>CM055122.1:320540520-320835520 GCA_029206835.1 Rana muscosa
GTCACTTAAATCCCCTTTCTTCCTCATTCTGATGCTCATTTTAAACATCAGCAAGTCGTTTTCACCATGTCTAGATGCCTGAATGCATTGATTTGCTGCCATGTGATTGGCTGATTAGCACTTTGTGTTACCAAACAATTGAACTGGTGTACCTAATAAAGTGGGCTGTATATATAAGAAGATGCTAAATACAAAAATATTCCTGGTATTGTACAAAAGCATCACCCAAAACCGCACAAGTAACAAACTTACGGTGATGATGGTTTGTTGGTTCAGGGAAAGAATCAGATGCGTTTAAGAAAATGTGTTCACAATATATATCCCCTTTAATGCTGCGTACACACGACCATTTATCTCGTCTGGAAAAATGAAATTTTTTCTCTTTGACGAGAAAAACGCCCGTGTGTGGGCTTTCCAGCATTTTTCCCGATGAGAAAAATTAGAACATGCTCTAATTTTTCTCATCGTGATTCACGGCATTTTTTTCCGTGGCAGTTTTCCCATTGGGAAACACTGCCAGGGAGCCTACACACGGTCGTTTTTCTCGACCAAAAGAAAAAATGTAATGAAAACCGGCCGTGTGTAGGGGACCAAGCCGGTCCTCGTTTTTCATGTCGATTTTCTCGGCAGTGTTTTCACCGTCGAGAAAATCGATCGTGTGTTCACGGCATTAGGCTTTTTATTCCTTTGAAGTTAAAATTGAGTAGAATTTCTCAGGTGATATTGACATCAAGAATACTACAACCTATGTGTTTGACTCCAGGTTGGCGCCTGGAAGTTGTGAATCCTCCGGCTGACGCTAAGGTGACTGCTGGTGAAAAGGCAACATTTACTTGTGTATTAAGTGAAGCCGTGCCAGTAAATGAAGTCTCTTGGTACTTTAACGGATTGCCTATTCAGCCAGATGAAAACTGGTCCATGCACGTGGAGGGCAACCAGTACAAACTAATTCTTAACGATGCCCAACTACACCACTCCGGCGAAGTGGCTTTTGCTTCAAGAGATGTAGTTGCGTCTGCCAAGTTGGCCATTCTAGGTAAGAAGGTTCCTCAGCACTCTTATATCAAATCATAAAAAACAATTTCTAAATGCCCACATTGCTTAAAACATGTCTATTCCTTCATCACTGAAGGCCTTATTTTGCATCCTTAAGTCATACAACCATTAGTTGTTGTCAGTGTTTTGGTCATCCATTTTAGTAAAGCATGGTCCATTTCACTGAGATGATTTTTTCACTCATGACTTCCTTAAAAAATGTGTCTTATCGGGTGTATGTTGTGCCTTTAGCCCTTCCCGATCCCCCAGAAGAGCCGGAGATTGTAAGTAAGACCAGCCAGTCCGTGACTCTGTCATGGTTCACCCCCTTGAGCGATGGTGGCGCTCCGATTATTGGATACAATGTTGAGATGAAATCGCCTGGTGGTGATTGGCAGCAGTGCAACATGGAAATCATTCAAAGTATGGAATATGTTGTGCAAAACCTGAAACCAGGCGAGCCTTATCGTTTCAGAATTTCCTCCATAAACAAGCTGGGTTTTGGGGAACCGGTTCACTTACCTCAAACAGTCCAGCTAGGTGAGAACCTGTGGCCTCGCACCGTGAGCTTTAGAAAGCTGTGTAGATATTTACTCGCATGGCTTTTGTTTGATTCATTGATGCCCTGGGTCAAAAAAAAGAAGAAGCTGAAAACGCATTATAAAATATGTATATATTTCTTCTTAAAAGTCATATGCTGTTTGCCTAGATGTGATCTTCTCTATGTTGCTTTTACTGGCCCATGCTTCACTGTAGAGTTAGTCAAATGCAAAGCAGCACGATTGGGACCACTTTGCAGATACAAAAATGGACATTACTTACTAAGGGTATGTACAGCTGGAGTGCTAAGACATGTGTACCATTGGTGAACATCTTATCCTAAACTACCCAAGAAACATGGCTGTCCCTTGATCTATCAATCCCTAGAAAATGATGCAAAAGTACAAAGTGTCACCAAGATTTAAGCATATCTAAAGCAAAAAGTTTTGTATAGTATAGAGAAGGTTTGGAACTCCTGACAGGTTTTTATTGCTGGAAGGTATACGTAGAATAAAACACCATACAAAAGTATATCTATACAGGGCTTTTTTTCAGCTGGAACTTGGTGGAACTTAGTTCCACTACTTCTGGCTCTGGCCCTCTGCACTTCTGGCTCTGGCCCTCTGCTCCCTGCTCGCTATTATCACTTGTAAACACAGAAGTCCAGCGTCTACGTTTACAAGTGATAGCTTGTGACACCCACAGATCTGATCTCCTGAGTGGCTCCCACTAAGTGCAGGATGGGGACAAGGGAGATGCAGGTGCTCAGGGTGCAGTGCAGATGCAGACATCCCCAATGGATGATCTCCCCACAAGTGAGAGAGGCAGAGCTACAGTGTTCGGGGAGGTACTAGAGCCGACTGGGTGCTTTACGTGACAACAAATGTAAGAAACGTGGAAGATGGACGAGCTTTTAAGGAGGTGGGAGATTATGGGGGAGTGGAGAGGAGGGTTGCATGCAGAGGTCAGAGCTGAAGATGGGTGAAAGTGAGATGTGGATGCATGAGGTTGAGTTCCTTTTCCCTTTTTTCTTAGAAAAAAACCCTCTGGATATACAAGTATCTTTATATTATCATAAAAGTCCAACAATATCAAAGATGATGTTTTGGGGGATATAAAGCTCCCTCCCCCTTCACCTGGGCTTAAATAGCTGGTTTAGTTGGGCCCTTTTTGGATAATAGGGGTTAATATATTTAAATTTATTTGAGAATAGAGTCCAACTAATCCAGAAATGTAACCTTGAACTGGCCTTTCTCAATCTTTTTACCACAGAGGGACCCTTGAAATAATGGTCAGGTCACAGGGTACCCCTACTAAGACTACTCCATGGGGGATCAATAGGAAAAAGCCCCTTACATTGGTGGTCCCTTACAGTGTGGTTAGCATGCCACCCTTACAGTCAGTTAAAATGATTTTGTCATGCTACTGGCTCCAAGTGGTGGTGGACCTTGAAATATCAAGGCACCATCAGATGGGAAGTCTATTACAACAGCTCAACGAACCCCTTGCAACTTTTGGATGAACCCAAAAGTTGAGTTGAGAATATCTGTTATGCAACCTGGAGTGCATCAGCTTGGCATCTTTGGAATTCCATGTTGAAATAAATTTACTTGGATATATATTTGGTATGGTGTTTTTTTTTCCTTTAATTCTCCTTACACCTTCCATTGAAGTGGGTCCTCTTGTGTTAGAGAGTCAGGCATGACTAGAGTCATTGTGCTCTACACCAGGGGTCTCCAAACTATGGCCCTCCAGTCGTTCAGGAACTAAAATTCCCATCATGTCTAGTCATGTCTGTGAATGTTTTACATTGGCCCCATGGGACGTGTAGTTCCGCAACAGCTGGAGGGCCGTAGTTTGGAGATCCCTGCTACACTATAGACTCACCTTCACAATGAACCATATTAGTGGTAAATCCATCTTCTGAGGTTTTTGTTACTGTCTTTGTCTTTGCTGGGAAGATTCACCCTTTGTCCTGTTGGCCATTGTCCCTGGGGCATCACAGCACAATGTTGAGGAGGTCAGGGCCCCCTCTGCCCCCCCCCCCTTAGTGACGCCATTGGACAGAAAATGATAGCAGATCCAAAATAAAATGTTGTCTATGGTGATAGAAGGGAAACTTTCCAAAGACAAGACCTGTTCCATTGACAACTATCAAAGAGAGGATATCATCCTACTTTAGATACATTTCATCTCTTGTCTTGTTATTGAATGGAAATCTCCCTAAAGAAACATAGAGCAAAAAAAAAACCTGATGGAGGTTTTAAACATTACTTACTCTATACAAAATAATTGGCTTTAGATATTCTATAACAAGCACAGTGCTCAAGCGGGTCAGGAAGTGTTCTCCAAAGCATACACACCAATGATGAAACCTCTCTTTAAACTGTCTATCTGCACATACCCTAACCTGGCATTTAGGTCTACATTTGCACTAAATAATTGCAATAAAAGTTAACCTTACCTCTCTGATACAAGGCAATGAATGCAAATACTTAAGATATTGATGTAGTTTAGTGCAAAGATTGACCTAAATGGAATATCTGATGTGCATGGCTTTTAGGCAACATTGTTTTTGAGCTTTCTTTTGTTTAGCCATTGCTTTAACCAGTTCACCTCGTACGGACCAAAGCAATTTTTATATTTCTGCTATGGGCCCGTTTATTCAGCCATAATTTTTTAATTACTTAAGATAACAAAGTAATACATACTGTATATTGTTTCTTTATGATAAACAAGAATTTCTTTTGGCAATACTGTCTTGCAAAAAGGAGTTTATTTTTTTATGCAATTCATAGGCAAAAAAGTAACAATTTATAAAAATACACTTTTTTGTCAGTAAATAAGGAATATATATATATATATATATATATATATATATATATATATATATATATATATATATATATATATACAGTGGAACCTTGGATTACGAGCATAATCCGTTCCAGGAGAATGCTTGTAATCCAAAGCACTCGCATATCAAATCGAGTTTCCACATAGAAGTTAATGGAAATGAAGATAATTTGTTCCGCATTGACGTCTATGGCATGCAATACCGCATGTGGCCAGAGGTGGGGGGGTGGCGGAGAGCCTCGGAAATACTCGGGGACAGCTCGGCTGATCTCAGAAACCCTCGTAAAGGGTTGGGGATGGAGTATTTCCAAGTGTTTCCGAGTATTTCTGAGTGATTCCCAGTATTTTCGAACGGCTCCGAACCGTTCCAAGTGTCACCGGCGCCCCATCACCTCTGGCCAAAGGAGGTACTGCACAACCCATTAGCTTGAATTCTGCTTGTTTTGCGAGACAACACTCGCATACCAAGTCAGGATTTAAAAAAAAAAGTTGCTCGTCTTTCAAAATGCTTGTTAACCGCATTACTTGTAAACCAAGGTTCCACTATATATATATATATATATATATATATTATATATAGCTGCTGTAGATTAAGGTACATAGCATTTGCAAAAGTATTTACAATTGTAGTAAAGTTTTGTTTTTGTTTTCCAAATGCTGCACTTTTTTAATGCAACACCAAAAACAAAAAAATAAATAAAAATCTGTGGTTCCAGGGAAGAAAAGCGCACCATCTATAGCTGACCTTAGTTCCTACCTTCGTAGAAGCACCATTTGTAGAGGCTATCATAGACTTCAATGGTACTGTATAAGGCTCTCACAATAGGTAAATATATAAAAGGTAGTATTTATTTTCAATTTTTTTTTCAAAAAACACATAAAAGACAAATTGTGCCATACCAAAGCACACAATTGATCTCTATAAACTTGACACACTGATATAGTAAAAGCCAAAGGCTGTTACTTGCAAACTTATCACAACAGCATATATATCCAGGTTCTTCTCGACATGTTTCGCAGACAGGATTCTGCTTCTTCAGGAGTTTTTAGAGAGGATGCACACACATTTTAATTTTTACAGGGAAAAAAGGGGGGGTTAATAATTATAACAACAGTACAATAGACATAGAACAGTGTGTATTTGATTACAAGGGCTATATAAAGTCTTACCCACAATGTGGCTACATGTGTGGTGCCACGGTATATGTCTATCCTGACGAATATGGAAGCTCTATAACAGGACATATCTATTCCCAATCTGGTTGTAAAAGAGATCTTTTAATGATGTAATCGTATAAAGACTATAAAAAGTAGTCTAATATGAGGAAATGGGCCCAGGTCCTTCATAGTCCTATCTCTATAGCTCAGTGGGGGGCGATATGGGATGCTACCTCTAAAGTCTCCAGATGCGTGGCCCAGAGGGAAACGGCGTACAAAATCTTAATGTTTTGGTACAGGACCCCTGAATTTCTAGCAACTCATAAACTAGCTCCATTTAGTCACTGTTGGAGGTGTGGCTCCTCTGTGGGCTCGCACTTTCACATATTTTGGGAATGCCCTATTTTGGTCCCCTTTTGGACCAATGTTCATGCCTTGCTGGAAAAGACATTGGAGATCCGGATCCCTTTCCAACCCATACACCTGCTATTAGGCCTACCTCTTCGGAATACCACCAAAACTATTAACAAACTACTGACATTCATCTTACTAGCAGCTAAACAAGTAATCCCGCAACATTGTCGTTCCACTGTTCCACCTACCTTTACGCAATTCCTTTCTGCGGTCACTGATATTCGTAAAATGGAACATATCACGGCAATCATAGAGGATGCACTACCAAAATTTGAGGTCATTTGGGAAAAATGGGATACATCGGAATATAATAATTCGGAATACTAGACCCTCAAACCGAGATAAGGAAATGGTCTTTCTAGGTATCTCACTGTCTGTTCAGGAAATTTTAGCTCCAGTTCCCATCACTGATTACCTTCGTGCTAACATGATACCTTAATATGCTATTAAAGTGGTTGTATACCCACATTTTGTACAAGCACCTACAGGTAAGCCTACATTAAGGCTTACCTGTAGGTGCTTGTAATATCTCCGAGACCTACACAGTCTCGGAGATATTTGCAAAAAAAACTGTACCGCTATCTATGGCGCATGCGCGCCGTAGATAACGGTGAAGGCGCACTGAGCGCGGCGGCTCTTGAATGGGAGCCTGCCGTACAATGCCGGTAGTTTGCGCATGCGCGGGGATCGTGCCGTTCCCCGCGCATGTGCGGGAGTGACGTCATCGCCGCTCCGGCCAATCACAGCGCCGGAGCGGCGATACCCGGAAGTCACTCCGGGTATCATGGATTCGACGGAGGACGCGTCCGAGGACCGCTGCGGGGGCTTCGATCTAAGGTAAGTGATTGATAATGAGCTAGTATGCTAGTCATACTAGCTCATTATACCTTTGCCTTGCAGGTTAACCAAAAAAAAAAAAAAAGTTTTGCTGTATACAACCGCTTTAATAACACACTACCTCCCCTCTACGTGACCCTTACATTGTCTAACGGTTCACTCGAACAACTTGTTTTCTCCCCTTGTTATATAACTTTATGTCTGCACATGCAAATTGTACAA
Source organism: Rana muscosa (assembly GCA_029206835.1). Classification (NCBI taxonomy): domain Eukaryota; kingdom Metazoa; phylum Chordata; class Amphibia; order Anura; family Ranidae; genus Rana; species Rana muscosa. Next base: position 320,547,583 of record CM055122.1, read on the forward strand.
TGTTCATATTTGCTGATTGTGATATATACTTGTAATGCCTCATGAAAAATTTACATAAATAAACAATTAAACAAAAAAAAAAGTAGTCTAAAAGGATAAGGCAGGGATCCTCAAACTACGGCCCTCCAGCTGTTGCGGAACTACAAATCCCATGAGGCTATATGTACTTCTTAAGAAGAATCACCAAAGAGCATTAGGATAGATGTAGGGCTCAGTATGGCCCTATCTTAGTATCTATAAAGACAGTGAGATGTTCTAAAAGAACAATTCATGACTAAGTAGCAAATTATAACTATAATATATATATAACTCTATTCATCTTCAAAACATGGCACAATTTGTCTTTTATGTGTTTTTTTTTAAATTGTTGTAATAAATATTGCCTTTTATATATTTACCTGTTGTGTGAAGTCTTTATACAGTACCAATAAAGTCCATGATAGCCTCTACAAATGGTGCTTCTAGGAATGAATAATAGGACGTAGGTACTTTTACGAGAATAAAACTATCCCCTCATGTTACAAATTTCACTTAGTTCCTACTTTGTTGGATAAGCAAAAGAGGAGCCAAGAGAGTCACTTTTAATGGCAAACATTTTTGGGCAGCTTGCCTATTGTCAGTAACATCTAAGCCCAAAGTCCAAACCTAAATGGGGTGGTACAGCAATGGGGCTTGCAATACTGCTGCTAATAGAGTCTGGATTTTGGAAAGTCATGTTCCTGACTGTTCTATTTTCTATAGTCACTGGATTTTCCTGGCTTAGCTTCTTTGGGTGGTCTGCTTACTGCGATTTATACTTTTTCTAACCATAAATTATTTTTATTTTTTTATTCCAACTAAAGCTGGCCATACACTTGTAGAATTTGATTTGAAATTTTTCGTTTTTATGAATGCTTGTTCGATTTTCTTTTTGTTAGTGGGGTCAAATTAAAGAACATTCAAAGGAGCAGGATGGAATTTTTTTTTGAACAAACAAATATCTAACAATTGATAAAGACAGATTTGTTACATTGATAGAAAAATACGAGTGGAAATAGCTGCTAACACAATATTGTTGGGTTCAATAAATATAAAGTGGGGTAAAGGTGTAGCGCTTAAAATTGGTAGTAACAAAACAAAAAGTTCATGTATGAAAATTCAATAATGTGAAGATGCCAGAAAGTTCATAACAAAATCCAAATAACACCCAATATAACTGACCCTTACCATCAGTGTGTAAGGCATACACTATAAGGTACGGTATGTAACCCGAGGCAGTATCCACGGTTCCTGTTATTCATTGAGCAGACCGACACAAGGGAAAATAATCTCACTCTTAATGGCCCACCAGGTATGATTGAATGAAATTCCAGCAGGATTTGGCTACATATATACTCCAGGAAATGAAGCCCAGTAGTTGTATGCGTAAAAGGATGAAAGAAAAACGCTCATTGCGCAGACATCCAAAACACTAAAGCATTTATTAAGTGCAAGCTAATTTCAAACTCACATTAAATAAAATGGTATAAGGCAAAAAAGGAAAGCGTCCAGCGCTTCCTACCGACAAGATGGTGGTTGTATCACCGTTCGCGCCAATACGTCACACGTCCCTTACTCCTCCCGACGTTTCGTCACAAACGTGCATCTTCAGGGGCGTGGTGTTGACGTGTGACACTGTTGCTTAAATAGTACAGAACTGAGCTAAAAAACGGAAATTGCATGCGTTTTACAGAGCGGAAGTACATTACACTCTGTAGGACCGCAAAAAACGGAAGTACTAACTAGAAAATATAATTGATAGAGAAGAAACACGGGTCAAATGACTGACGGCATTCATATCAAAAACTAATATATTTAAAAAGGGGGGGGGGGGGAACAGACATTTTAAATTACTAAAGGCAATAAAAGAAGAAACGAAACACTTCGCAATACCGGAAGTAAATACTACCTCGGCATCGGAAGATCGTATTGCGTTCCAACTTCCAAATGCGTTCCAACTACTGGAAATGGTCATTTCAAGGCGCAAAAACACTGGAAGTGATCATATATTCGGTACTGGAAAGCAAATACCGGTAGTAGCTAGAATTAAAAAAGTCGGCACTCCTGCGTTCCACAGAACAGAAGTAAACACATCATAGGTCAAAGGAAGCAAGCAAATGGACAGCTTGAATAAATAAAGCTTTATGTATATAATACTAAAAAGCTAATGAAACTAAGAAAAACCAATGGGTTTTAAAAAGAATCTAATCAATTAATGATAATAGATTAAAGGTATAAGGGAATAGTGTTTCCGTATGGGCTTAGGGAACAGCGAACTCTTGTGGTAATAAGTAAATATACATGTAAAACATGTAAATGTCAGTAATACATAAAATACATTTAAAGAGGGAGAATTACATAATACTAAGATTCAAAAAGCAAAATAAAGTAAAACAGTAAAAACAACAACATTGCAACATGGAGTTCTAACTATTATTAATAAATGCATTAACATCCCATTCAATATTCATACCGAACGGGGTGTACGTCTGGGCTCGGTAGATCTATTTAGTTTCTAAACGAGAAACCTCTCTAATAAAATTACTCCCCCGCCAATAGCCAGACAATTTGTCTATACCCAAAAAAGTCGTGCCCTCTGGATTACAGTCATGTTTAAGAGCGTAATGTTTTGAGAGACTGTGTTTCGGAAAACCACGTCTGATGTTAGCTACTAGGGATAAGCTTCGAGTTCGAGTCAAACTCATGTTCGACTCGAACATTGCCTGTTCGCCCGTTCGCCGAACAGCGAACAAATTGGGGTGTTCGCGGCAAATTCGAAAAATCTAGGGGAGAAATCTAAAGTGCTAATTATAAAGGCTTATATGCAAGTTATTGTCCTAAAAAGTGTTTGGGGACCGGGGTCCTGCCCCAGGGGACGTGTATCAATGCAAAAAGAAGTTTTAAAAACGGCCGTTTTTTCGGGAGCAGTGATTTTAATAATGCTTAAAATGAAAAAATAAAAGTGAAATATTCCTTTAAATTTCGTACCTGGGGGGTGTGTATGATATGCATGTAAAGTGGCGCATGTTTCCCGTGCTTAGAACTGTCCCTGCAAAAAATGTCATTTTTGAAAGAAAAAAATGCATTTAAAACTGACTCGCGGCTATTAATGAATTGTCGGCTCCCGGCAATACATACAAAAGTCATTGATAAAAAAAAAAAAAAAAGCGTGGGGGTTCCCCAGAATTCAATTACCAGGCCCATCAGGTCTGGAATGGATATTAAGGGGAACCCCGCCGCAAATTAAAAAAAAAATTGACGTGGGGTTCCCCCAAATATCCATTCCAGGCCCTTCAGATCTGGCATGGATTTTAAGGGGAACTCCACCCCAAATTTAAAAAAAAAATGGCGTGGAGTCCCCCTAAAAATCCATACCAGACCCCTTATCCGAGCACGCAACCTGGCCGGCCGCAGGGGAAAAGGGGGGGATGAGAGAGCGGCCCCCCTCCCTCCTGAACCGTACCAAGCCACATGCCCTCAACATGGGGAGGATGTCCCTATGTTGATGGGGACAAGGGCCTCATCCCCACAACCCTTGCCCGGTGGTTGTGGGGGTCTGCGGGCAGGGGGCTTATCGGAATCTGGAAGACCCCTTTAACAAAGGGGACCCCCAGATCCCGGCCCCCCCCCATGTGAATTGGTAAGGGGTACATTGTACCCCTACCATTTCACGAAGAAAGCGTAAAAAAATGTTTAAAAAAAACACACAAACACCTTGAAAAAGTCCTTTATTTAAAAAAATAATTAAAAAAAAAACATTCCAGCGGTGAAATCCAGTGTCCCGCGGCGATCCCGATGTCCAGCGCTGTCCTTCATTGGTTGTGCCTGAGCGGACCTGATGGGGAACTCCCTCTCAGTATTTTAAATGTATAGACCCGCCCCTTCTAAAGTTCCCCATCAGGTCCGCTCAGCGGACCAGATGCGGAACATGAGAAGGGGCGGGTTTATACATGTATTACCAAAGTAAGAGCAGTTCCCCATCAGGTCCGCCCCCTCGGTATGTCGGACCCGCCTACGTCATTGGCTTGAGCTGGGAACTTCCTTCACTGTGTAATTTAAATTTACATAGTGAAGGAAGTTCTCCGCTCAAGCCAATGACGTAGGCGGGTCCGACATACCGAGGGGGCGGACCTGATGGGGAACTGCTCTCACTTTGGTAATACATGTATAGACCCGTTCCCTTCTCATGTTCCGCATCTGGTCCGCTGAGCGGACCTGATAGGGAACTTTAGAAGGGGCGGGTCTATACATTTAAAATACTGAGAGGGAGTTCCCCATCAGGTCCGCTCAGGGACAACCAATGAAGGACAGTGCTGGACATCGGGATCGCCGCGGGACACTGGATTTCACCGCTGGAATGTTTTTTTTTTTTGTTTTTTTTTTAATAAAGGACTTTTTCAAGGTGTTTGTGTGTTTTTTTTAAACATTTTTTTACGCTTTCTTCGTGAAATGGTAGGGGTACAATGTACCCCTTACCAATTCACATAGGGGGGGGCCGGGATCTGGGGGTCCTCTTTGTTAAAGGGGTCTTCCAGATTCCGATAAGCCCCCTGCCCGCAGACCCCCACAACCACCGGGCAAGGGTTGTGGGGATGAGGCCCTTGTCCCCATCAACATGGGGACATCCTCCCCATGTTGAGGGCATGTGGCCTGGTACGGTTCAGGAGGGAGGGGGGGCGCTCTCTCGTCCCCCCCTTTTCCCCTGCGGCCGGCCAGGTTGCGTGCTCGGATAAGGGGTCTGGTATGGATTTTTAGGGGGACTCCACGCCATTTTTTTTTAAATTTGGGGTGGAGTTCCCCTTAAAATCCATGCCAGATCTGAAGGGCCTGGAATGGATATTTGGGGGAACCCCATTTCAATTTTTTTTTAAATTTGCGGCAGGGTTCCCCTTAATATCCATTCCAGACCTTAAGGGCCTGGTAATTGAATTCTGGGGGACCCCCACGCTTTTTTTTGTTTTTTTATCAATGACTTTTGAATGTATTGCCGGGAGCCGACAATTCATTAATAGCCGCGAGTCAGTCTTAAATGCATTTTTTTCTTTCAAAAATGACATTTTTTGCAGGGACAGTTCTAAGCACGGGAAACATGCGCCACTTCACATGCATATCATACACACCCCCCAGGTATGAAATTTAAAGGAATATTTCACTTTTATTTTTTCATTTTAAGCATTATTAAAATCACTGCTCCCGAAAAAACGGCCGTTTTTAAAACGTCTTTTTGCATTGATACATGTCCCCTGGGGCAGGACCCCGGTCCCCAAACACTTTTTAGGACAATAACTTGCATATTAGCCTTTATAATTAACACTTTAGATTTCGAACGTTCGAGTCCATTGTATTTAATAGGGTTCTAAAGTTTACACGAACATTTTGTCTGTTCGCAGGTTCTGGTGCAAACCGAACAGGGGGGTGTTCGGCTCATCCCTGTTAGCTACGTGTTCACTTAGCCTCACATGCAATATCCGGATGGTTCACCCTATGTATTGTTTTCCACAGGGGCACCTAATCATGTAAACCACGTACTTCGTGGAACACGTGATAGAGGGCTTAATCTGAAAAATTTCCTGGGTAGAGGTTGACTGGAAGGAATCCGTTTTCCTGCTCCTACATGCATTAATTTTGCAGATAGGACACCTCCTGCATGGGAAGAAACCTCCCATGTTCTGGAAGAATGAAATCTGTTTGGGTGGGTCAACAATATTAGGAGCGACTTGTAATTTTAATGGTGGAACTCCTCTGTAGACGACTCGTGGCATCTCAGGTAAACTTGACCCCAGTATCCTATCACCTTTTAACACTTTCCAATGTTTTTGCATAATTTGCTTTATATCATAGTGCTGATTAGAATAACCGGTAATGAAAGAAAATTTAAAGGAGTCATCCTGTACTTTCGGTCTAGTAACCAATAGGTCATCCCTGGTCCTCCCATGGGCCTGTTTAAAGGCCACATCTAGCTCACTAGCATTGCAGCCTTTTTCAAGAAAACGTCCTCTAAGAAGTGAGGCTTTTGTTTCAAAATCTTCCAGATTCGTACAGTTCCTCCTCAACCGAAGAAATTGACTCTTAGGGATCGATTCCAGCCAAACATTATAACGACAACTTTTAGTATCAATAAAGCCATTGCGGTCGGTCTCCTTAAAAAAAGTAGACGTAATAATCTGACCATCAATTACTCTGATTCTAAGGTTCAAAAAATTGATATCTGAGCTACTGGCTTCATGAGAGAGGACAATGTTCAGGCCATTATTAAAATTATTAAGGGATTCCACATCGCCATCCTATAGGAGGAGGATGTCGTCTATATATATTTTCCAGAATACCAGCTCTGACCTGGATTCCTGATAGCCGACATCCTCCTCCCATTTGGCCATTAAAGATTGGCCGTACTTGGGGCAAACTTGGCCCCCATGGCCACCCCCTCTTCTGCCCATATTAAGTGCCACTGTGCCAAAAGTAATTATGCTCCATTGCATAATCAAGAAGCTTTAAAATAAAGGATCTCTGCTGTCGCTTTGTAGAAAGTGATCTACTGCTTCCCTCCCGTGTTGGTGAGTGATCAAGGTGTACAGGGAAGAGACGTCTGCAGTGACAAATATATACGACTCTTTCCACTCTATATGTTGGAGTGCATTACTCACTTGGGTAGAGTCTCTCAAATAGGAGGATGTCTTAATAAGCAAAGGTTGCAGAAAGTGATCAACATATTTGTCCACCCTGGACGTGACCGAGTCAATGCCACTAACGTTAGGCCTTCCAGGGGGGCAAACAGGATCCTTGTGAACCTTTGGTAAATAGTAAATCACCGGAACCCTCTGTGCCACTGGGATCAAAAAGGCATGCAATTTCCGTTTTTTAGCTCTGTTCTGTCCTATTTAAGCAACAGCGTCACACATCAACACCACGCCCCTGAAGATGCACGTTTGTGACGAAACGTCGGGAGGAGTAAGGGACGTGTGACGTATTGGCACGATACAGCCACCATCTTGTTGGTAGGAAGCGCTGGACGCTTTACTTTTTTGCCTTATACCATTTTATTTAATGTGAGTTTGAAATTAGCTTGCACTTAATAAATGCTTTAGTGTTTTGGATGTCTGCGCAATGAGCGTTTTTCTTTCATCCTTTTATGCATACAACTACTGGGCTTCATTCTCTGGAGTGTATATGTAGCCAAATCCTGCTGGAATTTCATTCAATCATACCTGGTGGGTAATTAAGAGTGAGATCGTTTTCCCTTGTGTCGGTCTGCTCAATGAATAAGAGGAACCGTGGATACTGCCTCGAGTTACATACCTTATTGTGTATACCTTACACACTGATGGTAAGGGTCAGTTATATCGGGTGTTGGTGACGGCTTTCCTCTTCCTTTTTTGCCTTACTGAAAATCTTAAATTTTGGATTTTGTTATGAACTTTCTGGCATCTTCACATTATTGAATTTATGAACTTTTTGTTTTGTTACTACAAGTTTTCAGCGCTACACCTTTACCCCAAAATATCTAACAATGTATGTGGTTTTGATTTGGGAATTTCCATTCACTCCAAAATCGAATATAAAAAATAAAGGAAATTTTTGAAGCACTTTCAAATGACAGTCATTAAGTTATTGAATGTACTGAAAAAGTTTATACGAATGTTTGTTCAAAAGTTTACTAGTGTATGGCCAGCCTATGTAACTTCAGTCCGCTCAGGACAGGCTCTCCACCGACGCTGCCATTATTGTGCATGTGAAGATGCTGTCAGAGTCATGGGTCAGGCTCACAGACCAGTAGCTATAGCATCAGATACCCTGCCACCAACCAGCAGGATAAGTATACAAGCAGGATAAGTATACAAGCAGGTCATCCTAACAGATGACATGGGCTCACCAAAGGAGTAGGGTCTAAGCACTAACCGGTATTTACCAGAGCTCCTGATGGTGGAGATGGATTTAGCTGCATGTTAGTACCAGGTCATGGTTCCCAGGATTGCCCTATGAGGAGGTGAGAATGCTGGGGTCCAGTAGTAGATGTAGCAGGTAGGGATCAAGCAAAAGTGTAGTCAGTAAACAAGCCAATGTTTGGTAACAAGTGGTTGCTGGTTGGGATCAAGTGGAAGCGTAGACGAGGAACAAGCCAAAAGTTGATAATGAGTGGTAGTGAAGATACGGACAGTGGCAGTGACAAGAGCGTAATATTGGCTGGAGAGAGCACAATAGTCTAGCAAACAGGAAGTGCAAAGGCATCACTTCAATAGGAAGTTCATGGGAGAAGCAAAGAGTTCAAGGTTCACCAGATACAAGGTACAAGGCAAGATTGTCTAAGGAATTGTCCAGGGAGCTGTCCTGCATCTCAGGTGGCTCAGGAAAAAGAGACATTGCCACACACAGCAGAGGTTGCAGGTTCAAATCTGGGTCTTAACAGATACTCCCATGAGGTTCTGCCCAGCATTTAAGTCCATCTGTGCATGTGCAGGGGGGTTTCCAAAGAGAGGGAAGATTTTGGACTTCCCTGTTGCCAGTCTATGCACGTACGTGGGAAACCCCACACATGTGTAGATGGTCAGGAAACTGGAACCTGAGCCTGAAGAAAAGTGTAAATGCTACTTTGCAGCACAAAAAGGTATGTTGTGCAAAAAAAAAAAAACTGACCAAATGGAGGAGAGAGGAGGGAGGGGGCAGGGCAGCACTATATGTAATTTTATGGGTGAAGGAAGGTCTAGTTTAAGTATAAAGTGGAAGATCTCCTGGTGCTGAAGCAGTGGTAGGATGACATTTGGTCAGTAGTAGTTGAATGGGGACACTTTCCCAGGTAGCAAGGATAGCTTGCTACAAATTTGTGGCAGTGTTGAATTGTAAGTCGGTTAACTTGCTGCACATTTTTAATGGCAAGTTGTACACTTGCAGAGCACTTGATGCACAAGTTCTAGTTGACACTTTTCCAGTTTGTATCAAATTTGCATGGCAAGTCTCTAGCAAGAGCAAAGTTGCAGTGGTGAGTCTACAGCAAAAGCTCCGCAAGCCACAGTGACCCCCTGTGGTGGGATGACTATTGCATAACATAACTGAACCAGAACTAGCAGCAGACTTGCAGAATGTTTGCACAGAAAGTTGATCTGGCGTCGTGCAATGCAGATTTACTGCAATTGTGCAACAAACTTGTGAAGCCTGGCAAGTCTAGCAATAGCTTAGCAAGTAATTTTCAAACTTGCAGCTCAATTGCTTGCTATCTGGGTTGCCCAGTACAGGATACACCTTGAACACTAATTAGCATTTAATATATTTAATATTCAAATATATGATAAAAAAATGTCAATAAACGGTAAGACCTAGGAAGTGGATCCAAATGATCATCAACTAATAACGCTGATGGAAAAAAGTCCTTTTTTAAATTTTTTTATAGAATTTTATATTACAAACTTTATTTGCAGCATGTACGTCATTTCTTTTTTAGCTTGTGCAGAAATTCGTTGCTTAATTTTGCTCTTTTATTTTTTGGATAGGGGTTTATACTTATGTTCACTGACCTTGTAGCTTTCCTAACTCTGTGCGGTTCCATTGCAGAGCATCCCGTGGCAATAAAACAGCAGCTGGAAGACAAAACTGCAAGAGAGGGCGAGAGTCTTCGCCTGGAGTGTGAACTTTCCCAGGAAACTCAGGAGGTCACCTGGATGAAGGAGAATGAACTACTCCATCCAGGGAAGAAATATGAATGCTTTTCTGAAGGCAGAAAACAGATCCTAATCATTCATAATGTCTCTGCAAATGACCAGGGCGGGTATTCCTGTGTGACCTCATCGGGGGTTAAAACCTCTGCAACCGTCTCTTTAGGAAGTATGGAATTTTACTTATGGAGTGCATGCTTTTCAAGTAAACATAAACTAAATGTAGACCTAAACCGACTTTAGGGCCTCCGCTCCGGCATCTACTGTATGTCCCCCATTCGGTGTGTTCCACTGAGGGTGCAGGTCAGGCTAGGAGTCTGCCCTGACTCCCTGCAATCCACAGAACAAGTAGAGAAAAATCTCAGCCACCGCACACTATACAAGCCCAGCGTGTAATAAGTTTTAGCAGCCTCAGCCTAAATCCATCCAGACCACGTCCCCTGACATGTTTCGCTCTACCCACGAGGCTTAGTCATGACCAGGGCCTGGACAAGGGGTGGGCAGGAGGGGCCGCTGCCCTGGGCACTGTGGTATCATGTGAGATAGGGGGCACCACAAGGAGATAGAGAGGGGGGGGATTTGTTTTGGGAGGAGGAATTTGGGGGGCAGCAGGGGATAAAAACATTTCTAGGAGGAGAAATTGAGGGGGAGAGATAGGATGCTAGGAGTGGTGATTCTGGGGGATTTGTGTTGGGAGGGGATGGCAGAAGAGGATTTGTGCTTGGAGGGGAGTTGGGGGTTTGTGCTAGGAGGAGAATTTTTTTGGGGAGGTGGGAATGGGGGGGGGGGATTTGTGCTAGTAGGAATGATTGAAGGGTATTTGTACTGGAAGTGGATCGGGGTGGAGGATTTGTGCTAGGAGGGGTGTTTTTTTTTGAGGGGGGGCATTTGTGCTGGGAGGATTTGGGAGAAGGAGGGGGCAAATATTTGTGCTGGGAGGGGGGACTTCAGCAGGGGGGGGGCTGATTGGTATTGTGTTTAGGAAGGAATCTATGCTTAGGAGGTAATCATGCAGATTAGTGCCCAATTTTTTTGGGGGGGCTTATTTATGCTGACACATAATACTCATACATCTTGGGGAGGGAGGGCGCAGTTTGACATGTTTGCCCTAGGCTGTAGGTGACCTTGTCCCGGCACTGGTCATGATTAAGCCCTGTGGGTGGGGCGAAACATGTGCGGTGGCTGAAATTTTGTTCTGTAAACTGAATGTGGACTTGCAGTCAAAACTTCTTTTGTTTTGGGCAGAATGGGGGAGGGTTAAAATGTCTGTCAGGTTTTTATTGCTGTCTGTACTGCATAAATGACTCCTTATTCCTTGATTTGGTTACAGGTGGACAATGAAAAAAAAGAAACGGGGAAAAATGTTCTGATGTTACTCTAGATTTCCTAAAAATTAACCCCTGTCAAAAATACTTTAATTTAAATATGTTCCTCAATACCTACAAATCTTAGAAATTAGATTTGTGTTCACCAAATGCCTTTGCAATCACAGGTATAACTTGGTAAAATGTAATGGTGACATCATTACTGTGCTGCACAAAGCAGGCCCCACCCACTACAGGCTGCCTGTAGAAAACTACAGGCAACTACTGCAGAACACCACCCCCTTTCCTCATTTCTATAACATAGAAGTGAGGTGTTCTGTATTCCAAAAAAATATTGTAACTGATAACAGTCTGCCCAGGGAGAGAGCACAGGAAGTTATCAGCTCAGAAGATTTCTTGTGGGATCAACAAGTATTGTCACCATTCCTAGCACACACACCCAAATTTCCCCTTCTAGAACAATTATTACCCCCTGACTCCCCCAACACAAATTCCCCCCCCCCCAACCTCCTCCTATCTCAAATGATACCACAGTGCCCAGGGCAGCCGCTCCTCTTGCCCACCCCTTGTCCCAGCCATGACAAAACCCTTTCAACTATAGATTTAACAGCTAAAAATAGAGAAAATAGGAAAATTACTTGTTGGGTTTTACATAAATTTTAAGTGAGTCAATGAAAGCTAACAGAGGGTCTAATCCTTCTTAACCCTGTCCCACACTAAAATACTAAATTTGAAGTTGTTTTTTGTTTCCAAATAACCGGTATTAAAGTAGTGATTTTTTTATTTATACATTTAACATTGTAAATTTCTTTGCAACATTTTTCTGTTTTACTCAGTTCGATCCATCACGGAACTGATCACAGTACAGGAGGCTTTTACTGTGGCCCACGAACAGTCCAGTCTTGGAGTTGCAGATGAAGAGAGCACTCAGCCAAATTTGCCCCCTGAAGCCGCGCAAGAAGGTGATCTCCATTTACTGTGGGAGGCATTAGCTAAAAAGAGACGAATGAGTAAGGAGCCCACTTTGGATTCCATCTCTGAGGTTCCAGAAGAAGATGATAAACACAAGAAAAAAGCTGATTTTTCAGGCTATACCTCCGAAGATGTGGCTAAAAACAGCGAGGCTGATTTCTCTCTTACAAGTTCGGATGATGAATCCCGCGCCGGAACGCCGTCCCTCGTGTCCTATCTGAAAAAAGCTGGCCATTCCGCTATTACATATGGAGCTAAAGTTCAGACAATATCTACAAAAAAATTCTTCAAGCATTTTGAGGCCGCCACCACTGAAGTCAAGGAGGTTAAGAAACCAGAACCTCCAGAAGAACTTGAGAATTTGGATGATGATCCTGAACTGGAGAAAGCAGCAACAAAAATTCAAGCTGCCTTCAAGGGATACAAAGCACGGAAGGTCATCAAACAACAAGAATGTCCTTTGTTTACAGAGACCTTCAAAGATCTTTCAGTTGAACCAGGTGGAACTGTCCAGCTTGAATGTGTTGCCATCAGCAAAACTGATGTTACGGCTCGTTGGTTGAAAGATGACGATGAGCTTTTGGATGGACGCCATTATCATATCGACAACTACAGTGATGGAACTTGCTCCCTAATTATCACTGCTGTAGAACTCCAGGACACTGGAAAATATACATGTGAAGCATCAAACAAATTTGGAGCAGTGACCCACAGTGCAAAATTGGTGGTGGGGGGTGGCGTACAAGACATCCCACATAGGCCAATACACATTCCGACAAAGCGTAGTCATACTACTGACAGCGAGACCGAGAGCTCTTCTGGAAGTGAGTTAGACGACGCCTTCCGAAAAGCAGGACGGAGGCTGCACAAGATCTTTAGAACAAAATCTTCTCTAGAAATATCCGACGTGGAAGAAGAAATTTTTGTGAGCGCCGATGAGGGAGAAATGCCTCCCATTGACCACCAGACCTACCGAGAGGATGACAGATACATCTACATCAAATTTGAAATTATGTCTGAAGCTACAGTCGCTGCCACAAGGTTCAGAGAAATGTTTTCTGCCATGGGTTTCCAAGTGAAGATTGACATTCTTGAGCAAGGCCCAAAAAAGACTGAGCTACGGATAATGAAGATTGAAACAGGGGCTACAGAGCAGCAACGCCTTCAGGCCAAGCAGCAGATGACTTTAATGACAACAGACACAGGTTAGAAGAGTATGTTTTTATCTAAAATAAATCAATGGGAGGATATTGCTGCCTAAATAAGTACCACATCCCATATATACAGCAGGTAAAATAAGTATTGAACACGTCACCATTTTTCTAAGTAAATATATTTCTAAAGGTGCTATTGACATGAAATTTTCGCCACATGTCATGCAATCCATACATACAAAGACACCAAAACAAATAAGTTCAGAAATGCAGTTATGTGTAATAAAATGGAACAACACAGGGAAAAAGTATTGAACTCGCTAACTGAAATTTTTTGAATACTTCGAACAAAATCCTTTGTTGGTAATTACAGCTTGTTTTTCTTAAATGTCCTCCCTCGTTTCTTCTTCATCATCCCGGTAGATGGCTGCAGATTTTTATCAAGAATGTCTTGATACATTTTTCCGTTCATCCTTCCTTCAATCACAAGGTTTGTCAGTACCGTATGCTAAAAAACAGCCCCACACCATGATGTTCCCTACCTCTAAACGTCACTGTTGGTATGGGGGGGGGTGTTTTTGGGGTGATGTGCCATATGACCTCCAAACATGTTGTGTATTATGGCATCCAAAGGGTTCAGTTTTGGTCTCATCTGACCAGATTATATTCTCCCAATATTTCAAAGGCTTGTCTAAATGTTGTGCAGCAAACTTTAAAGTGGAAGTAAACCCCCCTATCGTTTTCAGCCAAGGAAGCTGCCATCTTTGCCTCTGTTTAATCTACAACTGCCATGATGCTGCACATGTGATCAGTTATGACACCAGCCATTGGATGGTTTGACAGTTTGGTTGAGAGCACAACCAATGGGAGTGTTACATTTCCTGCACGTGTCGGAAATGAAACTGTTTTATGGAAGGGTTCACTTCCGCTTTAAACGAGCTTCAACATGCTTTTTCTTCAGCAATGGAGTCTTGCGTGGTGAGCGTGCATACAGGCCATGGCAGTCAGGTGCATTACTTATTATCATATCTGCTAATTCCAGGTCTTTCCGAAACTCTCCAAAAGTGATCCTTGGCTCTTGGACAACTCTTCTGATAATTCTTTTCATTCCTCTGTCAGAAATCTTGCAAGGAGCACCTGGTCGTGGCCGGTTTATGGTGAAATGATGTTCTTTCCACTTTTCTTTCCCGATTATGGCCCCAACAGTGCTCACTGGAACATACAGACGTTTAGAAATCCATCTGTAACCAATACCATCAGTATGTTTTGCAACAAAAAGGTTGGGAATGTCTTGAGGGAGCTCTTGGCTTTTACCCATTATGAGATGTTTCCTGTGTGACACCTTGGTGATGAGACACCTTTTTTATAGGCCATCAGTTGGGACTGAACCGGCTGATATTAATTTGCACTGACAAGGGGCAGGATTGCTTTCTAATTACTGATAGACTTCAGCTGGTGTCTTGGCTTTCCATGCCTTTTTGCACTTCCCTTTCTTCATGTGTTCAATAATTTTTCCCTGTATCATTCCATTTTATTACACAGAACTTAATTTCTGAACGTTTTTGTTTTGGTTGCTTTGTATGCATTGATTACATGGGTTGTTACCAACGTGTGGTGAAAATTTCATGTCAATGGGACCTTTAGAAATATATTTACCTAGAAAAATGGTGACGTGTTCAATACTTATTTTACCCGCTGTATGTATGCCAAAAAAAGTCCCCAAATATGGGGAGAGAAGAGGACTTTACTGGTACCAAGGAAATACAGAATTTTAAAATACTTTATTTACAAAATGTTAAGAAAACAGTACTAAAATTGGGGAATGGCATGTTACCATTTGGGTCACCAATGGGATAACATAACATGCTATTCCTCAATTTTAGCATTGTTTTCTTAACATTTTGTAAATAAAGTATTTTAAAATTCTGTCTTCCCTTGGTACCAGTAAAGTCCTCTTCTTTCCCCCAATTTGGGGACTTTTTTTGGCATAAAAATAAAATAATGCTTATTTGTTACAATACTTAAAATGACTGTGAGAGATTTAACTTCAAGTGGCCTGGTGAGGGAAAGGCATGAATCTCAACAAACAGTTGAGGTTCATACAGATAAGTCAAGTGAGGTTATAAGTGGGGTACCCCAGGGCTCTGTCCTGGGACTAATCCTGTTTAAAGAGAAGCTCCAGGCTCCCCCCCCAAAAAATAAAAGTCAGCAGCTACAAACACTGTAGCTTCTGACTTTTAATATAAGGACACTTACCTGTCTGGGGATCCAGCGATGTCCTCACCCGAGCCGATTCTCCAATCGGCTTCAGGTGCAGGTACCGGCATCTCAAGGAAAAAGGTAGTGAGCTGGTATCCTACTGCGTATGCACAAGCCATGCTGCGCTTTGTGAATGGTCCCGTAGTGTTCTGGGACCTGTGACCTGTGGGGGCCGAGGCGATCTGAGCCGGAAGTGGGAGCGGGTACCTGTCAAAACCAGGTACCAGCTTCCCCCTCCCGCCTAAAAAGTGCCAAATGTGGCAGTGGAGGGGGGTGTGGAAAGAAGCTGAATTTCCCCTTTTGGGGGAGCTCTGCTTTAACTTGTTTGTAAACTATATAGAGGTTAGGATAAATAGAATCTCAGTTTTTGCCAATGATATAAAGCTAAGCAAGACAATAACTTTACAACAGGATATAGCAACTCTATGGGAAGACCTCGGTAAACCAGAGGGGTGAGCAAACACATGGCAAAAGAGGTTCAATGTAGGGAAATGTAAAGGAATGAGCTTGGGGGCTAAAAATATGAATGTAAGTTACACACTAGAGGGAGAACTTCTGGGGGATTCAAGGATGGAAAAAGATCTGGGGGTCCTAGTAGATCACAAGCTCAGCATAGCATGCAATGCCAAGCTGCAGCAAGCAAGGCCGGTAGACTAGCATGCATTAAAAAAAGTGTTTACTCCAGAGATAAAACAATAATTCTGCCACTTTATAAAACTGGGGTTCGGCCACATTTGAAGTACTGTATGCCGTCCAGTTCTGGTCACCTTTCCTCCTGAAGGATGTGCTGGAACTGGAGAGAATCCAGAGAAGGGCAACAAAACTCATAAGAGGACTAGAGGATCTCAGTTATGAGGAACGATAACAAGCATTAAACTTATTCTCCCCTAGAGAAGAGACGCTAGAGTGGAGGTATGATAGCGATATACAAATCTTAATGGTAACTCCAAAATAGGGAGGAAACTATTCAGTCTCAGGTCACTCAAGAAGACAAGTGGCCACTCAATGAATTTGGACAAGCAGCGGTTCAACCTTAAACTGTGTAAGGTTTTTTTTTACTGTTAGAGCGGTAAGGATGTGAAACTCTCTTTCCACAGTTGGTGGTTTCAGCAGGTAATGTCGCTAATTTAAAAAAAATCTTAGATGGACATCTTATTGAACACAATATACAGGGATATGGGAAGTGGTAGGGACATACTGTAATACGCCCACACAGGTTGAACTGGATAGACTGGTGTCTTTATTCAACCTTACCAACTATGTATTGATGTAAGTGGAAAGTGTCCGTTAGGGTTCTTACCTATGTCTTATTCCTTAAATGCATAATACCTCTTCTGAGGTTCTCTCTGCCCATGCTCTCTCCACCCACTCCACCCCTCTTTACTTACACACTGGCAGCCCAAACTTTATTCAGCACCCTTGGGCTCCTGCCATTAAGACAACCCACCCATTCCTTCCTTGGCCAGACCCTGTATTCCTATTTAGACAGAGGGTTACTTTCCTCAAGGCTTTCTCCCACTTGAGCTTTTATCTAGTAAACCTCAACAGGTCACATCTACTGTCCATGATTACGCCTTGTAGTCCTGACCCATATAAACAGACCATTTCTAACTGTTCTTCATTTCGTATATGGAAACTAAATATAGTAACACTTAAGCCCTGTACAGATGATCGGATTTCCTATGGATTCTAATCCGATGGATTTTTCCATCGGAAATCCGATGAAGCTGATTTCCATCAGTCTTGCCTACACACCATCAGTCAAAAAAACGATCGTCCCAAACGCCGTGACGTACGACCGCACTATAAAGGGGAAGTTCAAATCCAATGGTGCCACCCTTTGGGCTGTTTTTGCTGTTTTCGTGTTACCGCGTGTTAGTAAAAGTTTGGTGAGAGACGATTCGCGCTTTTCAGTCTCCGTGCCTTTCAGTCTGTTACAGCATGACGAATGTGCTATCTCCATTACGAACGCTAGTTTTACCAGAACGAGCGCTCCCGTCTCATAATTCAATCTGAGCATGCGTGGGTTTTTTATCCGATGGAGTTCCACACAGACGATCGGATTTTGCTATCGTTTTTTTTCCCATCGGAAAAATTTACAACATGTTCTATTTTTTCACATCGATGGAAAAAAGACCGATGGGGTCCATACACATTTAGTTTGTCCGATGAAAATAGTCCATCGGACTGTTTTCATCGGTGAAACCGATCGTGTGTATGCGGCTTAACAGGTCAACTTTTCCTCTAACAGGATTATTACCCTGTGGAAGCGTTAAAGGGTAACTCCACTTTCATTGTTACATTTTTTTTTAGCAAATAAAAAAAATATATAGTAACTATATACAGTTGCGACACAAGTCATATTGTGATTGAAGTTATTAAAAATATCCTTTCCTTCTCAATCTGCAGCTCTGTAATTTTCTGTTAAATGCAATATTGCCACCTGGAGGCGCTCTGTACACAGATGGTGTACAGAACGCCCCCCAGAAAAGTATTATATATGTGATTGGCTCACTGATTTTCCCAGAAGTCTGCACTAATTAGATTTTGGGCATCCCCTGCAACAAAAATTTCATTTTTGGTGAGATACTCCCAAAGGCAAATCACCCAGAGGGGAGTGTTTTTTATTTTTTCTCAAGAAAAGTGGAGATACTCTTTAGTTTCGAACTTACCAAAAATTACTTCTCTTCCAGTTTCTGATTTCTCAGGCCATATGGTCCTTTTGCCAGAGGTGTCCCTCTTCTCTTCTAAGACTTATTAAACAATTACCTTGATCTAGTAGGAGCAGATATTCATATACTGTATATGACTGGGACAGCATTACCTTCCAATCAGAAAACAGGATTCCTATTACCCAGCTACAAAGGGAGAAACATGGCCAAACAGCCCCCCCCCCCCCCCCCGCTTAATGCCTTGTGTCCACAAATATTACAGTCCAATTAGAAGTGATACAGTCCAATCATGAAACTAGTAGATCACTCCACGGAAAATGTGAGGGATTAAGAGTTCAACATATATAACGAAAAAAACATGCCCCCAATGACGTGATCTTCCGCGAAACGCATTGGAAGGCGTCCGTGCTCGCGATGCCGATTCCTCAAGGCTGTTGGCTTGAATCCCAGGACGGATATACATTTCATATATGCTCGATTTGGACTGCTTTCATGTAAGTAGTTTGTATCTTTTATCTTTAATAAATTGTATACGGTTTCACACTATGGGAATTTCTTTGATTCATTTCACAAGGATGATTTGCCAGTGAACCATTGATTATTCCCTATGTGAGTGTTGTCATTGGACACTAAAGAAAAGCCATAGAGGTCTGCTGTTTTGCTGCAAAGGAAATAGGGTTGACGACTCCTGTCTTAAGGATATTCTATCATACTGCGCTCATGACTCTTATCATTTAGAGTCCATTTTCTCTGGTAAACGGCCATCTCATATTATATGGTAGAGGCACACTGGGGTGTTTCACCTTTTTATACAATATTCACCATCAAGGTGTATTTTTCTTGTATGTTGAACACCTAATCCCTCACATTTTCCTTGGAGTGATCTACTAGTTTTGTGATTGGACTTTATCACTTCTAATTGGACTGGAATATTTATGGGACTTTATTTCTTTGTCATTTTAGCGTAGCAATTTTCGGGTTTGTATATGCTATTTACAATCTTATCCGTATTTTTTTTGCCAGCGGCTTTCTAATTTGGGTTTATCTGCGCAATAACTTTGAAATGTAACTACCTTGAGTCCACAAGACTGCTTTTAAAAACTTTTAATGTTTCCATCCTGCTTGTGTTTTATTATGTAAATTAATATGCTTTTGTTTCTTTTTAAGCTCCTATATTTATTACCGAGCTCCAAAACCAAGAGGTTCAAGACAGCTACCCAGTCAGTTTTGACTGTGTTGTGATCGGAAAGCCGATGCCAACCGTGCGCTGGTTCAAAGATGGGAAGGTGATAGAGGAAGATGACCATTATATGATCAATGAGGACCAGGAGGGCTGCCACCAGCTCATTATAACGGCCATGGTACCCACAGACATGGGCGTGTACCGATGCCTTGCTGAAAACAGGATGGGAGTTGCTTCCACCAAGGCTGAGCTGAGAGTGGACTGTAAGTAACACGTGTACATGAGTCATGGAATGTTGTACGAGGATGGTACCCATCTCAGCCAACCAGGTTCTAGGTGCCGTTTCTTTCTGTTACTTAAAATTTAAAAGCAGACCCTGATTTGTTGATATGGATTTAACAGGGCTGGTTTTCTTGGAAATATAAATTAAAAAGAAACTTTAAAAATAATAATTAAGCCTTACATTGGAGGTATACAGCTGCAAAGTCGTACTGAGGCAACCCTGCTGTGTATCTGATGGCTCCTTTTTTTGTAGCACATATTAGACACCTTTAGAGGGCGCTCTTATACAGCTTATTGGTTTAGAGTAATATGAGAAAAAAATGATGCTTCCTAAAATGTGTATTGCAAAAAATAATTTTTATCGCCACAAGATAGATTCAAGATCTGCAAAGAAACTAGATGCCTTCTTCTTCATCTATCTATCTATCTATCTATCTATCTATCTATCTATCTATCTATCTATCTATCTATCTATCTATCTATCTCATATATTGTGGTAGGCAATCTTTTCAACCAAGGGTGCCGAAAAATAAATTGAGAGTGACCGACATGGAAATCATGGGGTGGCCCGAGGGTCACTGTTAGATCCTGCAGTAGATCTCATCAGGCTGTTTTCCTCATACAGGGGCGAAAAAGGATGTCCTGGAGAAAGCCATGAACTAGGACAGTGGTCTCCAAACTGCAGCCTTTGCTTGCTTTTATCCAGCCCTTGGGGCACTATTTCATCCATTGATACCTAAAATGGGGAATATTTCTCCCCACTGACACCAATGAAGGGGAACAATTTCCCCCAATGACCTCAACAATGGGGCCCAATGACATCCAACGATGAGGCACCATTTCTTCCAATGACACCAACAATGGCGCCCAATGGCACCAACGATGGGGCACAATTTTTCCCAATGGTACCAACAATGGCCCACGATTTCTCCCAATGACACCAACAATGGGGTCCAATGGCACCAACAATAGGGCACAATTACTCCCACTGAACCAAACAATGGGGCATTATTTTTTCCCACTGACGTTGGGACCTTTTCTACTCCCAATGGCCACAGTCCGGCCCTGCTAAAGTTTGAAAGACAGTAAACTGGCCCTTTTTTTAGAAAGTTTGGAGACCCCTGAACTAGGGCAAGGTTGGAATGCATGGGAGAGGGGAACAAAGAGTGTGGGAAACCTGCAGCAGTGTGCTGAAGAGTCGGAATGAGAGGAGGATGGGTGTGTGCACGGGAGTCAGGAAAGAATGTGGACTTAGGGGTGCAAAACCAATAGCATTGTCTAGTGGAGTTGGAAAGGGAAAGTGTATGTCAGGGCGTTGGTAGATAGTGTGGATTCAGAGCAGGCAGCAGTGTGCAGTGGAGGTGGACTGAGTGTGTGTTGGGGAGTCAGGAGGGAGTGTACTCGGGGGGTGTAGGATCTGAAGCAGTGGGCAGTGGAGCTGCAATGGTTAAGGGTCGTGTGTGTTGAGGAATCAGTAGAGTGGCCTTTCTCAATGAGGGTTCCATGGAAGCCTAGGGTTCCTCCAGAGGTTGCTAGGGGTTCCTTGAGCAATGAATAGATATGTAACCACTGATACCCATGACATTTTTAGCTGTCTATAAGAGGAACATTCTTGCCAGTGACCACCAATATAAGAAACATAATTCCCATCGACCACCAGAGTAGGGTGACCACGTGTCCCGGATTGCCCGGGACAGTCCCGCATTTTGCAGGTCTGTCCCGGGCACCTTCATTCCAGGACAATACAGTGTCCTGGAATGAAACTGACACAGCCACCCCCCGGGCCAATCTTATGCCCCCAAAAAAGGGTGCCACATCACCGCTTTACTCACTGACAGTACTTGTCCTGGCCAGGAATGCCTGGAGGAGCACAATCCCGCCCCTGATTGTGATTGGAGAAATCATAAATCCCGCCTCTTGTGTCCAATCATTGTGCTGTGATTCATTACAGCACAAGCTGATTTTTGGGAAGGGAGGGTGTCCCTGAATGGTAGTTTGGAAATGTGGTCACCCTACACCAGAGTAATGAACTGTGTGCTGCTGTAATTATTTGCAGAGGTTCCCTAAAACCTGAAAGATATTTTCAAGGGTTCCTCCATGTTAAAAAGGTGAAGAAAGGCTGCAGTAAAGAGTGGAGAGCTGGAATCCACGTGCAATGGAGCTGGAACGGGAATGGGGGTGTGAAAAACAGCAAGGAAAGAGTATGAATCAATAATCTTTTAAAACACCTCTAGGTCCTGTATTTGAGGAAGGGGTAACTTGTTCAGGACTCAACTGCAGTGGGCAGGGCTTCCGCAGGTGCCCTCAGCCATTTGCATGCATTTGTCAAGGAGGTGGGTGGGCCTGGTGCATCATGTGCCAGCAGAAAAGGCATCAGGTGCCTCCGTTGGCATGCATGCTGAGGGCTGCTGACCTGCCTGACCCCTATCATATTCTGAACATTAGAAAGGAGAAATGTAAGCAGGCCCACAATAGGCATCTGGCAACTCAGGTACTTGATGGTTGAAAAGCTGAAAGGTTCGTAAAGGTCCAAATTGTTTCTAGTTGTGAACTAGGTACAGAACAAAAAGCAGAGAAGAGCTTTACACATTAGCCTCTACAGACTATGTGAGCTATTTTGGGTCAAGTTTGTTTTTAATTTTCTTTTTCTCTTTTTTATATTTTTTAATTTATATTTTGTTTAAACATCCAATATATGACATACAAGGATGCGCAAAGAACCACGAGCTAACTAAACTGTATTTTAAAATACACAAACGGGATTAGTATGCCAAAAATTTAAATCACATAAATTGTATTGTAGGTATACAAAAATTAATAGCAGTTATTCATAAAAACCATCATTATGAAATTTATGCCATCATGATGTGTGTACAGTAGTTTCCGTTCAACATGTTTCACCATTCAATGGCTTCCTCAGGAGAATTGTGAAGAACTGTACAAAATATCAAAATGTTGGTATACTATTTTGTCTGGTACCTTAAAAATCTGATTGAATTAGTTTAAAATGTTTGTGTATTTCTGGGATGTGGTCCCTTTATCCCCGGATCTTTGGCTGATTATTTAAAAAAAAAGAAATTCTTAGCTAATGTTGTAGCTGTTAAAGTGGAAGTAAACCCTCCTATCATTTTCAGCCAAGGAAGCTGCCATCTTGGCCTTTGTTTAATCTTTAACTGCCATGATGCTGCACATGTGATCAGTTATGGCACCAGCCATTGGATGGTGTGACAGTTTGGTTGAGAGCACAACCAATATGTCAGTTAGCATTTCCGGGAATGTAACTGTTTTTTGAAATTGTTAAATTGATGGGTTTACTTCCGCTTTAATGTCATGTGAATTTCAGTTGGAGCTGTTGAGATCTCTAAACAGACTTTTTTTTAACAGACTAGAAATGGAAAGAATAATATATATAAAAAGGAAGCCTTTAGGCTAAACAAATACAATATTGTATTTATTGTATTTATTGTAACAATACAAAAAATTTACCTGGTTGACAAATTTTTTTCTTTCTGTGTTTTTCTAATTTCAGTAACCAGTTCTGACTATGACACGGCAGAGGCGGCCACTGAAACTTCTTCCTACCTCAGCGCCCAAGGCTATATGTCCAGGTAAAAAAAAAAAAAAAAATACACAAAAATAATAGACACAGCTATTATTAATAATAGACAGAGATTAACCTTTTTTCCAAAATAATAACAAACATGTTTTTCCGAACCTGTGAGCGTCCCAAATAATAGTACAGCATAAAACGAAATTGCTACTAAATAAAAACGAAATTAAAACTAAATAGTACAGAGCTGTGTCCTACAGAAGAGCCCCGGGGCCATTCTAAAATGTATTAAAAAAAAAAATCTGAATTTCAAAGTCAGAATTCTGAGAAGAGATTTTGGATGCTTTTGAAGTGAACCTTTTTTTTCCCCAATAATAATGAACATGATTTTCCAAGCCTGTGAGTGTCCCAAATGATAGTCCAATGTAAAAACGACATTTTCTTTGGGTACAGAGATGTTTCATACAGAAGAGCCCTGGGTGTCATCCTAATATTTATTAACCACTTCACCGGTCACACTTGTTCACCTCCTATGGAGCAGAGCAGTTTTTACATTTCTGTTATGGACTTGTTTGTTCGGCAATAACTTTGTTATTACTAAAGATAACAAGGTAATACATACAGTTTTTTAAGGACAAACAAAGCTTTTTTGTAGTTATTGTCTTGCAAAAAAAAATAAAAAATCTTAAGACACATAACCACGTCAATACCAGGCACTTTTACCCCCTTCCTGCCCAGGCCAGCCAATTTTCAGCTTTCAGCGCTGTCACACTTTGAATGACAATTGCGTGGTTATGCAACACTGTACCCGTATGACATTTTTATCATTTTTTTCACACAAATAGAGCTTTCTTTTGGTAGTATTTAATCACCACTGGAACAAGAAAAGCTGCTCCAAGTGAGTGAGTCTCTGGTTAATCCCCACACACACTAGTTAGGTGCTAGCCCAGCTCGCATGCTGTATTACATAAAGAAATGATTCCGGACGGCTGCACTTCCAAAAATCCTTTTATTGAAGCTTCATATGACAAGTAGTTGACAGATGGAGCAGGGGACAAAAAGGTAGACGTGTTTCACGCAAGTGTTAGCGCTTAATCAGTTGGAGCAGGGGACAAAAAGGTAGACACGTTTTGCGCAAATGTTAGCTCTTAGTCAGATGGAGCAGGAGACAAAAAGGTAGACGCGTTTCACGCAAATGTTAGCGCTTAGTCAGATGGAGCAGGGGACAAAAAGGTAGACGTGTTTCACGCAAATGTTAGCGCTTAGTCAGATGGAGCAGCGGACAAAAAGGTAGATGCGTTTCACACAAATGTTAGCCCTTAGTCATTTTGACTAAGGGCTAACATTTGCGCGAAACGCATCTACCTTTTTGTCCCCTGCTCCATCTGTCAACCACTTGTCATATGAAACTTCAATAAAAGGATTTTTGGAAGTGCAGCCGTCCGGAATCATTTCCATATGTTGATCGCCACTGGGTTTTTTATTTTTTGACAAATAAACTAAAAAAGACTGAAAATACTAATAAATAAACATTCTAAACAGCCGAAAAACGCCCACCAGGAAAAATCCCATTAATTTCAAGGGCACCTGTTCACATCTGAGCGTTTTGTCACCTGAAACAAAACGCCTGAAAAACGCCCTAAGCTCAAAAAAGAACATAAAGCCTTTGGGGCAGATTACAGGCATTTTTCTCCCTTTGAGGCCCAGTTCACACCACAAAAACGCACTCCAGATCCATTCCGGATGCGTTTCTGCATTTAAATTTTTAACGCGTTTTTGATGCGTTTCAGTGCGTTTTTGGTGTGTGTTTTTATGCGTTTCCGGATGCATTCCAGGTCCTTTTTTTTCTTTTTTTTTCCTCTTTTCTTTTAGGGTCCAGTGCGTTTTTTGGTGTGTTCCTGTGCGTTTCAGTGCGTGTTTGATGTGTTTTACTGCGTTCCAGTACAGTCCAGTGCAGGAAAAATGCAGCATGTTCTAATTTTTCTTTTCTGTAACTGAAAAGCCCTGGAACTGACTGCACTGGTGTGAACTATACCATTGGAAACCATATAACCTACTTTACATGTGTTTTTGATGCAGAACAAAAACGCACTGGACTGCATGTGGTGGGAACTGGCCCTTACATTGGTGACCTGAACAAAATCACGGTAAAATTGCGGTAAAAATGCGGTAAAAAAAGCAGCAAAAAAAAGAACATGAGCTTCTTTGGGGCAGATTACAGGCGTTTTTTCTGGTTTTTAAATTGGCGACCTGTAACGCGCGACTTTGAAACGCTCAGGTGTGAATACAGCCCTAATAAACACAAGAACAAGTGGAACTCCACTCTCATTAACTTTATCTGAAGATCAAAGTTTATCTCTTTGATCTACAGAAAAATGAACACAATGATACAAAAGTAACAATATGTTACATTGTATCTTTCTGTAGCCTCCGAGTGTTTTATAAACATTGTCAAACTGCTTTTTTTTTTTTTGACAGCTAAAGCTGCCGACCTTCTCTGTGTACACAGCAATACGAGCTGAATTTCTGTATACTGGAAGGGCGGAGAGGGGCAGAGGGACTGGACATTAGGGATGAGCCGAACACCCCCGGGTTCGGTTCGCACCAGAACCTTTGAACGGACCGAAAGTTCGCGCGAATTTTCGAACCCTATTCGTTATAATGGACGCGAACGTTCGAAATCAAAATTGCTAATTACAACGGCCAATATGCATGTTAATGTTATAAAACAGGTTTGGGGACCCGGGTCCTGCCCCAGGGGACATATATCAATGCAAAAAGAAATTTTAAAAACTAAAGTTTTTTCGGGAGCAGTCATTTTAATGATGCATAAAGTGAAAAAAAAAAGTGAAATTTTCCTTTAAATATGGTACCTGGGGGGTGTCTAAAGTATGCCTGTGAAGTGGCATGTGTTTCCCGTGTTTAGAACTGTCCTTGCACAAAATGACATTTGTAAAGGAAAAAAAGAAGCCATTTAAAACCACTTGCGGCTTTAATGTCATGTCTTGTCCTGGCCGCCATATGGCTGAAAATCCTTGAGAAAAATGGCATGGCTACCCCATCACCCCCCCCCCCCCCCACCCCAGCCCCTTTGGGTCTTGTATGGATACTAAGGGGGACCCCGCACCCAAAATAAAACCCTATACCTACAACCCTATATACTCTGAACAGCAGTATATAGGTGGTGCAAACAAGACATGGACTGTAGGTTTGTTCTTAAGTAGAATCTGAACAGGTACATTATGAAGTGTAGCTACATCCCAAAAAAATCAATTTTTAAGCTTTTTGGAGAACATAGGGAGGGGTTATCACCCCTGTAACATTTGCTGTCTTTGCACATCTGTTCAGAACATGTCACCTCACTTTCCGTCCCAATGACAAATGTTTTTGGAAAAGTGGGGTTTTAATTGAAACAAGGATTGGTGATAAAGCATCAGTAGAGAGGAGATACCTTTTTCCCAAATTAAATCTAACAGGATAGAATTTTCCTTCCTAGGGGTAGATTTCCTCTCACTTCCTGTTTTCTCTTGCCGTTTGCAAGTAGGAGTCGTTTGTAAGTTGGATGTTTGAAAGTAGGGGCCTGCCGTATATACTCTGCAGAAATTTGCCCTATTAGATGTTGGTGTAGCCACAAGACTGGTGGGCACAGGAATGGGCCCTGCTGTGAGTTAATAGATCAAGATTTGTACTTGCATGCACCTGTTGAACCGGGCAGAAAAATTGGGCCTTTGGTGGTGGTGGTGGTGGTGGTGGACGGTGTTGCCACAAGACTGTAAGCCCTCACAGTTACTCTTGGTGGGTGCAGGAATGGGCCCTGCTGTGAGTTATTAGATCAAGATTTGTAATTGCATGCACCTGTTGAACAGGGCAGAAAAATTGGGCCTTTGGTGGTGGTGGTGGTGGTGGACGGTGTTGCCACAAGACTGTAGGCCCTCATAGTTACTCTTGGTGGGCGCAGGAATGGGCCCTGCTGTGAACTATTAGATCAAGATTTGTAATTACACGCCCCTGTTAAACAGGGGCTGAAAAATTGTGCCTTAGGCATTGGTGCTGGTGCCACAACACTGCAACCCCTCACAGATACTGTACTTGGAGCACAGCAGTCACACCTGTTGCGAAGCATCTTTTTAAAAAATTGTAATTACACGCCCCTGTTATACAGGGGCTGAAAAATTGTGCCTTAGGCACTGGTGCTGGTGCCACAACACTGCAACCCCTCACAGATACTGTACTCTGAGCACAGCAATGAGACCTGTTGCAAAGCATTGCCTAAAAATTGTAATTACACGCCCCAACAGGGGCTGAAAAATTGTGCCTTAGGCACTGGTGCTGGTGCCACAACACTGCAACCCCTCACAGATACTGTACTCTGAGCACAGCAGTCACACCTGTTGCGAAGCATCTTTTTAAAAAAATTTAATTACACGCCCCTGTTATACAGGGGCTGAAAAATTGTGCCTTAGGCACTGGTGCTGGTGCCACAACACTGCAACCCCTCACAGATACTGTACTCTGAGCACAGCAATGAGACCTGTTGCAAAGCATTGCCTAAAAATTGTAATTACACGCCCCAACAGGGGCTGAAAAATTGTGCCTTAGGCACTGGTGCTGGTGCCACAACACTGCAACCCCTCACAGATACTGTACTCTGAGCACAGCAGTCACACCTGTTGCGAAGCATCTTTTTAAAAAATTGTAATTACACGCCCCTGTTATACAGGGGCTGAAAAATTGTGCCTTAGGCACTGGTGTGGTGGCATGGATCATTGAGGAGGAGGAAGAGGATAGTCAGTGAACATAACAGGACAGTCACTCAGCATCAGCATAGGCAGTCTTGAAGGGATGTGACATTATAAATTATTCCGTTATATCCGCTTCAGGTGTCTGGTAGCTGGTGGTGATCCAAGACTGATTCATTTTTATGAAGGTCAGTCGATCAACCGAGTCGGTGGACAGGCGCACCCTATGATCGGTGACAAATCCTCCAGCAGCACTGAATGTGCGTTCGGAAAGAACGCTGGATGCAGGACAGGCCAGTAGCTCAATTGCATACTGTGCAAGCTCTGGCCAGTGATCCATCCTCAGGACCCAGTAAGCCAGAGGATTTTCGGTGGGAAAGGTGTCCAAGTCTGACCTTGCCCCTAGGTATTCCTGCACCATGTATATCAGACGCTGGCGATGGTTGCTGGAACCGATCATACCTTGGGGCTGCGGACTAAAAAATTGTCTGAACGCATCGGTCAGACGTCCACCTTCCCCACCGCTCCTTCTGCTACTGACCGAAGCCTCAGCAACTTGTCGTCCAGGACCAGGAGTTTGTAACCTCCCAGTTTCTGGGAACGCGTTGCACAGACCTTTCTGCAAGGCCTCCCTGAGATGTCTCATCCTCTGCTCCCTCTGCGACGGCAAGATAAGGTCCGCAACCTTACCCTTGTACCGTGGATCAAGGAGAGTGGCCAGCCAGTAATGGTCACTCTCCTTGATCCGAAGAACACGAGGATCCTTCCGCAGGCTTTGCAGGATCAGGGAGGCCATGCAGCGTAGGTTAGCTGAGGCATTCGGTCCGGAGTCTTCTGGGTCACTGAGGATGACATGATCGCCAGCCACCTCCTCCCAGCCACGTACAAGTCCACTGGTTTGTTGGGACTGTACATCATCCCTAAAAGACTGCTGCTGCTGATGCTGAGTGCCAGGCTCCACCTCCATGCTCACACAATCCTCCTCCTCCTCCTCCTCCTCCTCCTCTTCCTGTGTGATGGGTGGGACAGAAGGAACATTGTCTGGATAAAGGGGGCCTTGAGAGACAAGGAAGTCCTCCTCTTCCTGCCTCTGTTCTGCCTCAAGTGCCCTGTCCATTATCCCACGCAGCGTATGCTCCAACAGGTGGACAAGAGGTACAGTGTCACTGATGCATGCACTGTCACTGCTCACCATCCTCGTGGCCTCCTCAAATGGTGAGAGGACAGTGCATGCATCCCTGATCATGCTCCACTGGCGTGGGGAAAAAAAGCCAAGCTCCCCTGACCCTGTCCTGGTGCCGTAGTCGCAAAGGTACTCATTGATGGCCCTCTGCTGCGTGTGCAGTCGCTGCAGCATGGCCAACGTTGAGTTCCACCTGGTGGGCATGTCACATATTAGGCGGTTCTTGGGCAGGTTCAGCTCCTTTTGCAGCTCAGTCAGCCGAGCACTGGCATTATAAGATCGGCGGAAATGCACACAGACTTTCCTGGCCTGCCTCAGGACATCCTGTAAGCCTGGGAACCTGCCCAAGAACCGCTGCACCACCAGGTTGAGGACGTGAGCCATACAGGGCACATGGGTGAGCTGCCCCTGTCGCAGGGCGGAGAGGAGGTTGGTGCCATTATCAGAAACGATCATTCCTGGCTTAAGCTGGCGTGGCGTCAACCACCTCTCGGCCTGCCCCTGCAGAGCTGCCAGAACCTCTGGCCCAGTGTGGCTCCTGTCCCCCAAACACACCAGCGCAAGCACGGCATGGCATCTTTTTGCCTGCGTACTCGCGTAGCCCCTTGTACGCCTACGGAGCACCGCTGGTTCCGAGGACAGAGCACTCGAAGAGGACATGGAGGAAGAAGAAGAGGAGGGGGTGGAGGAGAGAGGTGTGTCACAACCAGTAGTAGCATTTTGGAGGCGTGGTGGCGGAACAACCTCCAACACTACTGCACCTTGTCCTGCATCCCTCCCAGCTACCAATAGAGTGACCCAATGGGCCGTGAAAGAAAGATAACGTCCCTGTCCATGCCTGCTGGACCATGAGTCAGCGGTAATATGCACCTTACCGCTGACCGCCCTGTCCAGCGAGGCATGGACATTGCCTTCCACATGCCAGTAGAGAGACGGAATCGCCTTCCGTGAGAAAAAGTGGCGTTTGGGAACCTGCCACTGAGGAACCGCACATTGAACAAACTCACGGAAGGGGGCCGAGTCTATCAACTGAAAAGGCAGCAGTTGAAGTGCTAGCAATTTAGCCAAGCTAGCATTCAACCGCTGGGCATGTGGATGGCTGGGAGTATACTTCTTTCGACGGTCCAGCAGCTGGGGCAGGGAAATTTGCCTGCTACAATCGGACGTCGGTGTACTGCAAGTACTTGGTTGTGACACACCTAATTCTACACCTTCAGTCCTCTCAGAGCAGCTTTCAGAGAGGACTGAAGATATAGTGGGGATGGAGATCCCAGCTGATGAGGTGCAAGGAGAGGTCCGCTTTGTTCTTTGGTGTGGGTCTTTTATGTGTGCTTGCCAACGAGCTGCATGGCAGGTCGACATATGTCTGCTCATGCTTGTGGTGCCCAAGCGGCTGATGTTTTGGCCACGCGAGATACGCTTGAGACAAATATTGCAAATAGCAGTGGTGCGATCTGATGCACTCGTCTCAAAAAAGGCCCACACCAAAGAACTTTTGTGATAACGTGCAGAGGCAGCGCCCTGCACAGGCGGAGCTCTGCGGTGTGGTACAGTTGCTGTGCTGGCCTCTAGCTGGCCTCCAGGGGGCATCCTGCCTCGTTGGACATGTGACGCTGCATCCTCCTCCTCCTCCTCCTCTCTCCCTTCAGGCACCCACGTGGAGTCAGTGACCTCATCATCCCCTCCCTCTTCACCACTAGAGCAAACCTGGCAGTAAGCTGCAGCTGGTGGAACACTACTGCCAGATTGCTGTCCTTCAGCATCCCCTCTCTCTGCGCGCACACTACTGACTTCCTCAAGCTGGGTATCATCATCCGAGCCTTCGAATCGTTGGGCATCCTCCTGGAGCATGTACCCAACACTGTGCTCAAACAGTTCGGGGGACTCCTCAGGAGGACATGGTGGGTCTAGGGAAGGGGTGGCTGATGATGCCATTGAGTACGCGTTGGCAGCTGCTCTGCCAGTACCCTGAGCCTGGGTGAGAGAGGATGAGGAGGATGAGGAGGGCTTGGTCATCCATTCTACCAAGCCTTCGGCATGATGCGGCTCCACATGTCCAGCTGCCGAAAACAAAGACAAGCGTGTCCCATGGCCACGTGCTGATGACGATGCACGACCACGTCCACGGCCAGCACTGTTGTCTCTAGAAACAGAGCCTGCCTGCCCTGTGTTCTTGCCTCGGCACGCTCTGCCTCTCCTTGGCGGTCTTCCAGCCATTGTAGTCGGTAGTGTATATAGTATAAAAAATAGAACTCCTATGTGTGCTCACAACACACTGTAGGTCCTATGGGTGCTGACACTAACACACTATAGGTACTATGTGTGCTGCTGACAAGAAAATATAGGAGCTCTGTTTGCTGCCACTAACACACTAGAAGTCCTATGGGTGCTGCTGAGAAGAAAATATAGGAGCTCTGTTTGCTGCCACTAACACACTAGAAGTCCTATGGGTGCTGCTGAGAAGAAAATATAGGAGCTCTGTTTGCTGCCACTAACACACTAGAAGTCCTATGGGTGCTGCTGAGAAGAAAATATAGGAGCTCTGTGTGATGCCACTAACACACTAGAAGTCCTATGGGTGCTGCTGAGATGAAAATATAGGAACTCTGTGTGATGCCACTAACACACTAGAAGTCCTATGGGTGCTGCTGAGAAGAAAATATAGGAGCTCTGTTTGCTGCCACTAACACACTAGAAGTCCTATGGGTGCTGCTGAGAAGAAAATATAGGAGCTCTGTGTGATGCCACTAACACACTAGAAGTCCTATGGGTGCTGCTGAGAAGAAAATATAGGAGCTCTGTTTGCTGCCACTAACACACTAGAAGTCCTATGGGTGCTGCTGAGAAGAAAATATAGGAGCTCTGTTTGCTGCCACTAACACACTAGAAGTCCTATGGGTGCTGCTGAGAAGAAAATATAGGAGCTCTGTTTGCTGCCACTAACACACTAGAAGTCCTATGGGTGCTGCTGAGAAGAAAATATAGGAGCTCTGTGTGATGCCACTAACACACTAGAAGTCCTATGGGTGCTGCTGAGAAGAAAATATAGGAGCTCTGTTTGCTGCCACTAACACACTAGAAGTCCTATGGGTGCTGCTGAGAAGAAAATATAGGAGCTCTGTTTGCTGCCACTAACACACTAGAAGTCCTATGGGTGCTGCTGAGAAGAAAATATAGGAGCTCTGTGTGATGCCACTAACACACTAGAAGTCCTATGGGTGCTGCTGAGAAGAAAATATAGGAGCTCTGTTTGCTGCCACTAACACACTAGAAGTCCTATGGGTGCTGCTGAGAAGAAAATATAGGAGCTCTGTTTGCTGCCACTAACACACTAGAAGTCCTATGGGTGCTGCTGAGAAGAAAATATAGGAGCTCTGTGTGATGCCACTAACACACTAGAAGTCCTATGGGTGCTGCTGAGAAGAAAATATAGGAGCTCTGTTTGCTGCCACTAACACACTAGAAGTCCTATGGGTGCTGCTGAGAAGAAAATATAGGAGCTCTGTTTGCTGCCACTAACACACTAGAAGTCCTATGGGTGCTGCTGAGAAGAAAATATAGGAGCTCTGTGTGATGCCACTAACACACTAGAAGTCCTATGGGTGCTGCTGAGATGAAAATATAGGAGCTCTGTTTGCTGCCACTAACACACTAGAAGTCCTATGGGTGCTGCTGAGAAGAAAATATAGGAGCTCTGTTTGCTGCCACTAACACACTAGAAGTCCTATGGGTGCTGCTGAGAAGAAAATATAGGAGCTCTGTGTGATGCCACTAACACACTAGAAGTCCTATGGGTGCTGCTGAGAAGAAAATATAGGAGCTCTGTTTGCTGCCACTAACACACTAGAAGTCCTATGGGTGCTGCTGAGAAGAAAATATAGGAGCTCTGTGTGATGCCACTAACACACTAGAAGTCCTATGGGTGCTGCTGAGAAGAAAATATAGGAGCTCTGTTTGCTGCCACTAACACACTAGAAGTCCTATGGGTGCTGCTGAGAAGAAAATATAGGAGCTCTGTGTGATGCCACTAACAC
Source organism: Rana muscosa (assembly GCA_029206835.1). Lineage (NCBI taxonomy): Eukaryota > Metazoa > Chordata > Amphibia > Anura > Ranidae > Rana > Rana muscosa. The sequence goes on from CM055122.1 coordinate 320,580,598, forward strand.
ACTAGAAGTCCTATGGGTGCTGCTGAGATGAAAATATAGGAACTCTGTGTGATGCCACTAACACATTAGAAGTCCTATGGGTGCTGCTGAGAAGAAAATATAGGAGCTCTGTTTGCTGCCACTAACACACTAGAAGTCCTATGGGTGCTGCTGAGAAGAAAATATAGGAGCTCTGTGTGATGCCACTAACACACTAGAAGTCCTATGGGTGCTGCTGAGAAGAAAATATAGGAGCTCTGTTTGCTGCCACTAACACACTAGAAGTCCTATGGGTGCTGTTGGGGTGCAATGCTGTGCTAACAGCACTGCGGTTGGTACTACTGCAATACTGTACTAACAGTAAGCACGCACCAGACTAATCCCCAGCAGCAGCTAATAACACACTAACTGTGCAATCAGCAGCAATGAACGATCAATGACTTAGGTAGCAATGGTTTAGCAAAGAAATAGCCAATGGTTTAGCAAAGAAGAGCAAATCTTTCAGTATCAAGCAAAGACAGAATCAGCAGACTAATCTCTCCTAAAGCCGGAACTCATGTGACCGGGGCCGATGGCGTGGCGGCCTTTTAAATGGTGGGGCGTGTACTAAAGCCCCTGAGCTGTAATTGGCTACAGCCGTCCTGCCTGTAGCCAATTATTGCTCTCCGAGTTTCGGGCGCTGTGATTGGCCAAGCATGCGGGGTCACAGTGCATGCTTGGCCAATCATCAGCCAGCAATGCACTGCGCCGGCCGCGCCGGCCGCAATGCATTGCGGGGCCGCTCGCATCACACGAATGTGATGCGAACGGCCCAAATAGTTCTGGGCTCGACGAGCGAGCGAACGCCCGATGCTCGATTCGAACATGGGTTCGAATCGAGCACCGGGCCCATCCCTACTGGACATGCTACACACGTCCTGTGTACAATGATGAAATTTTTTGGGCATGTGTAGTACGCCCAAAGTCTGTAACTAGTTAAACAAAATTCTGAATTTCAAAGCCAGAATTCTGAGTTTCAAAGTCAGATCTCAGAATTCCAACTTCGAAAGAAAATTCAGATATTTTTTTCTGTAAAATTTCTATTAGGATGGCTGCAGGGCCCCTCCATACCTTTATATCTGTTCGGTGGCCTTCAGACGTGTATGGTAACAAGCAGCACACTGTGCTGTACATTGGGGTACATTGGATGCCAACAGACCCACACTGCAGAAAAAAAGTCCAAGTCCCGACTTATGCTGTTGTTGTGTGCTGGCAGACCATTCAAAATGCATAGGTTACCTTAATGCAATGCACATAATGCAGAATAATGCATGTGGATGCAAGAAGGGCAATGCAAAAGAATGGGCAGAGGTCACTCTCTACTGCAGGGGAGGGCTGGCAGCCTTAGGCCTGGGGGGCAAGTCCAGTCAAGTGGCCCATTAAAAACCTTGCCGACCAGCCACCGTCATCATACGGCGGCAGGTTGGCTCCCTTGCGCCCGCAGCGTGACGCCGGAGCCAATGCACGTGGCCGCGATAACTGCTGGCAACCCACAATCGCTCCTGAGAGAGCCAGTCAATGTAAACAGACAGATCCTTGTTCTGTCAGGGGAGCTAGAGAGAGATCTGCTGTTCATAGTGATCAGGAATAGTGATGAGCCGAACACCCCCGGGTTCGGTTCGCACCAGAACACGCGAACGGACCGAAAGTTCGCACGAACATTAGAACCCTATTAAATACAATGGATGCGAACGTTCGGATTCTAAAGTGCTAATTATAACGACTATTATCCATGTTATTGTCCGAAACAGAGTTTGGGAACCCGGGTTCTGCACCAGGGGACATGTATCAATGCAAAAAGAAGTTTTAAAAACGGACGTTTTCCGGGAGCAGTCATTTTAATGATGCATAAAGTGAAAAACAAAAAGTCAAATATTCCTTTAAATATTGTACCTGGGGGGTGTCTAAAGTATGCCTGTGAAGTGCCACGTGTTTCCCGTGTTTAGAACTGTCCCTGCACAAAATAAAATTTCTAAAGGAAAAAAAGCCATTTAAAACTGCTTGCGGCTTTAATGTAATGTCTGGTCCCGGTAATATGGATGAAAATCTTTAGGAAAAATGGCATAGCTACCCCATCAACACCCCCCCCCCCCCTACCCCAGCCCATTACCAGCCCCTTTGGGTCTTGTATGGATATTAAGGGGAACCCCGCACACAAAATAAAAAAGGCCCTATATACTCTGAACAGCCGTATACAGGCGGTGCATACAAGACAGGGACTGTAGGTTTGTTCTTATGTAGAATCTGTTTGTAATTTTGAACAGCTGCATTGTTTAAGTGTAGCTCCATGCCAAATTCCTTTTTTTTAGCTTTTTGGAAAACATAGGGAACGGTTATCACCCCTGTCACATTTTTTTTGCTGTCTGTGCCCCTGTTCAGAACATTTCACCTCACTTTGCGTCCCAATGACAACTGTTTTTGAAATGTGGTGTTTGTATTGAAACAAGGATTGGTGATAAAGCATCAGTAGAGAGGAGACACCTTTCTCCCATATTAATTCTTACAGGAGAGAATTTTCCTTCCAAGGGGTAGATTTCCTCTCACTTCCTGTTGTCTTCTTCCGTTTGCAAGTAGTAGTCGTTTGTAAGTTGGATGTTTAAAAGTAGGGACCTGCCGTATATACTCTGCAGAAATTGGCCCCTTAGGTGTTGGTGTTGGCACAACACTGAAAGCACTCACAGTTATTCTTGGTGGGTGCTGGAACGCCTTGCTGTCAACTATTATATCAGGAATTGTAATAACATATAATTGTTGATCAGTGGTACTAAAAATTGGGCCTTTGATGGTGGTGCTGGTGCCACAACACTGTAAGGCCTGACAGTTACTCTTGGTGGGCGCAGCAATGGGCCCTGCTGTGAATTATTAGATCAATAATTATAATTGCATGCCCCTGTTGAATAGGGGCTGAAAAATTGGGCCTTTGGTGGTGGCGGTGGTGGTGGTGGTGATGGTGGTGCTGGTGCCACAACACTGTAAGGCCTGACAGTTACTCTTGGTGGGCGCAGCAATGGGCCCTGCTGTGAATTATTAGATCAATAATTATAATTGCATGCCCCTGTTGAACAGGGGCTGAAAAATTGGGCCTTAGGCACTGGTGGCACAACACTGCAACCCCTCACAGATACTGTACTTGGAGCACAGCAATGAGGCCTGTTGCAAAGTATTGCATCCAAAATTTTAATTACACGCCCCTGTTAAACAGGGGCTAAAAAATTGGGCCTTAGCCACTGGTGGCGTCACCCATAAACCAAAATGATCTTCCAAGCTATCATCATTAATCGTATCATTGAGGAGGAGGAGGAGGATAGCCAGTCAACATAACAGCACAGGCACTCAGCATCAGCATCAGTCTTGAAGGGATGTGACATTTTAAAATCAATTAGTCTGTTATATCAGCATCAGGTGTGTGGTAGCTGGTGGTGATCCAAGACTGGTTCATCTTGATGAAAGTCAGTCGATCAACCGAGTCGGTGGACAGGCGCACCCTGTGATCCGTGACAAATCCTCCAGCAGCACTGAATGTGTGTTCTGAAAGAATGCTGGATGCAGGACAGGCCAGTAGCTCAATTGCATACTGTGCAAGCTCTGGCCAGTGATCCATCCTCAAGACCCAGTAAGCCAGAGGATTTTCGGTGGGGAAGGTGTCCAAGTCTGACCTTGCCCCTAGGTATTCCTGGACCATGTATATCAGACGCTGGCGATGGTTGCTGGAACCGATCATACTTTGGGGCTGCGGACTAAAGAATTGTCTGAACGCATCGGTCAGACGGCCACCTTCCCCACCGCTCCTTCTTTGACTGCCCGAAGCCTCAGCAACTCGTTGTCCAGGACCAGGAGTTTGTAACCTCCCAGTCTCTGGGAACGCATTGCACAGACCTTTCTGCAAGGCCTCCCGGAGTTGTCTCATCCTCTGCTCCCTCTGCGACGGTAAGATAAGGTCCGCAACCTTACCCTTGTACCGTGGATCAAGGAGAGTGGCCAGCCAGTAATGGTCCCTCTCCTTGATCCGAAGAATACGAGGATCCTTCCGCAGACTTTGCAGGATCAGGGAGGCCATGCAGCGTAGGTTAGCTGAGGCATTCAGTCCGGAGTCCTCTGGGTCACTAAGGACGACATGATCCGCAGCCACCTCCTCCCAGCCACGTACAAGTCCACTGGTTTCTTGGGACTGTAAATCATCCCTAAAAGACTGCTGCTGATGATGCTGAGTGCCAGCCTCCACCTCCATGCTGACACAATCCTCCTCCTCCTCCTCCTCTTCCTGTGCGATGGGTGGGACAGAAGGAACACTGTCTGGGTAAAGGGGGCCTTGAGAGGCAAGGAAGTCCTCCTCTTCCTGCCTCTGTTCTGCCTCAAGTGCCCTGTCCATTATTCCACGCAGCGTGTGCTCCAACAGGTGGACAAGAGGTACAGTGTCACTGATGCATGCACTGTCACTGCTCACCATCCTCGTGGCCTCCTCAAATGGTGCCAGGACAGTGCATGCATCCCTGATCATGCCCCACTGGCGTGGTGAAAAAAACCCGAGCTCCCCTGACCCTGTCCTGGTGCCGTAGTCGCACAGGTACTCATTGATGGCCCTCTGCTGCGTGTGCAGCCGCTGCAGCATGGCCAACGTTGAGTTCCACCTGGTGGGCATGTCACATATAAGGCGGTTCTTGGGCAGGTTCAACTCCTTTTGCAGCTCAGCCAGGCGAGCACTGGCATTATAAGATCTGCGGAAATGCACACAGACTTTCCTGGCCTGCCTCAGGACATCCTGTAAGCCCAGGTACCTGCCCAAGAACCGCTGCACCACCAGGTTAAGGACGTGAGCCATACAGGGCACATGGGTCAGTTGTCCCTGTCGGAGGGCGGAGAGGAGGTTGGTGCCATTGTCGCAAACCACCATTCCTGGCTTAAGCTGGCGTGGCGTCAACCACCTCTCGGCCTGCCCCTGCAGAGCAGACAGGACCTCTGCCCCAGTGTGGCTCCTGTCCCCCAAACACACCAGCGCAAGCACGGCATGGCATCTTTTTGCCTGCGTACTTGCGTAGCCCCTTGAACGCCTACGGAGCACCGCTGGTTCCGAGGACAAACCACAGGAAGAGGCCATGGAGGAAGAAGAAGAGGAGGGGGTGGAGGAGAGAGGTGTGTCACAACCAGTAGTAGCATTTTGGAGGCGTGGCGGTGGAACAACCTCCAACACTACTGCACCTTGTCCTGCATCCTTCCCAGCTGCCAAAAGAGTGACCCAATGGGCCGTGAAAGAAAGGTAACGTCCCTGTCCATGCCTGCTGGACCATGAGTCAGCGGCAATATGCACCTTACCGCTGACCGCCCTGTCCAGCGAGGCCAAGACATTGCCTTCCACATGCCTGTAGAGAGCCGGAATCTCCTTCCGTGCGAAAAAGTGGCGTTTGGGAACCTGCCACTGAGGAACCGCACATTGCACAAACTCACGGAAGGGGGCCGAGTCTACCAACTGAAAAGGCAGCAGTTGAAGCGCTAGCAATTTAGCCAAGCTAGCATTCAACCGCTGGGCATGTGGATGGCTGGGAGTGAACTTCTTTCGACGGTCCAGCAGCTGGGGCAGGGAAATTTGCCTGCTAGAATCGGACGTTGGTGTACTGCTAGCAGAGTGCCCGCAAGTACTTGGCTGTGACACACCTAATTCTACACCTTCATTCCTCTCAGAGCAGGTTTCAGAGAGGACTGAAGGTATACTGGGGTTGGAGATCCCAGCTGATGCAGTGCAAGAAGAGGTCAGCTTTGTTCTTTGGTGTGGGTCTTTAAGGTAGGCTTGCCAACGAGCTGCATGGCAGGTCAACATATGTCTGATCAAGCATGTGGTGCCCAAGCGGCTGATGTTTTGGCCACGCGATATACGCTTGAGACATATGTTGCAAACAGCAGCTGTGCGATCTGATGCACTCGCCTCAAAAAAGGCCCACACCAAAGAACTTTTTGAATGACGGGCAGAGGCAGCGCCCTGCACAGGCGGAGCTCTGCGGTGTGATTCCGTCGGTGTGCTGCCCATACGCTGGCCACTCAAGGGCATCCTGCCTCGTTGGAGATGTGCCTCCTCCTCATCCTCCTCCTCCTCCTCCTCTCTCCTATTAGGCACCCTCCTCATCACTGGAGCCAATCTGGCAGTATGCTGCAGCTGCTGGAGCATGACTGCCAGATTGGTGTCCTTCTTGAGCATCCCCTCTCTCTGCTCTCACGCTACTGCCTTCCTATAGCTGGGTATCATCATCAGATCCTTCGAAACGCTGGGCATCCTCCTGGAGCATGTACCCAACACTGTGCTCAAACAGTTCGGGGGACTCCTCAGGAGGAGGACATGGTGGGTCTAGGGAAGGATTGACTAATGAAGATAATGATACCAGAGAAGAGGACGCTTTGGCAGCTGCTTTGCCAGTACCCTGAGCCTGGGTGAGAGAGGATGAGGAGGATGAGGTGGGCTTGGTCATCCACTCTACCAAGTCTTCGGCATGATGTGGCTCAACATGTCCAGCTGCCGAAAAGAAGGACAAGCGTGTCCCATGGCCATATGCTGATGACAATGCACCGCGTCCACGACCAGCACTGTTGCCCCCAGACACAGAGCCTGCTTGCCCTCTTTTTTTGCCTCCTGACTGTCTGCCTCTCCTTGTTTGCCTTCCAGACATTTTAATGGATGGCCTGCAGGGAGATGGGAAAAAGAGCAATAAGGGCTACCTTCAGGTGTATACTGTGCAGGAGGCTTAGCAACAATGACACTGACACTGTCCCCTGCCTATCCTTCTCTGTCCCTAAACACAAGGATTTGCAATATGCTTCAGCAAGATTGGTTTAGCACAGAACAGCACACTGACAGTTTCCCTCACTGTCCTTCTCTGTCTCTACAAACAAGATTTAGCACAGAATAGCACACTGATAGTTTCCACGAGTGTCCTTCTCTGTCCCTAAACTCAAGGATTTCAAATATGGAACAGCAAAATAGGTTTAGAACAGAATAGCACACTGACACTTTCCCTCACTGTCCTACTCTGTCCCTCCCTACAAACAAGATTTAGCACAGAATAGCACACTGAAAATTTCCACGAGTGTCCTTCTCTGTCCCTAAACTCAAGGATTTCAAATATGGAACAGCAAAATTGGTTTAGAACAGAATAGCACACTGACACTTTCCCTCACTGTCCTACTCTGTCCCTCCCTACAAACAAGATTTAGCACAGAATAGCACACTGATAGTTTCCACGAGTGTCCTTCTCTGTCCCTAAACTCAAGGATTTCAAATATGGAACAGCAAAATTGGTTTAGAACAGAATAGCACACTGTCAGTTTCACTCACTGTACCTCTCTGTCCCTAAACTCAAGGATTTCAAATATGGTTCAGCAAAATTGGTTTAGAACAGAATAGCACACTGACACTTTCCCTCACTGTACCTCTCTGTCCCTAAACTCAAGGATTGAAAATATGGTTCAGCAAGATTGGTTTAGAACAGAATAGTACACTGACACTTTCCCTCACTGTACCTCTCTGTCCCTACAAACAAGGTTTAGCACAGAATAACACACTGACACTCTCCCTACCTATCCTTATTTGTCCCTAAACACAAGGAATCCAGGATTAGTAAAGGAAAAAAAATGACACTGTCCCTGCCTATGCTTCTCTTTCCCTGCTCCGGAACACACTACACAAGGCCGCCGTGCTGGCGGCCTTTTATAGTGTGGGGCGTGTACTAAACCTGTGGCCAATCATTGCTCTCCTCGCTGCCGGCGCTGTGATTGGCCAAGCATGCGGGGTCACAGTGCATGCTTGGCCAATCACAGCGCCTGGATGACACTGCGATGGCGTAGTGCATTGTGGGCCGTTCGCGTCACTCGAATTTGGCGCGAACGGCCCAAATCGTTCGATCTTCGTCGAACGATCGAACAGCCGATGTTCGAGTCGAACGTATGTTCGACTCGAACACGAAGCTCATCCCTAATCAGGAACAGCGATCTCTCTGTACTCCCTGTCACTACACTCCCCCCACAGTTAGAAACACCTTCCTAGGGAACACTTAACCCCTTGATCGCCCCCTAGTGTTAACCTCTTCCCTGCCAGTGACATTTATACAGTGGCTATTTTTAGCTCTGATCGCTGTATAAATGCCACTGGTCCCAAAAAAAGTGTCCGATCTGTCTGCCGCAATGTAGCAGTCCCGCTAAATATCGCTGATCACGGCCATTACTAGAAAAAAATAATAATAATAAAAATGCCATAAATATATCCCCAATTTTGTAGACGCTATAACTTTTGCGCAAAGCAATCAATAAACGCGTATTGCGATTTTTTTTACCAAAAATATGTAGAATACATATTGGCCTAAACCAGGAGTCTCCAAACTTTTTGAACAAAGGGCCAATTTACTGTCCTTCAGGCTTTAGGGGTGCTGGACTGCGGTCAGTGTGAGTAGAAAATGTGCCAACATCACTGGGAGTAAACAATGCCCCATCATTGGTTTTCACATGAGGTACAGTGCCCCATGATTGGTATCAGTGGGAGGAATAGTGCCCCATGATTGGTATCAGTGGGAGGAATAGTGCCCCACGATTGGTATCAGTGGGAGGAATAGTGCCGCACAATTGATCTTAGCTTAAGGTATAGTGCCCTATCGTTGGTGCCAGTGGGAAGAAGGGTGCCCTAATAATGGTGTCAGTGGGAGTAACGGTACCCCATCATTGGTCTTAGCAGGAGGAACACCATTGATGGTGTCAGTGGGAGTAAGGGTGCCCCTTAGCAGGAGGAATAGTGCCCTATCATTGGTCTTGTCAGGAGGAATGGTGCCCCATCCATGGTGTCAGTGGGAGGAAGGGTGCCCCATCATTGGTGTCAGTTGGAGGAATAATGTCCCAAGGGCCAAGTAGAGGCAAGCAAAGAGCCACATCTGGCCCCCGGGCCACAGTTTGGAGACCACTGGCCTAAACTGATGAAGAATTTTTTTGGGGGATATTTATTAAAGCAAAAAATTCAAAGTATTGTTTTGTTTTTTCAAAATTGTCGCTCTTTTGTTTATAGTGCAAAAAATAAAAACCGCAGAGGTGATCAAATACCACCAAAAGAAAGCTCTATTTGTGGGAAAAAAAGACATACATTTTTTTATTTGGGTACAGCGTCACACGACCGCGCAATTGTCAGTTAAAGCGACGCAGTGCCGTATCGCAAAAAAATTGATGAAGTGAACATGCGTGAGGGCCGATAATTTTGCCTGACATTCTTTGAACCATTAAAATTCGGTCTAAGTGTGTTCGTCCGAGCAACTAATACACTGCCCAACAAGAATTCTCCTGCCTTTGTGGCTGTGTATGGTGAAGACAGAGATGAGCTCGGGCGTATTATTTGGGTATACCGTTTTTATCGGCGTATAACATGCACCTTCACTTTAAGAGGAAAGTTTCAGGAAAAATATTACATTTTAAATAGAGGACTGTGAAGGAAAATAAGGGTCAGTGCCCATCAATGCAGCCTAATCAGTGCCCATCTGCAGCCTCACCATTGCCATAAATGCAGCCTCACCATTGCCATGAATGCAGCCCCACCATTGCCATGAATGCAGCCTCACCATTGCCATGAATGCAGCCTCACCATTGCAATCAATGCAACCTTACCATTGCCATAAATGCAGCACCCCCATTGCCATGAATGCAGCACCCCCATTGCCATCAGTGCACCCTGATCGATACCCATCTGCAGCCTCGGAGGGGACAGGGAGGGGGACGGGACGAGCGGCAGCAGATTACATACAGGAAAATCTCCTGTTTACTAGGCGGCATCTTTAATACAAAGTCCCGCCTCCTATGATAGACAGAACAGTTGTCCAATGGCAGCGCAGGAGACGGGACTTCCTATTACAGAGGCCGCAGAGTAAACAGAAAATTCTCCTGTATGTATGGCACTCGTCCCGCCCCCCCCCCTGTCCCCTCCGAGGCAGCCAGAATATATATCTTTTGTGGCCCCGGCGCGTTTGGAGATTCATTTGGTGACCACAAAAGATATATATGTCCAAATTACCAGGCGGGCCGTTCGAAAACCAGAACGCGGGCCGGACTTTCGACACCCCCGGCTCTATGTTCTCCAATCATCTTTTAGAGATCAAATTTATAACGCAAGATTAGAAACAGGAAGCAAAGATGTTACAATGTTATCTCCTATCATCCTATAAATAGCTTATAAAAATATAAAAAATCTCCATTTACATCAAGCTGTGTGACCTTTATGGAGGGGAGAGACACCTGTGCGTGTGCGCCATCCAGCAGCTCCGAACACGACAATCGTTCTGAAGATTTGCTGTTATTTAAGACCAGCGAGAATTATCTTCCAAGGGTTACATAGACCATTAGCAGCAAGTAAATTGGTTGGGATTAATTACTGCCTCCGCATGCGCGGGCGGCTCCCTGAAATTGTTTTCTAATGACTATGAAATTGAGATGGAAACCAAATTAGATTTGTTAATGACATTTCAATTTCAGGACCTATTTGTAACTTATGAAAGTTGGGATGACTTTTTTGGTTTTGAGGTTATTTATGCCTCGGCTAGAGGAGAAGTGAGCCCCGGGATCTGGTTGAAACAACACAGAGCTCTGTAGACGCAGCAGAGATGTGGCTGTTTTTTTCTCAATCACTACTACTGATAAAAGCAGCACACATTACACCTGTTAGGCACACAGTTAACCCTTTGAATGCCCCTAGATGTTAACCCCTTCCCTGCCAGTGTCATTAGTACAGTGACAGTGTACAGTATTAGCACTGATCTCTGTATTAGTGTCACTGGTGATGTCAGTGTCAGTTAGTGTCAGATTGCTTACCGCACTGTCCCACTATAAGTCGCTGATCACCGCCATCACTGGTATAAAAAATAAATACTGTATATACTCGAGTATAAACCGACCCGAATATAAGCCGAGGCACCTAATTTTACCACAAAAAACTGGGAAAACATATTGACTCGAGTATAAGCCTAGGGTGTCCATCTGCATGCCTCACTGTGCCTCACTTTGCCTCACTGTGTCCATGCCTCACTGTGCCCATGCCTCACTGTGCCCATGCCTCACTGTGTCCATGACTAGACTGACGTTTAACATGGGAGTCTATGGAATTGGTGCCTGGCTTTGAAAAATCTGTGCTCCCCGGCCGTAGGTCCCCCAGACGACAAACTTTGCACACTTGTAAAGGAAAGATGGGGCTACATGTGTGTCAAGTACCGGGTTCAGGGGACCTACAACTGGTCGGTACCAGGTCCCCAAAATCACCAGAGAAATTACTGTTTAACATGGGAGTCTATGGAAGGGGTTCCCGGGTTTGAAAAATCGGTGCTCCCCGGCCGTAGGTCCCCCGGACAAAAAACTTTGCACACTTGTAGAGGAGGAGTGGGGCTACATGTGTTCCAAGATTGGGGTCCAGGGGACCTACGACCGGCCGGTACCAGGTCACCAAATCCGGGAGATCAGGCTCAAAAAGGTGACTCGAGTATAAGCCGAAGGGGGCATTTTCAGCACACAAAAAAATTTGCTGAAAAACTCGGCTTATACTCGAGTATATACGGTAAATACAATTTCCGGTATATATCCCATAGTTTGTAGGCACTATAACTTTCACACAAACCGATTAATATACACTTATAGGGATTTTCTTTTAGCAAAGACGTGTAGCAGAATACATTTTGGTCGAAATTTTTGAAGAGATGTGAAATTTTTTTAATTTTTTTTTAATTGGATATGTTTTAGCAAAAAAAAAAAATTTTTTTTCTTTTTTTTTCAAAATTGTCGGCCTTTTTTAGTTTATACAGTAAAACCTTGGATTGCGAGCATAATTCATTCCGGAAACATGCTTGTAACCCAAAGCACTTGTATATCAAAGTAAATTTCCCCATAAGAAATAATGGAAACTCAGATGATTCGTTCGGCAACCATTTACTCATAAGTCCTTCAGTTTATAGTCCATATAAAAAGATTATAGCGATGTGATTGGTTGTGTAACCATAAAATGTCCATCCACAAATGGAGCCTCTACAAGGGGATTAGAAGCAAAATCCAGCAGGAGCTCCAGAGTACAAAAGAGAAGAGAGGCGCCTCTAAAGCCCTGTACACACGATCGTATTTCCTATGGATTCAAATCCGATGGATTTTTCCATCGGAAATCCGATGAAGCTGACTTCCATCAGTCTTGCCTACACACCATCAGTCAAAAATCCGACCGTCCCAAACGCCGTGACGTTAAACACTCCGACGAGCCGAGTAAAATTAAGTTCAATGCTTCTGAGCATGCGTCGACTTGATTCTGAGCATGCGTGGGTTTTTTCTCCCATGGAGTTCCACACAGACGATCGGAATTTGCTATTGTTTTTTTTTCCATCGGATAAATTTAAAACATGTTCTATTTTTTCTCACCGATGGAAAAAAGACCGATGGGGCCCATACACGATCGGTTTGTCCAATGAAAAAAGTCCATCGGACTGTTTTCATCTGTAAAAACGATCGTGTGTACACGGCATAAGTGTAGCAGCATGTTGCTAAATGTTGTACCTTCATTAAATGTAACCATATTGCTACACTAAAGCCCTGTACACACGGGCGGGAATCCCGTCGGAAAAAAAACCCGTCAGTTTTCTTGACGGGATTCCTGGCAAGCTTGTCTTACCAAGCCCTGTGTACTGACGGCCATTCAAAAGAACCGCCATTCTTTTGAATGGCAAGAACGCAGTGACGTCATCGACTCGCTCGTCACATTCAATGCCGTCGCTGCCATCTTGCTACACCCCACACTAACCTTGTATGCTACCTGCACATGCGTCGAAGTCTTATCGAGCATGCGCGGGTTTACCTTGGACAGGTAAGCATACAGACGACCGGTTTTCTCGGCACACTCGGAAACACTCTGCCGAGAATCCCGACGAGATAAATAGAGAGCAGGTTCTCTATTTTTCTCGTCGAGATTCCCGGCAGTTTTCCCGACGAGAAACCATACACACGACCGGTTTTCTCGGCAAAAAGCTCTCCCAGCAGTTTTCTTGCCAAGAAAACCGGCCGTGTGTACGAGGCCTTATGCCGCGTACACACGATCATTTTTCCCGTCGGGAAAAATTACATTTTTTCCTTTGGACGAGACAAACGATCGTCTGTGGGCTTTTTGTCCTTTTTTCCCGACGGGAAAAACGGCATTAATCACGACGAGAAAAATTAGAACATGCTCTAATTTTTCTCGTCGTGATTCCTGTCATTTTTTTCCGCGCCAGTTTTCCCATAGGGAAACACTGCCGCGGAGCTTACACACGGTTGTTTTTCTCGTCAAGAGAAAAAATGACGGAAAAAACGGCCGTGTGTGGGGGAACAAGCCATTCCCTCGTTTTTCCTGTTGTGATCAGGGATGAGCCGAACACCCCCCTGTTTGGTTCGCACCAGAACCTGCGAACAGACAAAATGTTCGTGTAAACTTTAGAACCCTATTAAATACAATGGACTCGAATGTTCGAAATCTAAAGTGTTAATTATAAAGGCTTATATGCAAGTTATTGTCCTAAAAAGTGTTTGGGGACCCGGGTCCTGCCCCAGGGGACATGTATCAATGCAAAAAGAAGTTTTAAAAACGGCCGTTTTTTCGGGAGCAGTGATTTTAATGATGCTTAAAGTGAAACAATAAAAGTGAAATATTCCTTTAAATTTCGTACCTGGGGGGTGTGTATGATATGCATGTAAAGTGGCGCATGTTTCCCGTGCTTAGAACTGTCCCTGCAAAAAATGTCATTTTTGAAAGAAAAAAATGCATTTAAAACTGACTCTACCGGCTATTAATGAATTGTCGGCTCCCGGCAATACATACAAAAGTCATTGATAAAAAAAAAGCGTGGGGGTTCCCCAGAATTCAATTACCAGGCCCTTCAGGTCTGGAATGGATATTAAGGGGAACCCCGCCGCAAATTTAAAAAAAAATTGACGTGGGGTTCCCCCAAATATCCATTCCAGGCCCTTCAGATCTGGCATGGATTTTAAGGGGAACTCCACCCCAAATTTAAAAAAAAAATGGCGTGGAGTCCCCCTAAAAATCCATACCAGACCCCTTATCCGAGCACGCAACCTGGCCGGCCGCAGGGGAAAAGGGGGGGACGAGAGAGCGGCCCCCCCTCCCTCCTGAACCGTACCAAGCCACATGCCCTCAACATGGGGAGGATGTCCCCATGTTGATGGGGACAAGGGCCTCATCCCCACAACCCTTGCCCGGTGGTTGTGGGGGTCTGCAGGCGGGGGGCTTATCGGAATCTGGAAGACCCCTTTAACAAAGGGGACCCCCAGATCCCGGCCCCCCCTATGTGAATTGGTAAGGGGTACATTGTACCCCTACCATTTCACGAAGAAAGCGTAATTAAAAAAAAAAAAAAAAAACACAAACACCTTGAAAAAGTCCTTTATTAAAAAAAAAAAAAAAAACATTCCAGCGGTGAAATCCAGTGTCCCGCGGCGATCCCGATGTCCAGCGCTGTCCTTCATTGGTTGTGCCTGAGCGGACCTGATGGGGAACTCCCTCTCAGTTTTTTAAATGTATAGACCCGCCCCTTCTAGAGTTTCCCATCAGGTCCGCTCAGCGGACCAGATGCGGAACATGAGAAGGGGCGGGTCTATACATGTATTACCAAAGTGAGAGCAGTTCCCCATCAGGTCCGCCCCCTCGGTATGTCGGACCCGCCTACGTCATTGGCTTGAGCGGGGAACTTCCTTCACTATGTAAATTAAAATTAAACAGTGAAGGAAGTTCCCCGCTCAAGCCAATGACGTAGGCGGGTCCGACATACCGAGGGGGCGGACCTGATGGGGAACTTTAGAAGGGGCGGGTCTATACATTTAAAATACTGAGAGGGAGTTCCCCATCAGGTCCGCTCAGGCACAACCAATGAAGGACAGCGCTGGACATCGGAATCGCCGCGGGACACTGGATTTCACCGCTGGAATGTTTTTTTGTTTTTTTTTTAAATAAAGGACTTTTTCAAGGTGTTTGTGTGTTTTTTTAAACATTTTTTTACGCTTTCTTCGTGAAATGGTAGGGGTACAATGTACCCCTTACCAATTCACATAGGGGGGGCGGGATCTGGGGGTCCCCTTTGTTAAAGGGGTCTTCCAGATTCCGATAAGCCCCCCGCCCGCAGACCCCCACAACCACCGGGCAAGGGTTGTGGGGATGAGGCCCTTGTCCCCATCAACATGGGGACATCCTCCCCATGTTGAGGGCATGTGGCTTGGTACGGTTCAGGAGGGAGGGGGGCCGCTCTCTCGTCCCCCCCTTTTCCCCTGCGGCCGGCCAGGTTGCGTGCTCGGATAAGGGGTCTGGTGAGGATTTTTAGGGGGACTCCACGCCATTTTTTTTTAAATTTGGGTGGAGTTCCCCTTAAAATCCATGCCAGATCTGAAGGGCCTGGAATGGATATTTGGGGGAACCCCACGTCAATTTTGTTTTTAATTTGCGGCGGGGTTCCCCTTAATATCCATTCCAGACCTGAAGGGCCTGGTAATTGAATTCTGGGGAACCCCCACGCTTTTTTTTTTTTTTTTTATCAATGACTTTTGTTTGTATTGCCGGGAGCCGACAATTCATTAATAGCCGCGAGTCAGTTTTAAATGACTTTTTTTCTTTCAAAAATGACATTTTTTGCAGGGACAGTTCTAAGCCCGGGAAACATGCGCCACTTTACATGCATATCATACACACCCCCCAGGTACGAAATTTAAAGGAATATTTCACTTTTATTTTTTCATTTTAAGCATTATTAAAATCACTGCTCCCGAAAAAACTGCCATTTTTAAAACTTCTTTTTGCATTGATACATGTCCCCTGGGGCAGGACCCGGGTCCCCAAACACTTTTTAGGACAATAACTTGCATATAAGCCTTTATAATTAGCACTTTAGATTTCTCCCATAGATTTTTCGAATTTGCCGCGAACACCCCAATTTGTTCGCTGTTCGGCGAACGGGCGAACAGGCAATGTTCGAGTCGAACATGAGTTCGACTCTAACTCGAAGCTCATCCCTAGTTGTGATTCACGGCGGTGTTTTCACCGCTGTGAATCACGATCGTGTGTATGCGGCATTAGAGGCGCCTCTCTTCTCTTTTATACTCCAATGTGACATGACGCTACTTGTATATCAAGTCAAAATGTATTTAAAATTTTGCTTGTCTTGCAAAACGCTCTCAAACCAAGTTACTCTTAAACCAAGGTTTTACTGGTATAATAAAAAAAAAAAAAACGGAGGTCATCAAATACCACCAAGAGAAAGCTCTATTTGTGTGAAAAAAAAAATGATATGTGTAATTTGGGTACAGTGTTGTATGACGGCGCAATTACCAGTTAAAGTAGCGCAGTGCTGAATAGCAAAAAATGGCCTGGTCATGAAGGGAGGGAAACCTTCCGGAGCTGAAGTGGTTAAGCAGTAGGACATAAAGTGGACAGCACTGGGACATCATAGGCAATGTTCCAGGACAGCCAAGCCTTAAAGTGATTGTAAGTGATTTTTTTTTCTCTAAAAATAACAAACATGTTATACTTACCTGCTCTGTGCAATGGATTTGCACAGAGCAGCCTCGGTCCTCCTCTTCTTGGGTCCCTCTTTGGCTCTTCTGGCCCCTCCCTCCTGTCGAGTGCCCCCCCCACAGCAAGCAGCTTGCTACGGGGGCGCCCAAGCCAAGTGTGTTCATTCAGACACAGAGCCCTGGTTCAGCCCCAAACCCTCTCTCTTCTGATTAGCTAACTGACTTTGATTGACAGCAGCGGGAGCCAATGGTGCCGCTGCTGTGTATCAGTCAATCAGGAGGAGTCCCTGATAGCTAAGACACTTATGTACATCGCTGGACAGAGAGGGGACTCAGGTAAGTATTAGGGGGGCTGCTGCACACAGAAAGTTTTTTTTTTTTTTTAATCTTATGTATAGAATGCATTAAGATAAAAACCCTTCTGACTTTACAATCAGTGGGCTGCTGTTAGAGTCATGGGGCCCCATACTGCCTACCTGATAGGGCCCCACTCCCCCACCCCCCAGAAAATGTCAAATTATATTTTTGCTATAAATACAATAAAATTCTTTTTTATGTATATATGACATATTTACCGGTCCCTTCCCTCGCTCTCCACCCTGAATAATCCCCGCTACCGGCGGGAGAGGAGGGAAGCTGGCAACGCTGCAGAAAAAAAGGGGGGTTCAGAAAGCAGGTGATGGGGGCGCAAATGCTACAACTGATGGAGGACAGCTGGAGGGAAGGTGCGGAGGGGAGGCTGGCAGGGGAAGGCAGAAAAGGATCATGTCTGCAGTAAGGGCTAGTTTACACTTGCTTCAAAACAAGGCTTCTGGCAGGCTGGTTGTACCCAAGTGGATTAATCGATCGATCAACTTGGTACATTCAACCTGCCCATTAATGGTTCAAATCTCAGCCGGTTTCTGCTGAACCAGCTGAGATTTGAACCGTGTATGGATGGCCTTAGTCTTGTGGGAGACATCCGAGTCCCAGAGACACTGTGAGCACAGACCTGAGAGAGGGATCTCAGGGACCAGCGCCGCTGATAAAGCAGTACAGCCAGCCCCCTTCTACTGGGACTGGGCCCCATCAGTTCAAAAGGGGGGCCTGGGTACAGGCTGTTCTGCTCATTTACACTTGCTTCGGCTTCAACAAGGCTTCAATAAGGCTATGGACGGGCTTTGTTAAAGCTCTCTGAACGCCAGTCAAAGCTCCTGTCACTAAATAAAATGGTTAGCTTACTGTCCTGTTTACACCTTGCTTTTGCTTGGTGCTTCGATGAGGCTTCGGTGAGGCTTCGGTGAGGCTTCAGAGGGGTTTCAAGCGAGCTTTGCCATAGACTTCTATGGAGGCTTTAAAGACGCTTTGAAACACCACTGAAGCTACATGGGGTATAATTTTTGAAGTAAAGCCGAAGCAAAGCAAAAGCAAGGTGTAAACAGGACTGTAAAGCCCTGTACACACGATCGGTTTTACCAATGAAAACAGTCCGATGGACTTTTTTCATCGGACAAACCGATCGTGTGTGGGCCCCATCGGACTTATTTTCATCGGTGTTAAAAAATAGAACACGTTTTAAATTTATCCGATGGAAAAAAAAACGATAGCAAATTCCGATCGTCTGTGTGGAACTCCATCGGATAAAAAAACCCACGCATGCTCAGAATCAAGTCGACGCATGCTCAGAAGCATAGAACTTAATTTTTCTCGGCTCGTGGGAGTGTTTTACGTCACAGCGTTTGGGACGATCGGTTTTTTGACTGATGGTGTGTAGGCAAGACTGATGGAAGTCAGCTTCATCGGATTTCCGATGGAAAAATCCATTGGATTAGAATCCATAGGAAATCCGATCGTGTGTACTGGGCTTTAGTCAACCATTTTATTTAGTGGCAGGAGCTTTGACCAGCGTTCAGAGAGCTTTAACAGCTGTCTGAAGCCTTGTTGAAGCCTTGTTGAAGCCGAAGCAAGTGTAAATGAGCCCTAAGGCAGTACAGCCTGTACCCGGGCCCCCTTTTTGAACTGATGGGGCCCGGTCCCAGTACAAGAGGGCTGGGTGTACTGCTTTATCAGAGGCGTGGGTCACTGGGATCCCTCTCTCAGGTCCGTACTCACAGTGTCCCTGGGACTCGGATGTCTTCCACAAGACTAAGGCCATCCATACACGGTTCAAATGTCAGCCGGTTCAGCATAAACTGGCTGAGATTTGAACCGTTAATGGGCAGGTTGAATGTACCAAGTTGATCGATTAATTAACTTGGGTACAACCAGCCTGCCGGATTCTCTTGCGATTATCGCTAACAGCTGCTATAGCCGCTAGTGATAATCACTGTCTTCTCCTGGCGGTGACGGCTTCCCCCACCAGGAGAATACAATTGCTCGGCAGGAGGGATTCACCTGTAAGCACTGTCTGTGTTGATGGGGAAATCGTGAGTATTTATTTTATTGCAGGAAAGAAATTTGCATCGTATATAGCCGGCCTTAGGTAGAAAGTCTCTTCAGTGAAACCTCCAGACCAGGCCCCCCTCCCCTCTTTCCTCCCCTCTTTTATCTCCCAAAGAATGTGCATAATTGGATATGAGTATTTTTGGGGTTTAACATAAAGGGAAATAATCTCTTCTTATTAGACCTGGACACATCCTGAGTGTATCATGCTAATCTCTCTGGGTGACTTTTGTACACAGGGAACAGGAAAGTTTGGAATCGTCCACCGAACAGGATCAGCCGCCACAAATACTGGAGGAGCTGCGGGATATCCTGGTGGCCCCTGAAACCCCAATTGCCAAATTCCAGATTAAAGTGAAAGGTAATAATTCTACGCTGTCATTAAAATGTTTGTACTTTTTTTTATTAAAACTGAACTCCAGGCACAATGAAAAAATACATACAGTGCCCCTTGAAATTTTCCACATTTTGTCATGTTACAGCCAAAAACGTAAATGTATTTTATTGGGATTTTATGTGATAGACCAACACAAAGTGGCACATAATTGTGAAGTGGAAGGAAAATGATAAATGGTTTTCAAAATGTTTTATAAATAAATATGTGAAAAGTGTGGGGGGGGGTACATTTGTATGGCGCCCCCCGGAGTCAATACTTTGTAGAACCGCCTTTCTCTACAATTACAGCTGCAAGTCTTTTTGGGGATGTCTCTACCAGCTTTGCACATCTAGAGAGGGACATTTCTGCCCATTCTTCTTTGCAAAATATCTCAAGTTCTGTCAGATTGGATGGAGAGCGTCTGTGATCAGCAATTTTCAAGTCTTGCCACAGATTCTCAATGTGATTTAGGTCTGGACTGTGACTGGGCCATTCTAACACATGAATAGGTTTTGATCTAAACCATTCCATTGTAGCTCTGGCTGTATGTTTGGGGTCGTTGTCCTGCTGGAAGGTGAACCTCCGCCCCGGTCTCAAGTCTTTTGCAGACTCTAACAGGTTTTCTTCTAAGATTGCCCTGTATTTGGCTCCATCCATCTTCCCATCAACTCTGACCAGCTTCCCTGTCCCTGCTGAAGAAAAGCATCCCCACCACATGTGTTCAGGGTGATGTGCAGTGTTAGTTTTCCGCCACACATAGCGTTTTGCTTTTAGACCAAAAGGTTCAATTTTGATCTCATCTGACCAGAGCACCTTCTACCTTCTACTTTCACATATTTATTTGTAATAAATGTTGAAAACCATGGGCTGTCAGAGCTCGTTCACACCAGGAGGTGCATCTGAGTGCCTGTTCTTTTTTGCATGCTCCCACACTTTGTGATTTAGGGAAGCCCATTAATTTCTATGTTCTGTTCTACAATTTATAATCGTACCGCGCCAAAATGAATGGTGCTGCAGTACTATGTGTTTTGGTGGCACGGGAATGTGCCACTTTCTGCCCCGGCCTATAGCAGAATGAAGGCCGGGCGGTGGTTCCATTATCCTGACTGGGCGTCATATGACGTCTTTCAGGATAACAAGGGGCGCACAGCGCGGCGATCAGTGGTGTGGGGTGTCACTCTGACACACCACATCTTAGATCGTGGTAAGGGGCCTCTGACAGAGGCTCTTAACCACGTGATCAGCTGTAACCAATCACAGCTGATCACATCTTGAACCAGGAAGTGCCGGTAATCGTCTTTTCCTCGGTTCGTGCTGACATGGAGAATTGATCGGCAGCTCTCCCTGTCAGACGGGGGGGGGGTGTGCTGATAATCACATTGATTATCAGTGCACATTGATTATCAGTGAAGCCCCCATCAGAGGTGTCCACCACAATGCCAATCAGTGCCAATCAGCTGCCAGTCAGTGCCCATTCAAATCGCCAATCAGTGCCCATCAAAGTGCCAATCAGTGCCCCATTAGTAACACCTGTCAGTGCCCTTCAGATGCCCATCAGTAATGCCTGTCAGTACCAATCAGTGCCCATCAGTGCTGCATATTAGTGTAGCCTATCGGTGCCCATCAGTGCTGCATATCAGTGTAGCCAATCGGTGCCCATCAGTGGCGCCTATCAGTGCCCATAAATTCTAAATATTAGTGCCTCCTTATCAGTGCCCATCAGTGCCACCTTATCAGTGCCCATCAGTGCCAACTTATCAGTGCCAACTCATCAGTGCCCATCAGTGCTGCATATCAGTGTAGCCTATCGTGCCCATCAGTACCGCCTATCAGTGCCCATCAATTCTAAATATTAGTGCCTCCCCATCAGTGCCTCCTCATCAGTGCCCATCAGTGCTGCATATTAGTGTAGCCTATTGGTGCCCATCAGTGCCACTTATCAGTGCCCATCAGTGCTGCATATCAGTGTAGCCTATTGGTGCCCATCAGCGCCGCCTATCAGTGCCCATAAATTCTAAATATTAGTGCCTCCTCATCAGTGCCCATCAGTGCCACCTTATCAGTGCCCATCAGTGCCACCTTATCAGTGCCCATCAGTGCCACCTTATCAGTGCAGCCTATCAGTGCCCATCAGTGCTGCATATCAGTGTAGTCTATCGGTGCCCATCAGTGCCACCTATCAGTGCCAATCAGTGCTGCATATCAGTGTAGCCTATCGTGCCCATTAGTACCGCCTATCAGTGCCCATCAATTCTAAATATTAGTGCCTCCCCATCAGTGCCACCTTATCAGTGCCTCCTCATCAGTGCCCATCAGTGCCACCTCATCAGTGCCCATCAGTGAAGGAGAAAACTAAATTTTATTACAGAAACAAAGAAAAACTTTTTTTTTTTTTTTTAAATGTCTTTTATTTTTAGTTTGTTTAGCTAAAAATAAGAAAACCCAGAGGTGATCAAATACCACCAAATGAAAGCTATATTTGTGGGAAGAAAATTATAAATATTTTGTTTGGGTACAGTGTAGCATGACCGTGCAATTGTCATTCAAAGTGTGACAGCGCTGAAAGCTGAAAATTGGCCTGGGAAGGAAGGGGGTTAAAGTGCCCAGTATTGAAGTGCCCTGCATTGTCATCCGCACTTCTGCAAAAGGCTGTGTGTTTTTATGAGGTGCGGGAAAACACACGTTCCCACACTGATACAAGCTATCTGTGTGTGTAATGGACTCTTCCTTTGTATTGAAGATAAGTACATAAAATATAAGTAACATAAAAAATAAATTCTGCTTTTGGCATGTGTGCTAGTATTCCATTGATAAATGTCACATACGTCCGCATTTCAGGAATCCCGCGTCCTCGTGTGCACTGGTTTAAGGACGGACAGCCTATCCACGCCTCCAACCGGCTATTAATGACCAATAAGAGGAAGGTGCGCTCACTGGAGATCCTCAACGTGACCAAAGAAGATGCCGGAGAATATTCTACCTACATCAGTAATTCCTCTGGGTCTGCGTACTCGTCCGCCAGACTGACGGTCAAAGGTATGCATCGCCAGTCTTTGCCACGTTTCCCGATTAGACATGTGCGGTTCGTTTTGGTTCCGAATAAATATTCAGCCAAATTTTTCATTATTTGGAGATTCGGATATATCCGAACACCCGAATTACGAAGTTTACCGAATGCTCCGGATAACGAAACAAAATTCATCCGAATTTCCAAAATTTGAATTGAAACAGAAGCATGCTTGTAATCCAAAGCAATAGAAGAAAATTTACCGCTCTCCAAGCCTCTAATCCTTTTCAGTTGCTCCCGCCCTATTTAGAACCGACAGGTGCTGGCTCTGCACAAATCCATAGAAAAGAAAAACCATCCTGGACTGCCACACTCCATTAAAAGCGTCTTTATTGTATAAATCAAAAAATAAAATCCAATGCACAGTCAAATACAAAAAATGGAGACACAGGTCCCTGTGTGTCCACTTTTTGTATTTGACTGTGCATTGGATTTTATTTTTTGATTTATACAATAAAGACACCTTCAATGGAGTGCAGTCCAGGATGATTTTTCTTTTCTTGTAATCCAAAGCACTCGTATATCAAAGCAAGTTTCCCCATAGGAATCAATGGAAACTCAGATAGTTCGTTCCAGTGTCACTGCTAGTGTATGCAGTAGCGCATGTGGCCAGTGGTGGGGGGCGCTGGAGACGCTCGGAGACTCTCAGAGACACTCGGGTGCCTCTGAGCGTCTCTGTCTCAGAGCGTCGCCGGGACACCCGGCCACATGCGGTACTGCACACCCCAGAGGTTTCAATCCTGCTCCTCTTGCGAGACAATGCTAACAAATCGAGTCAGGATTTAGAAAAAAAAAAAACAGCTCGTATTTTGAAACGCTCGTAAACCGCGTTACTCGCAATTCGAGCTTTTACTATAATGCTGTTTTAGGTAAGCCAAAGGTATCGCTTCTCGGCCTTTTGGCTAAGATCAAGTGTAGGTAAGCCAAAGGTGATTTACAGAATCATTAGTAATCATTTGATGAAGGTTTATTTATTTTTTGTTCACTTTGTCACATTCGAATCGAAAAAAAAAATCTAAAGTTTTCGATTCGGCCGATTCAAAATGTATCGATTCGAACGTTTCGAATCGAAAAAAATCAGTGAATTCAAAAAAGACATAAAACTAATCCCGAATACGAATTCAACAAATCAACCGAATTTAAGGAAACTAAATAGCTAGATTAACAAATCAAAACTAAATGAATTTTTTTTTTTTTCATCATGCACATTTCATGCAGGATTCCCGATCCTTGGGTATTGCTTTCTTCCCACTAACTCAGCTGAATTCATTATGATTCTTGACTTCTTGAGGTGTCATGCAAACTGGGCATCAGTCCTTGCTTGACCTTTTAACATCAAAGGGCTGCTGTTAGAAAAGCACAGGGCCCCATGGGGCCCCATACAGCCAATGCTTCAGTTATGAATGAGCACTTATCACTCATTGTGTTCATTCAGGAAAGGAAGTGGCTGATAAGTATGACATTTACCAGACTTATCCCACTCTCTATTTTGAAGGTTCATATTGTGTGCTTGCAGCTCCCCTGATATTTCACCAAAGTCCCCAAACGGGGCTCCTAAAAAAATTGCAAAAAAATAAAATATAATGAAATGGTGCAAATGTGCTGGGATTAAAGATGGTCAAAAAGTTAGAGGGGTTTTTAAACTAGGCGATGGGGGGGGAAGGTCCAGAGGTAGAGATAGTCAGTGCGGAACATATTCCAGAGGGTAGTATTGGGGGCATTAGTGATAGAGTAACCAAAGCACATAAACCCGAGGTAAGTATAGTAACAAGTCCTAGTTGCAATCTCGGAACACCCAATAAGGGGATAGTATGCGACCGGTCTAAACTACGTGGCATGTTCACCAATGCCAGGAGCCTGGCGGACAAGATGGGTGAACTAGAGATACTGGTGTATGAGGATCATTTAGATTTTGTGGGAATTTCGGAGACTTGGTTCAACAGCTCTCATGATTGGCTGGCAACCATTCAAGGCTATACCCTTTATCGCAGGGATAGAGAGGGTAAAAAAGGGGGCGGGGTATGCCTATCAATCAAGTGAATGGGAGAGATGACATCACTAAGGGAGCTAGGAAGGAGGTGGAATCCTTATAGGTAGAGCTCCAGAGGGATGAAGCTAAGGGGAAAATAATACTGGGAGTATGCTATAGGCCCCCTAACCTGAGGGAGGAGGGGGAGACAGATCTTATATCACAATTTGGATTAGCAGCAAGGATGGGAAGTGTTATCATAATGGGAGATTTTAATTATCCAGACATAGACTGGGCGGAGGGAACCACGCATTCCTCTAAGGCTCGCCAGTTCCTAAATGTCTTGTAGGACAATTTCATTGTTCAGATGGTAGACCCACCAACTAGAAATAAAACATTACTAGATCTACTGATTGCCAACAATACAGACCAGGTCACGGATGTGGAAATACAGGGCAATTTAGAATTTAGAATCTCAAAAGAGCCAACTTCCCTAAACTACGAACCTTGCTAGAAGATATAAATTGGGATAAAATCTTAGGAACAAAGAACACGGAAGAGAGATGGGTTCTCTTTAAGAGCATATTAAATAAGGGCATTAGTGAGTGCATCCCATTGGGTAATAAATTTAAAAGAGTGAACAAAAGTCATGGATGGCTTAATGCCAATGTAAAAATGCATATAAAAGCAAAAGCCTTCAAAAAATACAAGGTTGAGGGATCATCGTCAGCATTCAAACTTTATAAAGAATGCAACAAGAAATGTAAGGGTGCAATTAGGGCGGCTAAGATAGAACATGAAAGACACATAGTGGAGGAGAGCCAAACAAGTCCCAAGAAATTCTTTAAGTATGTAAACAGTAAAAAGGGGGGGAAAGACCATATTGGCCCCATAACGAATGAGGAAGGACATCTAGTTACAAAGGATGGGGAGATGGCAAAGGTATTTAATTTATTTTTCTCCTCAGTCTTCACAAGGGAATCGGGGGGGGCTTCAGTAACCAAAACTGCAGTGCTTATCCTTGTGATACATTACAAGAAGCACCTCCATGGTTAACAGAGGACAGAAATAAAATTAGAATTGGGAAACTTAACATTAATAAATCACCAGATGTCTTGCACCCGAGGTTACTTAGGGAACTCAGTCAAGTAATTGCCAGACCATGGTTCCCAATTTTTACTGACAGTCTACTGACTGGAATGGTACCAGCTAATTGGAGAAAAGCCAATGTAGCACCAATATTTAAAAAAGGCCCAAAATACATCCCTGGGAATTACAGACCAGTTAACCTAACATCAATAGTATGTAAGCTCTGGGAGGGGATGATAAGGGACTATATAGAAGATTTTAGTAATGAGAGCGGTATCATTAGCAGTAATCAGCGTGGATTCATGAAGAATCATTCTTGACAAACCAATCTATTAACCTTCTATGAGGAGGTGAGCTGCCATCTAGATATTGGAAGGCCCGTAGACATGGTGTATCCGGATTTTGCAAAAGCATTTGACACAGTTCCCCATAAATGTTTACTGTACAAAACAAGGTCCGTTGGCAATCCAACAATCCATGTAGGGTGAGTACATGGATTGAAAACTGTCTACAAGGGCGAGTTCAGAGGGTGGTGATAAATGGGGAGTACTCGGAATGGTCAGGGGTGGGTAGTGGGGTCCCCAGGGTTCTGTGCTGGGACCAATCCTATTTAATTTGTTCATAAACTACCTGGAGGATGGGGTAAATAGTTCAATATCTGTATTTGCGGACGATACTAAGCTAAGCAGGGCAATAACTTGTCTGCAAGATGTGGAAACCTTGCAAGAAGATCTGAACAAATTAATTGGGTGATCAACTACATGGCAAATGAGGTTTAATGTAGACAAATGTAAAATAATGCATTTGGGTGGCAAAAATATGAATGCAATCTATACACTGGGGGGGAGAACCTCTGGGGGAATCTAGGATGGAAAATGACCTGTGGGTCCTAGTAGATGATAGGCTCAGCAATGGCATGCAATGCTGCTAACAAAGCAAATAGAATATTGGCATGCATTAAAAAAGGGATTAACTCCAGAGATAATTAGTAGAGCAGAGACTTCTATTTTTTACATTAATACCTGGTGCGCCTTTCAAAATCCAGAGGGGTCACACCGTGCCTTGAGCACTAGGTCTCTTTTTGTTAACTTCAGAGATAAAACGATAATTCTCCCACTCTACAAGACTCTGGTCCGGCCGCACCTGGAGTATGCTGTCCAGTTCTGGGCACCAGTCCTCAGGAAGGATGTACTGGAAATGGAGCGAGTACAAAGAAGGGCAAGAAAGCTAATAAAGGGTCTGGAGGATATTAGTTATGAGGAAAGGTTACGAGCACTGAACTTATTCTCTCTGGAGAAGAGATGCTTGAGAGGGGATATGATTTCAATTTACAAATACCATACTGGTGACCCCACAATAGGGATACAACTTTTTTGCGGAAGGGAGTTTAATAAGGCATGTGGCCACTCATTAGTTAGAAAAAAAGAGGTTTAACCTTAAACTACGTAGAGGGTTCTTTACTGTAAGAGCGGAAAGGATGTGGAATTCCCTTCCACAGGCGGTGGTCTCAGCGGGGGGCAACGATAGTTTCAAAAAAACTATTAGATAAGCACCTGAATGACCGCAACATACAGGGATATACAATGTAATACTGACATATAATCACACACATAGGATGGACTTGTGTCTTTTTTCAACCTCACCTACTATGTAACTATGGTAACAAAAAAAAATGGTAAAAAGTAATAAAAAAAAATAAAAAATACTGACACCAGTGGTGGAACTACCAGGGTCGCAAAGGTCTCACTTGCAACCGGGCCCTGGCTTTCCACCACTGGGATCGGTGAGAAGGGCCCCAGGCTCGGAGGGCAGGGATCTGGATGGGGGGACAGGGGGGCCCTTGATGGTTTCTTGCACCGGGGCCCTGGAGGTTCTAGTTATGCCTCTGACTGACCCCCAATAGTGTTAGTAGGGGTTCCTCAAGACCTAAAATGTATTTTAAGAGTTCTTCTGTAAAAGGTGAAGAAAGGCTGCGCCAAATAAACCTTTGTAGTCGGGACAGAAAGAGATGGACAAAAAAGGAAGGAAGAGAGTAGATATTTTCCAATGGGGAAAATAAGAAACCTCTCTTTTAGGGGCACCGACAGCAATGAAAGCCCTTATTAGTAGCTTGGGGAAGAATCAAAACCTCAATCAAATTTTTATTGTTGTTTATATCCCAATTGGGTAAATTTCCAGATGTACCGCTGTACAGCTAACATCTGGAATTCACATTGATTTTGTAACACATTATATACTGGTTTAAGTAAAATCATGGAGAAAATCTTCTGTACAATCTTGATTTCCCTGGAGCTGACCTTTGTGTCCGCTGAGAACAATAATCTGTATATACATTGAAGACTGTCCTACTGAGAACAGAAAGTGATTTAATTGTCTCTCTCCATCGTCAGTGCTGACTGTTCCGGCCATGTATTATTCAGTAATGTTCTTTACTGCTCACTCTCCGCATAAAGAATTACTAAAGGCCAATACATGAAAGACCTTCCTCTTCCCAGCGGAGAGTCCGGGATAAAAAGACGTCTGTTATGTTATATTCAGCCTTCTGACTTTTCTAGAAACTGACCCAATAAATTCTGGTGTATTGCCTACGTATCTAATGCTCAGTGTTTCATCATCTCTTTATTTCAGGGCCCGGGGAACTTCACAAGGAGAAATCCACAGAAGGTGCCGCAGGTTAGCCATCTTGGTTTATCATGACATTCCGTGATGAATACAGAGATATTATTATTAATATTATTATACAGGATTTATATAGCGCCAACAGTTTACGCAGCGCTTTATAATATAAAAGGGAGACAATACAGTTATAATACAATAAGATACAAGAGTATTAAGAGGGCCCTGCTCAGAAGAGCTTACAATCTAATAGGGTGGGGCAGGTGGTACAAAAGGTTGTAACTGTGGGAAATGAGCTGATGGAAGTGGTAAAAGATTAGTTGGAGATGTGATAGGCTTCCCTGAAGAGATGAGTTTTCAGGGATCGCCTGAAGGTAGCAAGAGTAGGGGATAGCCGGACAGGTTGAGGTAGCGAGTTCCAGAGGATGGGAGAGGCTCTGGAGAAATCCTGGAGACGAGCATGGGAGGAGGACACGAGAGAGCTTGAGAGTAGTGATGAGCCGAACACCCCCGGGTTCGGTTCGCACCAGAACCCGCGAACGGACCGAAAGTTCGTACGAACATTAGAACCCTATTAAATACAATGGATGTGAACGTTCGAATTCTAAAGTGCTAATTATAACAACTATTATGCATGTTATTGTCCTAAAAAGGGTTTGGGAACCCGGGTTCTGCACCAGGGGACATGTATCAATGCAAAAAGAAGTTTTAAAAACGGTCGTTTTTCGGGAGCAGTCATTTTAATGATGCATAAAGTGAAAAAAAAAAGTCAAATATTCCTTTAAATATCGTACCTGGGGGGTGTCTAAAGTATGCCTGTGAAGTGCCACGTGTTTCCCGTGTTTAGAACTGTCCCTGCACAAAATGACACTTCTAAAGGAAAAAAAAGCCATTTAAAACTGCTTGCGGCTTTAATGTAATGTCTGGTCCCGGTAATATGGATGAAAATCTTTAAGAAAAATGGCATAGCTACCCCATGACCCCCCCCCCCCCCCCTACCCCAGCCCATTACCAGCCCCTTTGGGTCTTGTATGGATATTAAGGGGAACCCCGCACATAAAATAAAAAAGGCCCTATATACTCTGAACAGCCGTATACAGGCGGTGCATACAAGACAGGGACTGTAGGTTTGTTCTTATGTAGAATCTGTTTGTAATTTTGAACAGGTACATTGTTTAAGTGTAGCTCCAGCCCAAAAATCTATTTTTAAACTTTTTGGAAAACATAGGTAAGGGTTATCACCCCTGTAACATTTGTTTTGCTGTCTGTGCCCCTGTTCAGAACATTTCACCTCACTTTCCGTCCCAATGACAACTGTTTTTGAAATGTGGTGTTTTTCTTGAAACAAGGATTGCTGATAAAGCATCAGTACAGAGGAGACACCTTTCTCCCATATTTATTCTTACAGGAGAGAATTTTCCTTCCTAGTGGTAGATTTCCTCTCACTTCCTGTTGTCTTCTTGCGTTTGCAAGTAGGAGTCGTTTGTAAGTTGGATGTTTGAAAGTAGGGACCTGCCGTATATACTCTGCAGAAATAGGCCCCTTAGTTGTTGGTGTTGGCACAACACTGTAAGCACTCACAGTTACTCTTGGTTGGTGCTGGAACGCCCTGCTGTCAACTATTATATCAGGAATTTTAATTACATATAATTGTTGAACAGTGGTATTAAAAATTGGGCCTTTGATGGTGGTGCTGGTGCCACAACACTGTAAGCCCTGACAGTTACTCTTGGTGGGTGCAGCAATGGGCCCTGCTGTGAATTATTAGATCAAGAATTGTAATTGCATGCCCCTGTTGAACAGGGGCTGAAAAATTGGGCCTTTTGTGGTTGTGGTGGTGGTGGTGGTGTTGCCACAACACTGTAAGCCCTCAGAGTTACTCTTGGTGGGTGCAGCAATGGGCCCTGCTGTGAATTATTAGATCAAGAATTGTAATTGCATGCCCCTGTTGAACAGGGGCTGAAAAATTGGGCCTTAGGCACTGGTGGCACAACACTACAACCCCTCACAGATACGTTACTTGGAGCACAGCAATGAGCCCTGTTGCAAAGTATTGCTTCAAAAATTGTAATGACACGCCCCTGTTAAACAGGGGCTGAAAAATTGGGCCTTAGGCACTGGTGCCACAACACTCCAACCCCTCACAGATACTGTACTTGGAGCACAGCAATGAGCCCTATGGCAAATTATTGCTAAAAAAATTGTAATTACACGCCCCTGTAAAACAGGGGCTGAAAAATTGGGCCTTAGCCACTGGTGGCGGCACCCATAAACAAAAATGATCTTCCAAGCTATCATCATCAATCGTATCATTGAGGACTCGGAGGAGGAGGATAGCCAGTCAACATAACAGCACAGGCACTCAGCATCAGCATCAGTCTTGAAGGGATGTGACATGTTAAAATCAATTAGTCTGTTATATCAGCATCAGGTGTGTGGTAGCTGGTGGTGATCCAAGACTGGTTCATCTTGATGAAAGTCAGTCGATCAACCGAGTCGGTGGACAGGCGCACCCTGTGATCCGTGACAAATCCTCCAGCAGCACTGAATGTGCGTTCCGAAAGAACGCTGGATGCAGGACAGGCCAGTAGCTCAATTGCATACTGTGCAAGCTCTGGCCAGTGATCCATCCTCAAGACCCAGTAAGCCAGAGGATTTTCGGTGGGGAAGGTGTCCAAGTCTGACCTTGCCCCTAGATATTCCTGCACCATGTTTATCAGACGCTGGCGATGGTTGCTGGAACCGATCATACTTTGGGGCTGCGGACTAAAGAATTGTCTGAACGCATCGGTCAGACGGCCACCTTCCCCACCGCTCCTTCTTTGACTGGCCGAAGCCTCAGCAACTCGTTGTCCAGGACCAGGAGTTTGTAACCTCCCAGTCTCTGGGAACGCGTTGCACAGACCTTTCTGCAAGGCCTCCCGGAGTTGTCTCATCCTCTGCTCCCTCTGCGAAGGTAACATAAGGTCCGCAAACTTACCCTTGTACCGTGGATCAAGGAGAGTGGCCAGCCAGTAATGGTCCCTCTCCTTGATCCGAAGAATACGAGAATCCTTCCGCAGACTTTGCAGGATCAGGGAGGCCATGCAGCGTAGGTTTGCTGAGGCATTCGCTCCGGAGTCCTCTGGGTCACTAAGGACGACATGATCCGCAGCCACCTCCTCCCAGCCACGTACAAGTCCACTGGTTTCTTGGGACTGTAAATCATCCCTAAAAGACTGCTGCTGATGATGCTGAGTGCCAGCCTCCACCTCCATGCTGACACAATCCTCCTCCTCCTCCTCCTCTTCCTCTTCCTGTGCGATGGGTGGGACAGAAGGAACACTGTCTGGGTAAAGGGGGCCTTGAGAGGCAAGGAAGTCCTCCTCTTCCTGCCTCTGTTCTGCCTCAAGTGCCCTGTCCATTATTCCACGCAGCGTGTGCTCCAACAGGTGGACAAGAGGTACAGTGTCACTGATGCATGCACTGTCACTGCTCACCATCCTCGTGGCCTCCTCAAATGGTGCCAGGACAGTGCATGCATCCCTGATCATGCCCCACTGGCGTGGAGAAAAAAAAACCAAGCTCCCCTGACCCTGTCCTGGTGCCGTAGTCGCACAGGTACTCATTGATGGCCCTCTGCTGCGTGTGCAGCCACTGCAGCATGGCCAACGTTGAGTTCCACCTGGTGGGCATGTCACATATAAGGCGGTTCTTGGGCAGGTTCAACTCCTTTTGCAGCTCAGCCAGGCGAGCACTGGCATTATAAGATCTGCGGAAATGCACACAGACTTTCCTGGCCTGCCTCAGGACATCCTGTAAGCCCGGGTACCTGCCCAAGAACCGCTGCACCACCAGGTTAAGGACGTGAGCCACACAGGGCACATGGGTCAGTTGTCCCTGTCGGAGGGCGGAGAGGAGGTTGGTGCCATTGTCGCAAACCACCATTCCTGGCTTAAGCTGGCGTGGCGTCAACCACCTCTCGGCCTGGCCCTGCAGAGCAGACAGGACCTCTGCCCCAGTGTGGCTTCTGTCCCCCAAACACACCAGCGCAAGCACGGCATGGCATCTTTTTGCCTGCGTACTTGCGTAGCCCCGTGAACGGCTACGGAGCACCGCTGGTTCATAGGACAAACCACAGGAAGAGGCCATGGAGGAAGAAGAAGAGGAGGGGGTGGAGGAGAGAGGTGTGTCACAACCAGTAGTAGCATTTTGGAGGCGTGGCGGTGGAACAACCTCCAACACTACTGCACCTTGTCCTGCATCCTTCCCAGCTGCCAAAAGAGTGACCCAATGGGCCGTGAAAGAAAGGTAACGTCCCTGTCCATGCCTGCTGGACCATGAGTCAGCGGTAATATGCACCTTACCGCTGACCGCCCTGTCCAGCGAGGCCAAGACATTGCCTTCCACATGCCGGTAGAGAGCCGGAATAGCCTTCCGTGAGAAAAAGTGGCGTTTGGGAACCTGCCACTGAGGAACCGCACATTGCACAAACTCACGGAAGGGGGCCGAGTCTACCAACTGAAAAGGCAGCAGTTGAAGCGCTAGCAATTTAGCCAAGCTAGCATTCAACCGCTGGGCATGTGGATGGCTGGGAGTGAACTTCTTTCGACGGTCCAGCAGCTGGGGCAGGGAAATTTGCCTGCTAGAATCGGACGTCGGTGTACTGCTAGCAGAGTGGCCGCAAGTACTTGGCTGTGACACACCTAATTCTACACCTTCATTCCTCTCAGTGCATGTTTCAGAGAGGACTGAAGTTATAGTGGGGTTGGAGATCCCAGCTGATGCGGTGCAAGGAGAGGTCCGCTTTGTTCTTTGGTGTGGGTCTTTGAGGTAGGCTTGCCAACGAGCTGCATGGCAGGTCAACATATGTCTGGTCAGGCATGTGGTACCCAAGCGGCTGATGTTTTGGCCACGCGATATACGCTTGAGACATATGTTGCAAACAGCAGCTGTGCGATCTGATGCACTAGCCTCAAAAAAGGCCCACACCAAGGAACTTTTTGAATGACGGGCAGAGGCAGCGCCCTGCACAGGCGGAGCTCTGCGGTGTGATTCCGTCGGTGTACTGCCCTTACGCTGGCCACCAAAGGGCATCCTGCCTCGTTGGAGATGTGCCTCCTCCTCATCCTCCTCCTCCTCCTCTCTCCTATTAGGCACCCACGTGGAGTCAGTGACCTCATCATCCCCTCCCTCCTCATCACTGGAGCCAATCTGGCAGTATGCTGCAGCTGCTGGAACATGACTGCCAGATTGGTGTCCTTCTTGAGCATCCCCTCTGTCTGCTCTCACGCTACTGCCTTCCTGTAGCTGGGTTTCATCATCAGACCCTTCGAAACGCTGGGCATCCTCCTGGAGCATGTACCCAACACTGTGCTCAAACAGTTCGGGGGACTCCTCAGGAGGAGGACATGGTGGGTCTAGGGAAGGAGTGACTGATGATGAGTCTGACATTGATACCAGGGAAGAGGACGCTTTGGCAGCTGCTTTGCCAGTACCCTGAGCCTGGGTGAGAGAGGATGAGGAGGAGGAGGAGGGCTTGGTCATCCACTCTACCAAGTCTTCGGCATGATGTGGCTCAACATGTCCAGCTGCCGAAAAGAAGGACAAGCGCGTCCCATGGCCATGTGCTGATGACAATGCACCGCGTCCACGACCAGCACTGTTGCCCCCAGACACAGAGCCTGCTTGCCCTCTTTTATTGCCTCCTGACTGTCTGCCTCTCCTTGTTTGCCTTCCAGACATTCTAATAGATGGCCTGCAGGGAGATGGGAAAAAAGCAATAAGGGCTACCTTCAGGTGTCCTTCTCTGTCCCTTTACTTAAGGATTTCTAAATATGGTTGAGGATTATTGCTTTTGCACAGAATAGCACAACGACAATTTCCCTGACTGTCCAAAAAACAAGGATTTCAAAGATGGTTGATGAGGAATGCTTTGGCACACTCTAGCACAAGGAGAAATCCCCTCACTTTCCTTCTTTGTCCCTAGAAACAAGGACTGGCACAGTGAAAGAAACTGACACTCTCCCTACCTACAGTTTTCTGTCCCTAGAAAAAATGTTTTTTTAAAGCACACTATAGCACAAGGAGAATTCCCCTCACTTTCCTTCTTTGTCCCTAGAAACAAGGACTGGCACAGTGAAAGAAACTGACACTCTCCCTACCTACAGTTTTCTGTCCCTAGAAAAAATGTTTTTTTAAAGCACACTATAGCACAAGGAGAAATCCCCTCACTTTCCTTCTTTGTCCCTAGAAACAAGGACTGGCACAGTGAAAGAAACTGACACTCTCCCTACCTACAGTTTTCTGTCCCTAGAAAAAATGTTTTTTTAAAGCACACTATAGCACAAGGAGAATTCCCCTCACTTTCCTTCTTTGTCCCTAGAAACAAGGACTGGCACAGTGAAAGAAACTGACACTCTCCCTACCTACAGTTTTCTGTCCCTAGAAAAAATGTTTTTTTAAAGCACACTATAGCACAAGGAGAATTCCCCTCACTTTCCTTCTTTGTCCCTAGAAACAAGGACTGGCACAGTGAAAGAAACTGACACTCTCCCTACCTACAGTTTTCTGTCCCTAGAAAAAATGTTTTTTTAAAGCACACTATAGCACAAGGAGAAATCCCCTCACTTTCCTTCTTTGTCCCTAGAAACAAGGACTGGCACAGTGAAAGAAACTGACACTCTCCCTACCTACAGTTTTCTGTACCTAGAAAAAATGTTTTTTTAAAGCACACTATAGCACAAGGAGAATTCCCCTCACTTTCCTTCTTTGTCCCTAGAAACAAGGACTGGCACAGTGAAAGAAACTGACACTCTCCCTACCTACAGTTTTCTGTCCCTAGAAAAAATGTTTTTTTAAAGCACACTATAGCACAAGGAGAAATCCCCTCACTTTCCTTCTTTGTCCCTAGAAACAAGGACTGGCACAGTGAAAGAAACTGACACTCTCCCTACCTACAGTTTTCTGTCCCTAGAAAAAATGTTTTTTTAAAGCACACTATAGCACAAGGAGAATTCCCCTCACTTTCCTTCTTTGTCCCTAGAAACAAGGACTGGCACAGTGAAAGAAACTGACACTCTCCCTACCTACAGTTTTCTGTCCCTAGAAAAAATGTTTTTTTAAAGCACACTATAGCACAAGGAGAATTCCCCTCACTTTCCTTCTTTGTCCCTAGAAACAAGGACTGGCACAGTGAAAGAAACTGACACTCTCCCTACCTACAGTTTCTTTATCGTACACCACGGGACACAGAGCCAGTCATTACATAATGGGTTAAGGGTCACCAGCGGTGATTGGACACTGGCACAACCAATGGAAGACAGTTCCCCTCCATATAACCCCTCCCATCAGGGAAGTACCTCAGTTTTTTCGCCAGTGTCGAAAGGTGTTGGACGCGTTAGGAGGTGCTAAAGGAAAGCTCTACCAAAGAGACCCTCTGGGGGTAAAAGAGCTATGCTTTCGGATCCATCCAAGACGCCTACAAATGAGCTGAATCTGGATGGGATCCGGGCCTCATCCATGAGGCGTCGCCTGTAATGTCTCTCTTCGGAGGACTGGGCTCTAAGATCCAGCACTTTCGCTATTTTGCTATAAAGTCCTGGTAAGAGTCTTGTACAAGGCCCAGGGGAGAGGTATCCTTTAAATAGGAACCCATATCCCTGAAGGTTGGTACACATAGCCCACCGTGAAGGGTGAAGTTTGGTATCTGTCTGAAAACTTTCAGCAGAAAAACCTGTGGCGTGGAAAGGTAAGATTAGAAGGTCCATAAAAAAAAAAAAATAAGTTGGGACCTTTTTTTCAAGAAGTGGATGTCTTCTTTTTTTCCACCACTGGGGGGAGTAAAGAGCTGAATATACTCACCTCACTCTGTTCAGTGTCGGCTTCGGCGAAGTACACTGCTTGTCACCTCCGCTGCTGAGCTTGCTTGAGCACCCCGCTCCTCCTTTCGGTGGCCGATACAGACACCTGCAGATGCAGGTAAGTGGGGACAGGGGCTGATGAGAGTCCTCTCTCACTATGGCCACCACCATAGCGCTAAAGGCCGCGCGCAGCGCGCGGTAGCGCGCTTTATCGGAGGGGGGGGGCCGAAGGCGTGCGCGGGCACGTGGCGCGCGCAGGCACAGAAACGGCGCCAAATTTAAAAGACTGTCAGTGTAAAAAGCACTGCAGCAGCAAGCAAGCTCGTTAGTTCTCTTGTTCCTGGCAGAGAAACACAGCAGCTATACAGGGACGTAAGACTCCATGTGGTTGGATTGGGTACTTCCTAGAAGACATCCATGTTATGCATAGTTATGTGTTAAAAGTTGCATACTTAATGTATTTGCTAAACTGAACACGGTAGTATATGCATTTAGGTACCTTGTATTTTGTCTAAACAGTAAGTCTTCCAGGGGAAGTAATGCGGACAAAAAGAGATAAGAAAGCACCACCGCCTGAGAGGAGGCTCTAACTGTGCTGACTCGGTACCTTCCTCTCCTGTGTTGCCAAAAGCACCTGTACAGGATGAGCCATTACCTCTGTCAGGTATGGCGGCTTCCCCAGTGAAGCCTGGGCCTGCATATGTCACTGAGGACACTTTATCAGCTGCCCTAAATAATCTGGAGGAGAAAATTGCTACTTTAATCGCTAAATCCTCTAAAAAGGACAATAAGCGAAGCAGATCTCCTCCAGTATTGGACCTCCCTTCAGAAGTACCTGAGGAGGAGGAGGATGAGGAGGAGGCTACATCAGCAGAGGATGAGGAGTCAGACGGATCAGGGATATCGGATGAGCCTTTTTCGGTATCCCAGATTTTAAAGTCACAGGTGCAATGCTATGCAGGAGCCGTGCGAGCTGCATTTAGGTTACCCTCTTTGGAGGTAACAGAATCACCTGTCTCCTCCCTAGGATCATTAAGATCCCTGCAAGGTGCATGCTCCTTCCCGGTTCATCCGTTACTAGAGGATCTATTGTACGCAGACTGGCAACATCCAGATAAGCGTTTTTCACCTCCAAAAAAGTTTAACATTCTTTATCCTATGGAGGAAATTTTTTTAAAGAAATGGAGCCTGCCTACGGTAGATGCGGCTATTTCTTGTGTAAATAAAAACCTGACATGTCCAGTGGATAATGTACAAGTGTTTAAAGATCCTTCTGAGAAGAAGTTGGAATCCTTACTGAAATCCTCCTTCCTTTTGGCCGGCTCAATTATCCAACCTGCAGTAGCAGCAGTCGGTATGTGTCAGGTCGTCAGCCAACAGGTAAAGCAGGGGCTGAAGGAGCTGCCTTCAGAGCAGGCTAAAAATTGGGAGAATTTGCCTAAAGCCTTATGCTTCACAGTGGATGCCATGAGAGATTCTATCATACAGGCATCACGCCTTACACTCCAGCTGGTACAGATGCGCAGAGTACTTTGGCTTAAGCATTGGTCAGCGGAAGCCCCATGCAAAAAGTTGTTGGCAAGTTTCCCGTTCCATGGCGAACGCCTTTTTGGGGAAGATTTAGAAAGATATATCCAAAAGATATCAAGTGGTAAAACTACACTTTTACCTGAGAAAAAGAAAAACAAGAGACCTTGTTTTAAACACACTCTCTCCCCAGCTCCTGGGAAATCTGACTCCAGCCAGTGGCGACGGCCTTTTCAGCCGCCCAAAAAAGCCAAAGAACAAGCTCAGAAGAACAAGAAGCCGTGGGGTTCAAGAGCTAATAAGCAAGCCCCCAAAACCTCTCATTGAAGGGGCGCCCCCGCTCGGCCGAGTGGGGGGAAGGCTTCGTCAGTTCTCAGCGACTTGGCGGACAGAAACCCAGGACAAATGGGTGGCATCCACAATATCCTCAGGGTACAGACTGGAATTTCGAGAGATCCCATCTTCTCAATTCCGAAGTTCAAGACTCTCCAAGGATCCACAAAAAAGAGGATCCTTCTTCAAAGGTTTGAATCACTTAATAGCTCAAGGTGTGGTTACAGAGGTACCCCAAAAGGAGCAAGGTTCAGGTTTTTACTCAAACCTCTTTGTGATTCCAAAACCGAACGGAGAAGTCAGACCCATCCTGGATCTAAAAAATCTAAACCAGTTTCTGAACGTTCGCCATTTTCGAATGGAAACGATTCGATCCGTGGTCGCTACTTTAAAAGGCGGAGAATTCATTGCGTCCATAGATATCAAAGACGCATATCTACACATACCAATCCTCCCCGCTCACCAAAGATTCCTAAGGTTTGCGGTAGAAGATCGCCACTTTCAATTTGTGGCCCTGCCATTTGGTGTAGCCACCGCGCCCAGAGTATTCACAAAGGTGCTAGCTCCTATGTTAGCAAACCTGAGAACACGGGGCATTGCGGTAACAGCCTATCTAGACGATCTACTATTAATAGATCAGTCAAAGGAGGGATTGGATCACGCTGTAGACACTACAGTAGGATACCTGGAGCATTTAGGATGGATTATAAACTTACAAAAATCCTCTCTCCAGGCCCAAAGAAGGATAGTGTACCTGGGCATGATCATAGATACAGCCCAAAACAGGGTATACCTGCCAGAGCCAAAGATACAGTCTCTGAAAGACCTGATCCACAAGGTCAAAGCAAACAAGAGGCCGTCTATTCGCCTTTGCATGAGACTATTGGGAAAGATGGTAGCCTCCTTCGAGGCGGTCCCTTACGCCCAGTTTCATTCGAGACTACTTCAAGGCAATATTTTAGCCTCCTGGAACAGAAAGAGCCAAGCTCTGGATATACCCATGCGCCTGTCCTCACAAGTACGCCACAGCTTCAATTGGTGGCTAGAAGCCAAGAATTTACGGAAGGGAAAGTGCTTCCTCCCAGCAGCCTGGAAGGTGGTGTCTACGGATGCCAGCCTATCGGGCTGGGGTGCAGTATTCGAGGAGGCTTCTACCCAGGGAACCTGGGCCAAGACTCAGGGGATCCTGCCCATCAACGTGCTAGAGATCCGTGCAGTATATCTAGCCCTCAAAACCTGGACATACAGGTTACAGGGCTACCCAGTTCGGGTTCAATCCGACAATGCTACGGCAGTAGCTTACATCAATCACCAAGGAGGCACCCACAGTCGGGCAGCCCAAAGAGAGGTGAACCGGATCTTGGCATGGGCAGAAGAGCATGTACCTTGCATCTCTGCAATCTTCATTCCAGGGATAGAAAACTGGCAAGCAGACTACCTGAGTCGTCAGCAGCTGCTACCAGGAGAGTGGTCTCTTCACCCAGAGATCTTTCAGGCCATATGTCTGAGATGGGGAAACCCAGATGTAGACCTGCTAGCTTCCAGGTTCAACAAGAAATTGGACAACTTTGTGTCCAGAACGAGAGATCCTCTAGCCTACGGGACAGACGCTCTAATAACTCCATGGAATCAGTTCTCACTGATCTATGCATTCCCTCCGATCCCTCTTCTACAAAGACTGCTTCGCAGGATCAAGGAGGAGGGAATACCAGTAATCCTAGTGGCCCCAAACTGGCCCAGGAGGCCTTGGTACGCCGAGATCGTAAAAATGGCGATAGGAAGGCCCTGGAAGCTTCCACTTCGACACGACCTGTTGTCACAGGGTCCAGTATTCCACCCTTCCTTACAAAGGCTAAATTTGACGGCCTGGCTGCTGAGACCCACATTTTGAAAAAGAGAGGGGTCTCTGGCCTGGCTCTTTCTACGCTCATTAATGCTAGAAAGCCAGCCTCCAGACTCATCTATCATAGAGTCTGGAAAGCATACGTTTCCTGGTGTGAATCCAGATGTTGGAATCCTCAGAAATATGAAATAAGTAGGATTCTTGCTTTTTGCCAGTTAGGAGTGGATATGAAATTAGCTCTTAGCACCATCAAAGGGCAAATATCGGCTCTATCAGTCTTCTTTCAGAGACCATTGGCATCTCATTCCCTAGTTCGGACATTCATTCAGGGGGTACTGAGGATAAATCCTCCAGTCAGGTCTCCCTTGTGTCCATGGGATTTGAATTTGGTATTGTCAGTGTTGCAAAAGCAACCTTTTGAACCTATTCGCCATATTCCTTTAATTATATTAAGTAGGAAATTGGCCTTTCTGATTGCTATAGCTTCTGCTAGGAGAGTATCAGAGCTAGCAGCTCTTTCTTGTAAAGAGCCTTATCTAATTTGTCACAAGGACAAGATCGTACTACGACCCCATCCGGCTTTTCTGCCTAAGGTGGTGTCGGCTTTTCACTTGAATCAAGACATTGTTCTGCCTTCCTTTTTTCCAAACCCGCGGACGGCGGGGGAAAAATTATTACACTCTCTAGATCTAGTGAGAGCGGTAAGGGTGTATCTGCAAGCAACCGCTCAGATACGTAAAACAGATGTTTTGTTTATTTTACCAGATGGTCCCAAGAAGGGCCAAGCGGTATCAAAATCCACCATTTCCAGGTGGATTAGACAAGTAATTGTTCAAGCTTATGGTTTAAAGAACAGGACTCCTCCTTTTCCTGTTAAGGCGCACTCTACCAGGGCGATAAGTGCTTCATGGGCAGTGCACCACCAGGCTTCGATAGCTCAGATCTGTAAGGCTGCAACTTGGTCCTCAGTCCATACATTTTCCAAATTCTATCAAATAGATGTGAAAGGACATGAGGATTCCGCCTTCGGGCGAAGTGTGCTGCAGGCAGCAGTATAGGGTTTCTGGTCCGCAAGCGGTCGGTTTGATCTGTGTCTCCCCCCCTTCATATGAGCATTGCTCTGGGACGTCCCATTATGTAATGACTGGCTCTGTGTCCCGTGGTGTACGATAAAGAAAATAGGATTTTTATAACAGCTTACCTGTAAAATCCTTTTCTTGGAGTACACCACGGGACACAGAGGTCCCACCCTTCTTATGGGAACCTTACTGCTTTGCTACAAAACTGAGGTACTTCCCTGATGGGAGGGGTTATATGGAGGGGAACTGTCTTCCATTGGTTGTGCCAGTGTCCAATCACCGCTGGTGACCCTTAACCCATTATGTAATGACTGGCTCTGTGTCCCGTGGTGTACTCCAAGAAAAGGATTTTACAGGTAAGCTGTTATAAAAATCCTATTTTTCTGTCCCTAGAAAAAATGTTTTTTTAAAGCACACTATAGCACAAGGAGAATTCCCCTCACTTTCCTTCTTTGTCCCTAGAAACAAGGACTGGCACAGTGAAAGAAACTGACACTCTCCCTACCTACAGTTTTCTGTCCCTAGAAAAAATGTTTTTTTAAAGCACACTATAGCACAAGGAGAAATCCCCTCACTTTCCTTCTTTGTCCCTAGAAACAAGGACTGGCACAGTGAAAGAAACTGACACTCTCCCTACCTACAGTTTTCTGTCCCTAGAAAAAATGTTTTTTTAAAGCACACTATAGCACAAGGAGAATTCCCCTCACTTTCCTTCTTTGTCCCTAGAAACAAGGACTGGCACAGTGAAAGAAACTGACACTCTCCCTACCTACAGTTTTCTGTCCCTAGAAAAAATGTTTTTTTAAAGCACACTATAGCACAAGGAGAAATCCCCTCACTTTCCTTCTTTGTCCCTAGAAACAAGGACTGGCACAGTGAAAGAAACTGACACTCTCCCTACCTACAGTTTTCTGTCCCTAGAAAAAATGTTTTTTTAAAGCACACTATAGCACAAGGAGAATTCCCCTCACTTTCCTTCTTTGTCCCTAGAAACAAGGACTGGCACAGTGAAAGAAACTGACACTCTCCCTACCTACAGTTTTCTGTCCCTAGAAAAAATGTTTTTTTAAAGCACACTATAGCACAAGGAGAATTCCCCTCACTTTCCTTCTTTGTCCCTAGAAACAAGGACTGGCACAGTGAAAGAAACTGACACTCTCCCTACCTACAGTTTTCTGTCCCTAGAAAAAATGTTTTTTTAAAGCACACTATAGCACAAGGAGAATTC
The DNA here is from genome assembly GCA_029206835.1 of Rana muscosa. Classification (NCBI taxonomy): domain Eukaryota; kingdom Metazoa; phylum Chordata; class Amphibia; order Anura; family Ranidae; genus Rana; species Rana muscosa. Next base: position 320,622,532 of record CM055122.1, read on the forward strand.
CCCTCACTTTCCTTCTTTGTCCCTAGAAACAAGGACTGGCACAGTGAAAGAAACTGACACTCTCCCTACCTACAGTTTTCTGTCCCTAGAAAAAATGTTTTTTTAAAGCACACTATAGCACAAGGAGAAATCCCCTCACTTTCCTTCTTTGTCCCTAGAAACAAGGACTGGCACAGTGAAAGAAACTGACACTCTCCCTACCTACAGTTTTCTGTCCCTAGAAAAAATGTTTTTTTAAAGCACACTATAGCACAAGGAGAATTCCCCTCACTTTCCTTCTTTGTCCCTAGAAACAAGGACTGGCACAGTGAAAGAAACTGACACTCTCCCTACCTACAGTTTTCTGTCCCTAGAAAAAATGTTTTTTTAAAGCACACTATAGCACAAGGAGAAATCCCCTCACTTTCCTTCTTTGTCCCTAGAAACAAGGACTCGCACAGTAAAACACACTGACACTCTCCCTACCTATCCTTCTCTTTCCCTAAACTAAAGGAATCCAGGTTAAGCAAGAAAGAAATAAATGTCACTGTCCCTGCCTATGCTTGTCTTTCCCTGCTCCGGAACACACTACACTAGGCCGCCGTGCTGGCGGCCTTTTATAGTGTGGGGCGTGTACTAAACACCCTCAGCAATAATTGGCCACAGGCATCCTGCCTGTGGCCAATCATTGCTCTCCTCGCTGCCGGCGCTGTGATTGGCCAAGCATGCGGGGTCACAGTGCATGCTTGGCCAATCACAGCGCCTGGATGACACTGCGATGGCGTAGTGCATTGTGGGCCGTTCGCGTCACTCGAATTTGGCGCGAACGGCCCAAATCGTTCGATCTTCGTCGAACGATCGAACAGCCGATGTTCGAGTCGAACGTATGTTCGACTCGAACACGAAGCTCATCCCTACTTGAGAGTAGAAGGTCTTGAGAAGAGCGGAGAGGACGGTTTGGGATATGTTTGGAGACAAGATTGGTGATGTAGCTCGGGGCAGAGTTGTGAATGGCTTTGTATGTTGTATTTTGAATTTAATTCGCTGGGCGATCGGGAGCCAGTGTAGGGATTGGAGGAGAGGGTTGGCAGACACTGAGCGGTTGGTAAGGTGGATAAGTCTGGCAGCAGCATTCATGATAGACTGAAGAGGGGATAGCCTATGGAGAGGCAGGCCTATGAGAAGGGATAGTCAAGGGATAGTCAAGGCGAAAGATAACAAGGGAGTGAATGAGGAGCTTGGTGGTTTCATTTGTTAAAAAGGGGCGAATTTTAGAGATGTTACGAAGGTGAATTCTACAAACTTTTGACAACGATTGGACGATTGGATAGATGTTTTATGACCTAATATCTTAATGCGGTAAAGCGATGAAAAGTAAAACCGTGTTGTATATTACTAAACAAGAATGTTGCATATAAAAACTACTTACAGTTGTAATAAAACAATACAGGACATACAGAGTGTTACATACATGCATACACATACATACCCACACTAACTAGCCTTTCCTAGCAAATGAACAATGCCATTAGATAGTATGCACTATGCAGTAAGGGTACACTAAAAATCACTTAACTACTGTTATAGCTGGTCCAATATTTCCCCCTAAAACAGGACTTCTGACATTAAAGGGGAGTTCCAGCCTTTTTTTAGGTTTATTAAAAGTCAGCAGCTACAAAAAGTGTAACTGCTGACTTTTAATAAACAGACACTTATCTGCTCCACGGTCCAGCGACGCGGCCGCCCGGAGCGTCGCTCCTGCCCCCCCTCTTCACTGGCGCCTCCATTCATTTGCGGCGCTGCGCTCCCTGAGTGGACAGGCGATCTCCTGGGACCTGTCACGTGTCCCAGGATATCGCCTAGAGGGAGGGGCCGCCTAAGGCGAGAGGAGGAGTCGCGGAGGCGGTCCCTGGGCGGAAGGAGGAAGTGGGACAGGAAGTCCCACTCCTACCGAAGCCCTCACTCCCCCCCAAAAGAATGACATGCCAAATGTGGCATGTAAGGGGGTGAGGAGTGCTTTTGCGTGGAACTCCGATTTAACTTCACAATGAGGTGCCACTGCTGACCTTATTCTGAGAAATCCATTGGTGTGCCTGTCATAACTACCCAGTGGCTTCAGTTTTTTTCTTAGTCGCTGACAGTTTTGCTTGTATGTTTTTCGCTACTTTGCGTTAAAGCGAGGAAAAGGAAAACCCTGAAGTATATTAGTGTACTTTTACTAAACAAGAATATTGCATATACATACTACTTACAATTGTAGGAAAACAATACAGAGGGGGTTATTTACGAAAGGCAAATCCACTTTGCACTACAAGTGCACTTAAAAAGTGCACTGAAAGGGCACTTGGAAGTGCAGTCACTGTAAATCCGAGGGGGACATGCAAGGAAAATAAAAAATTGCATTTTAGCTTGCACATGATTGGATGATAAAATCAGCAGAGCTTTCCCTCATTTCAGATCTACCCCTCAGATTTACAGCGACTGCACTTCCAAGTGCACTTTAAGTGCACTGAAAGTGCACTTGTAGTGCAAAGTGGATTTGCCTTTTGTAAATAGCCCCCAGAGTGTCACAAACGCACACACACTAACTAGCCTTTCCTAGCAAATGAACAATGCAATACATTGTATGCAGTAAGGGTACACTAAAAATCACTTAGCTACTGTTATAGCTGGTCCACAATTTCCCCCTAGAACAGGGCTTCCAACATTAACAGCCCAAAGAGAAATCCACAGAAGGTGCCACAGATCAGCCATCTTGGTTTATCACGACATTCCTGAGGTATACAGGGATAGCTGTTTTCTGAGCTAACATCTTAGCTGGCCACATCACTGAGGCATTGCTCATTTCTACAGGACTCACCAGGCTGAGTATTGGTTAAAGGAGACCTGTGCTGAGAGAAATACTGGAGGCACCATTGCTGACCTTATTCTGAGAAATCTATTGGTCTGCCTGTCATATTTATCCATTGGCTTCAGTGTGGAAAAGGGAGGAAAAGGAAAACCTGTAGTATATTAGTGTGCCTTTACTAAACAAGAATGTTCCCTATACTGCACATACTACTTACAGTTGTAGGAAAACAATACAGAGTGTCACAAACAAACACACACACTAACTAGCCTTTCCTAGCAAATTAACAATACCAATAGTTAGTATGCAGTAAATAAAAATCACTGAACTTCTGTTATAGCTGGTCCACAATTTCCTCCTAGAACAGGACTTCTGACATTAAGGGGTTGATTTACTAAAGGCAAATCCACTTTGCACTACAAGTGCACTTTAAAGTGCAGTCGCTGTAGATCTGAGGGGGACATGCAAGAAAAAAAAAACAGCATTTTAGCTTGCACATGATTGGATGATAAAATCAGCAGAGCTTCCCCTCATTTCAGATCTTCCCCCTCTGATCTACAGCGACTGCATTTCCAAGTGCACTTGTAGTGCAGAGTGGATTTGCCTTTAGTAAATCAACCCCACAGTGTTTATAGGAAAGCTGTATGTTGATCTGGTTTTCTTGTAATGTAGATATAGTGCTGTCCCCAGGGTGAATTCCCACTTCCAATTCGTGATGTTGCCATTTTATTTAGAAAGTTTATTAGACATTAGGCGTAACGCTTTCTACTTGTCTTGAAGGTAAACATTTCCTAGCTCCAAAACCTGGATGGCACTGTAGTGTCATACATGCCATGGGTCAAATTTGTCAAAAGGTCAATCTATTGTTTATTCTTATTTACAAAGCTTGGGTCCAGTGTTTGACAAAAGCTCCTTTAACCACTTTAGTTTGAGTGATTGTACCGGGATGATACCTGCGGCTACAGGCATCATCCCAGTTAGAGGACAGCCTTATGTCATCTGTTTCTGTGTATTTAGTAGTTTAATATTATGTAAATCAAAAACGTGACCTTTGATCTGCATGTGATATTGAAGAAACATTGCGAGTTGAAAGAAAAATGTTTTTTCAAATAAAATGTATTCCCATTTAACCCCTTAATAAGCCTTAGTTAACCATAATCAGCACTAATTAACCCCTTCCTCCTTCTCTACCCCTATTTTGTTTTTATGCTGTTTATTTCTTTTTACCATTCTTTTTTTTTTTCTTTTTTTTTTTGCTTCATATTTTTTTTCAGTGTCGCATAAAAAGTAAAACAAATGCCTGTTTTCTTTCATTTGCAAATAACCTTTAAATGCTGTAATTTTAAGTAGGACAAATTATAGAATTAAATGTATATGTTTTATTGACCATAAAACTACTTTTTCGTAATACTAACACTGAACAAAATATAAAAGAAAAAAACACTTTTTATTTTTTTATCTTCATTGATAGATTACAATATTGGCAAGAAAAAGCCTAATTTTTAATCAAAATATTACTTTTTTTATCTTAAAATGTACATAATAAAGCCATAGTGGAAAGGTAGGAATGACTTCTATAAGGATTATGAGGTTAGGTGCACACCTGCTGTGTATTGGGAACACGCACTAAATCAACCGTTTTCCCAACACACGTACAGAAATGTGTTGCCCTTTAGCAGATGCATGGCCGTACCATTAATTGTTGATGGTACTCCCACACATCTGCTAACGTGCATGCCAAACCGCATGGTGTCGCAGCCCAAAGCAGCTCGGTGTTGCCCGATTTTAAAAAAGGGTCAGGGGGATTCTTTTGCGTGTTTCTCTTGAGTAGGGCAGCCCATTGGAATAAATTGGCTGATCTACACGCAATGCACAGGAACGCACATGCATCATTGCATCTGTATTGTGTGAACCTAGCCTAAAGGTAACGGGTTAAAAAGCCTGCAAAATATCTGCTTTCAGATGTCAACGTCTGGCTGACTTGCATGCTTTAAATTATTGTTTTTTGCAGGTTCAGAAAAGCCGATTCCCCCCATGTTCCTGGAGAGATTCACCAACAAAAAAGTGATGAAGGGATCCAGTATCACACTCTCTGTGAAGATTGAAGGTAAAATACAGAGAACTATTTACAATATTATAAAAAGGATTCTTAGTAAATGCCTAAATTTAACCACAGATATGGAGGTCACCAGATCCAGCCAGTTGGTAATATGGTATCCTCATCAAGTTAATGATATGGTATCCTCATCTAGTTGTTGATATAGTATCCTCATCTATCTGGTAATATGATATCCTCATCCAGTTTGGTGATATAGTATTCTCATCCAGTTTGTAATATGGTATCCTCATCCAGTTGGGGACATGGTATTTTCATCCAGTTGGGGACATGTTTTCCTCATCCAGTTGGTGATATGGTATTCTCATCCAGTTAATGATATGGTATCCTCATCCAGTTAATGTTATGGTATCTTTATCCAGTTGGGGACATGGTATCCTTATCCAGTTGGTGACATTATATCTTCATCCAGTTGGGGACAGGGTATCCTCATCCAGTTGGGGACATGGTATCCTTATCCAGTTGGTGATATGGTATCCTCAGCCAGTTGGGGACATTGTATCCTCATCCACTTGGATATATTTATTAATATATATTTATATACAGTTGGGGACATGGTCTCCTCATTCAGTTAATGATATGGTATCCTCATCCAGTTGGGGACATGGTATCCTCATCCAGTTGGAGACATGGTATCCTCATCCAGTTGGGGACATGGTATCCTCATCCAGTTGAGGACATGATATCCACATCCAGTTGGGGACATGATATCCACATCCAGTTGGGGACATGATATCCACATCCAGTTGGGGACATGATATCCACATCCAGTTGGGGACATGGTATCCTTATCCAGTTGGTGATATGGTATCCTCAGCCAGTTGGGGACATGGTATCCTCATCCACTTGGATATATTTATTAATATATATTTATATCCAGTTGGGGACATGGTCTCCTCATTCAGTTAATGATATGGTATCCTCATCCAGTTGGGGACATGGTATCCTCATCCAGTTGGGGACATGGTATCCTCATCCAGTTGGGGACATAGTATCCTCATCCAGTTGGGGACATGATATCCACATCCAGTTGGGGACATGGTATCCTCATCCAGTTAGTGATATGGTATCCTCATCCAGTTGGGGACATGGTATCCTCATCCACTTGGATATATTTATTAATATATATTTATAATATTATATGATATTATATTTATATTAAATGTACCATATATCTAATGACAGGTCCACTAAGAAAGTGAGGGATGTTGCACATAGAACATTTTCACACTTGTAGGGCTTTGTGCCAGTGTACTAATTCCTGTATTGTTTGCCCATGTCAGGAATCCCATCCCCAACCATCACCTGGTTGAAGGAGGAGTCTCCGGAAGACGTTCTATGGATCAAGCCGGAAACTCCAGGCTACAAGGTGGCCAGCTCCAACAGGCACCACAGTCTCATCCTGCTGGACGTCGGCACCGAGTTCTCCGGGACTTACACTTGTATCGCCACTAATAAAGTCGGCCAGTCCATCTGCTCTGCATCTGTTGAAGTCTTAGATGGTAAGCTTCAAAATCCAGCATACACACATGTAGCATCTTTTGCATTACAGGAAGTGGTAGGAAATACATATGTCTAATGGGGACAAAAACTTCTGACAATAGTTTTTATACTGTCTGTGTCAACTGCAACTCCAATTTCCACTATAACCATCACAAGGACTGGCAGTGAGCAAAAATCTACCCTATGGGCAGTACCGGGACAGATTCATCCACTACCCAGGGCAAGGATCCAGAATTGCCCCCCCTTTTTTTAATTTGCATCTTTTATCGAATGTTTAAGGTTCTATTCTTATTGCGCTTTATAATGTTTTGTGACCATAGTCCTGATGAAGGAGCAGTGACACCCTGAAATGTGTTTATATTTTCCTATAATAAAGTAGATGGGGCATTATTCCTCCCACTGACACCAATGATGAGGCACTATTCCTCCTACTGACACCAATGATGTGGCACTATTCCTCCCGCCGACAGCAATGATGGGGTAGTATTCCTCCCACTGACACCAATGATGCAGCATTATTCTTTCCACTGACACCAATGACAGGACACTATTCTTCTCACTGATACCAATGATGGGACACTATTCCTCCCACTGACACCAATGATGGAGCACAATTCCTCCCACTGACACCAGAACATTTTCTAATCCCACTGGTCGCAGTCCGACCCCCCCTAAAGTTTGAAGGACAGTAAACTGGCCCTTTGTTTAGAAAGTTTGGAGACCCCTGGCCTAGGTCACAGTAAAGTTGATAAGGTGTTCCAAAATAACAGAAGTTTATGTCTCATGTTTCTGTTGCCTGTAAATCCCTAAAGTCTATCTCCATGTTTACTTTAACTTAAAATAGTTAATTTGGGCCCAAATTAACCATTTCATTTCTTAACAGATGTGCCCACTGTCAGTGCTTTATAAACGGTATGGAGCATCAGCTATCACCATCTCTAGCCAATCACTGAATGACGGAGCAGTGTTCAGCCCAAACTGATTTCATTACATACCTCATTTTATGAAAATGATTTTCCTTATAACCCGCTTCATGGGGAAGGAATAGCATATATCGGTGCCAGAATCTAATGTATCATCGAATGTTTGAGGTTCCATTTTTATTGTGCTTTATAATGTTTTGTGACCATAGCCCTGATGAAGGAGCAGTATCACCCTGAAATGCGTTTCTATTTTCCTACAGTAAAGTAGATCCATAAAATATCTGACATTCTGTTGAGTCTTCATTTGGCGCTCATTTTTTTTTTCTTCCGGAAATTTAAATCTGTAAGAAATTTCTACTCTTTCCCCCTTTATCCATAACAAAAAGAAAAAAAAATTGTCTGTAGATAAGTTTTAAATATGACTATTTTACCCAAATAAACACATGGACTGTGACTCCTTCTGTTAGAGTTTGTAATTTTTAATATTTAATCACGTCTAATTTTTATAGAGAAAGAAGCACAACTCCTGGAGAAAGCGGATAAAATCGTGAAGGACGTATTGAGGAGCGCCGTACCCGGGTAAGTAAGGGAATAAGACCCAAGGACTTTGTTTTCAGTGGGAATGTGGCGGTACGCAGTACACACACGTTACACAGACACACATTAGACAGGTGCACTGCCGAAAAATTTGTTAGTTTTCGTTTCATTTGTTTGTTTTTTTTGTTTGTTTTTTGGGTCATTCGTTATGATTGAAATTCGTAAATTCTAAACTTTGTAAATTAGAAAATACGAAATTCGGAAATTCTAAATTTCGGAAATTCAAAAATTGGTAAATTGGAAAATCCGAAATCCGTAAATTTGAAAAATTGGTAAATTCATAAATTCGAAATTTGTAAATTTGAAAAATCGTAAATTTGAAAATTCGGAAATCTGAAATCCGTAAATTCTAAATAATAACTAACTAACTAACTAACTAACTAATAATTACTAACTATTAAATTATAGGTATTGAAATCTGCTTTAAAATTTGGCTGTTAGTGAACGTAATGAATACAAATTTATCCGAAGTTACCAATTATCCGAAATAACGAATGCCGCATCTAAACGAATGGAATGGAACAAATTTATAATTAATAATAATAACATGTTTTTATTATTGTTGTTATTTATTATTATTAATTAGTTATGTTACATTCGTTTAGATACAGCATTTGTTATTTCCGAAAATAGGTAACTTTGGATAAATTCTTATTCGTTACGTTCACTAACAGCCAAATTTGAAAGGAAATTCCAATACCTATAATTTAATAGTAATAGTTATTATTAGTTAGTTATTATTTCAGATTTTTGAATTTTCGTTCTTATTTTCGTCCTTTTGAATTTTCGTCTATTTTGGGATTTTTGAATTTCAGAATTGACGAATTTTCAGATTTTTTAATTTTGGGATTTTCGAATTTCGTATTTCAGAATTTTCGAATGAATGGATTTTCGAAATTTTCGAATTAACGGGTTTTCGTTAATTCTGATATTTCCAAATTTGTTGAAATTCGTTAAAAAACTAATTCGGAACGAAACTGCAATTGCACATGTCTAACATACATACAGTAGGACCATGGAAAACAAACGCAGCCACCCTCTAACAGGAAGTGAGACCACAGCAGCAAAATAAAAGGAATTTGGATATTTGGAGGAGGATGAGAGCAGTAGAGAGGACTTTTGTGAGTTAAGAATAGATACTGGAATAAAGTTTCCTTTATCTTTTCGAGAATACACATATATTTTATGCAAAAGCTGCTTTCTGCTAAAATAACGTATTCATCATATTCATTCGATTTAAAAAAAATATATTTTTTTTGGGGGGGGGGGAGGGGGGACAGGTATGATGAAGCGAAGGAAGGCGGGTAAGTTTGTATCATAATATGAACCAATGAATATGAAATATGGGGACATTCCTGACTTGGCTCACTGATTTGATTGACAGCAGCGGGAGCCAATGGCGCTCCGTTGTGTGTCTCGGCCAGTCAGGAGGGAGATTCTCTTGTGCAACATCGCTGGACAGAGAGGAGGCTCAGGTAAGTATTAGGGGGGCTGAAGGGGGCTGCTGCACACAGAAGGTTTTTTTACCATAATGCATAGAATGCACCTTCTGCCTTTAGCCTTTAGAATTTTTTAAGACTTGTTTGGTATCTATTCACTCGGCACAACTCCATCTTTTATATTTTACCCAAAAAAATTGGGTATAATATTGTATTTGTTTGCACTAAAATTCATTTTAATGTATGTTTTCCTGAAAATATGTGTTTAAAAAAAGCTGCAAAATTATTGTGCTACATTTAAAAAATTGCATCTACTACTATTTTTTATTCTCCAGGGCCTCTTTTTTCAGAAAATGTACAGTGACTTGAAAAAGTATTCATACCCCTTAGAATTTTCCACACTTTGTCATGTTGCATCCAAAAACGTAAATGTATTTTATTGGGATTTTATGTGATAGACCAACACAAAGTGGCACATAATTGTGAAGTGGAATGAAAATGATAAATGGTTTTCACATTGTTTTACAAATAAATATGTGAAAAGTAGGGATGAGCTTTATGTTCGGGTCGCTGTTCGCTCGCTCGTCGAAATACGAACATTATGGGGCGAGAGAGAGTGTCATTTCATTTAGATTGAGCAGGCAGGCGATTCAGTTAGCTGCAGTGTATTTAGTATATATATACATCCAGGCTTGTGTGTATATATATATTTATATAGATAGATATATATATTTATTTATCTATATATATATATATATATATATATAGATACACTGTATTCAGTTTAGCTAGATCTCACTGCAGACCGTTCCTGGTGTACTGTTGCTAATATACTTGAGGCAGGCAGGTGATTCAGCTAGCTGCAGTGCATTTAATATATATATATACAGTCTCCTACATATATATATCCACTGCATTATCAACAATCCTTGTTTCCCTAATAACCCCAAATTTTCAAAATCCAATTGTCATTAGGACGGAAAGTGAGGTGAACTGTTCTGAACAGGTGCACACTGCACTGACAGCAAAACAAATGTTACAGGGGTGATAACCCTTCCCTATGTTTTCCAAAAAGCTTAAAAATAGATTTTTTGACTGGAGCTACACTTACAAAATTTACCTGTTCCAAATTACAAACAGATTCAACTTAAGAACAAACCGACAGTCCCTGTCTTTTTTGGACCGCATGTATACTGCTGTTCAGAGTATTTAGGGCCTGGGGGCCCCACGCTTTTTCTTTTTTTTTATTTGGGTGCGGGGTTCCCCTTAATAGCCATACAAGACCCAAAGGGCCTGGTAATGGGCTGGGGGGGGGGTACCCATGCTGTTTTTCTCAATAATTTTCATCCATATTGCCGGGACCCGACATTACATTACAGCCGCAAGCAGTTCTAAATGACTTATTCCTTTAGAAATGTCATTTTGTGCAGGGACAGTTCTAAACACGGGAAACATGCGCCACTTTACAGGCATACTATAGACACCCCCCAGGTACCATATTTAAAGGAATATTTCACTTTTATTTTTTCACGTTAAGCATCATTAAAATCACTGCTCCTGAAAAAACTGCAGTTTTTGAAACTTTTTTTTTGCATTGATACATGTCCCCTGGGGCAGGACCCGGGTCCTTAAACAATTTTTAGGACAATAACTTGCATATTAGCCTTTATAATTTGCAGTCCCATAGACTTTAACGTGTAATCGCAGCCAAAGACTAAATTGAAAAATAGACAGTCCACCCAATCCCTGTTAAACATATAATGTGGATGAGGTTCTCTATGGGACTTTGAGGGTGGAGAGTCTTGAGATCCAAAGTATATCAAAAATATATTTATTATAATAATTTAAACAATACCAAAAAGAGTATAAGAACATTGAAAAGTAGGATGTACATTAAACAACACAGACCATAGTAAAACAACAAGGGTCACAGTAACACATAAACCAAAAAAACACTATCAGGGTCCTGATATGTGCAACAGGACACGGTATTCCCGACGCGTTTCGAGGCTGTAGGTATTTTGAAAAAAACTCTTCTTCAGGGACAAGTGGTGGTATGGCTAGTGGTGGTATGTGCTGTGATCTAAAAATTCAACATGAAAACAAAACAACAAATGAGCAAATGCATCACAAAACAACATGTGTGTAGCGGCCTCACCCCTCTCTCCCCTTCTCATGCTCGGCTTGTCTTTCTTCGTCTAGGGGTTTCAGTGCTGGGGAGAGGGATGAGATACACCACGGCCCATGTCCTCCATAGCTGAGAGGTGAAGGCCAGAAGATTGGGTTTTGTGTAGGTGTCCTAGAGTCAAGTCCTGTACTTCGTCCCTGACTCCTTTGCCCCTAGTAACCCGAGTTCCACACAGTGAATAGGTCCAACTCATTTTTTTTCTTCTTGCCAAACAATAAACAGTTTCTTCTACTGAGTAGTGATGGGGAATAGATCGAGGCACAATCCCTTCCCTTCTCCTGCTAACCACTGTGGTATCACCAGTGGCGGGTAGTCACTGCCACTGACTATATTGAGTAGAATGTGAATTACCTTTGATGGCACAGCCCCTGTCAGGGGAAGGAAATCCGTCAAAGGGAGAAACCGGAGGCCTCTCTGTCACCAGCGATGCTGCGCCGGATTCTTCAGAGAAGTTCTGCTCACCAGATCTCACGAACTCAGACATGGGCACCCAAGGAGTTAGGGCCCCCTCGGATTCCTCCACCCTTGCGGAACTCAGTCGAAGGTACTGAGCCCCAGGCCTCCGCCATAGTACCTCACCCCAGGCTAAAGGTGCCTGAGATGGACTCTATCTCTCGCTCCGGCCAGGTCAAGGGCACTTGAGCCTGGAACTCCGGACTGCCAGCACCCAAGCTGAAGGTGCCTGGGTGCAGCCGCATCCTCCAACTCTGACTCTGAACTCTGACCCTGTGGTAAGGGCGTCCGCCCCCTTTATCCCCTCTCCCTTCGCGCCACAGCGGGTTCCCTGCCCCGCTGGACCAGCTCCAGGGGAGGACAAAAAGGTACAGTCTTGCGGTGTGAGTTCAGCCCCGGCCCAGGGCAACAGCGCCACCCGTGGACCGCAAGGAACCTCACACCACCAGAGTCCTCCAAGAACCAGAAAAAAAGGTCTCGGATCCCCTAGCAATTAGTGCATCTGGGTTACACTACCACCCAGATGCCTCCCCGAAATTCAAATACCTGCTACACGTGGATACAGTACATTGCACTGAAAATGATTCAATGAACATATTATTAAAGAAAAAATACTGAAACCACATGCTGACCATTGTTGTTTGAAAAGTTCAATGAGAGACATCCATTTAAAAGACAGAAGTTAAAACTCGCTGCATGTGGACGAAGAGACACAGGAAAGTCGCACGGAGAGGACCATGCCTGGACCGCGCCCGGGTCAGAACACAAAGGGCGCCTGCGACCAAACGGCAGATGGGTTGTACTGCCGGCCCCAATGTTCCCTAAATCATCTGTATACAGATAAAAAACAGAAATGACATGTGTCAAAAATATTGAACATCACTCTATGCCGTCCGTAATTTTACAGCTTGCAACGGGAGATGTTCAACTGGTGGTATACATACCTGTTTAGGTGGTAGTGTGGTTTAAGTCTCAGCGAAAACTTGGGAGTGGAGGGGTGTCAAAAAAAGATATACTGCATTGGTATAACAGCCAAGAACTTAATCTGAAAAATATATAGGAATTGATAGTACATAACTAGAAGATCCCGACATTGAAAATGGAGAAAAGAAAAAATCTGCTTCTCTGATGAATGCTCTCCTTGCCCGGCCTGTCAATTTAGGAGGATGGCCATGTCTTGGTAGGTTTGGAGTTGTGCCATACTCTTTCCATTTTTTGATGGATTGAACAGAGCTCCGTGAGATGTTCAACCCTTGGGATATTTTTTATAACCTAACCCTGCTTTATACTTCTCCACAACTTTATCCCTGACCTGTCTGGTGTGTTCCTTGGCCTTCATGATGCTGTTTGTTCACTAAGGTTCTCTAACAAACCTCTGAGGGCTTCACAGAATAGCTGTATTTAGACTGAGATTAAACGACACACAGGTGGACTTTATTTACTAATTAGGTGACTTCTGAAGGCAATTGGTTCCACTAGATTTTAGTGAGGGGTATCAGAGTAAAGGGGGCTGAATACAAATGCCCGCCCCCCCCCCCCCCCGCCCACACTTTTCACATATTTATTTTTAAATAAAATTGAAAACCATTTATCATTTTCCTTCCACTTCACAATTATGTGTCACTTTGTGTTGGTCTATCACATAAAACCTCAATAAAACACATTTACCGTTTTTGGTTGTAACATGAGAAAATGTGGAAAATGTCAAGGGGTATCAATACTTTTTCAAGACACTGTATACCTTTTGTGGGTGTCAGTAATTTCTAACAAAAAATGCTGATCATAATGTGTGCAAACATTTTTTTTTAAATTGCCCCGGTAGACAAGTGGTAAAAAAAGAAAAAAAATGATGGCTGAAAAATAGAATAAAAAATGTACCTTCAATTTCACAGGACAAATCAGAGAAGTTCATGGCTGTGGCTGTGATCGGGAGAATTGTACGCTCGCCTCTCATCTCTTCCTCTTTGTTTCCACAGAGCAATCGGAATCTCGGTGCAGCCCTCAGAAGCAGACGGTACGTAAATAAAATGAGTAAATCACCAGACTTAGTCATGGTAATTTTAGTCATTATAACGAGCGAAGCTTCCTCCGAGATAAACAGATAATTTTCCACCCCGCCGCATAGTCTCCATGAGTCACATCATGCGCCGGATAGGGATGAGCCGAACACCCCCGGGTTCGGTTCGCACCAGAACCTTCGAACGGACCGAAAGTTCGCGCGAATTTTCGAACCCTATTCGTTATAATGGACGCGAACGTTCGAAATCAAAATTGCTAATTACAACGGCCAATATGCATGTTAATGTCATAAAACAGGTTTGGGGACCCGGGTCCTGCCCCAGGGGACATATATCAATGCAAAAAGAAATTTTAAAAACTAAAGTTTTTTCGGGAGCAGTCATTTTAATGATGCATAAAGTGAAAAAAAAAAAAAGTGAAATTTTCCTTTAAATATGGTACCTGGGGGGTGTCTAAAGTATGCCTGTGAAGTGGCATGTGTTTCCCGTGTTTAGAACTGTCCTTGCACAAAATGACATTTGTAAAGGAAAAAAAGAAGCCATTTAAAACCACTTGCGGCTTTAATGTCATGTCTTGTCCTGGCCGCCATATGGCTGAAAATCCTTGAGAAAAATGGCATGGCTACCCCATCACCCCCCCCCCCCCACCCCAGCCCCTTTGGGTCTTGTATGGATACTAAGGGGGACCCCGCACCCAAAATAAAACCCTATACCTACAACCCTATATACTCTGAACAGCAGTATATAGGTGGTGCAAACAAGACATGGACTGTAGGTTTGTTCTTAAGTAGAATCTGAACAGGTACATTATGAAGTGTAGCTACATCCCAAAAAAATCAATTTTTAAGCTTTTTGGAGAACATAGGGAGGGGTTATCACCCCTGTAACATTTGCTGTCTTTGCACATCTGTTCAGAACATGTCACCTCACTTTCCGTCCCAATGACAAATGTTTTTGGAAAAGTGGGGTTTTAATTGAAACAAGGATTGGTGATAAAGCATCAGTAGAGAGGAGATACCTTTTTCCCAAATTAAATCTAACAGGATAGAATTTTCCTTCCTAGGGGTAGATTTCCTCTCACTTCCTGTTTTCTCTTGCCGTTTGCAAGTAGGAGTCGTTTGTAAGTTGGATGTTTGAAAGTAGGGGCCTGCCGTATATACTCTGCAGAAATTTGCCCTATTAGATGTTGGTGTAGCCACAAGACTGGTGGGCACAGGAATGGGCCCTGCTGTGAGTTAATAGATCAAGATTTGTACTTGCATGCACCTGTTGAACCGGGCAGAAAAATTGGGCCTTTGGTGGTGGTGGTGGTGGTGGTGGACGGTGTTGCCACAAGACTGTAAGCCCTCACAGTTACTCTTGGTGGGTGCAGGAATGGGCCCTGCTGTGAGTTATTAGATCAAGATTTGTAATTGCATGCACCTGTTGAACAGGGCAGAAAAATTGGGCCTTTGGTGGTGGTGGTGGTGGTGGACGGTGTTGCCACAAGACTGTAGGCCCTCATAGTTACTCTTGGTGGGCGCAGGAATGGGCCCTGCTGTGAACTATTAGATCAAGATTTGTAATTACACGCCCCTGTTAAACAGGGGCTGAAAAATTGTGCCTTAGGCATTGGTGCTGGTGCCACAACACTGCAACCCCTCACAGATACTGTACTTGGAGCACAGCAGTCACACCTGTTGCGAAGCATCTTTTTAAAAAATTGTAATTACACGCCCCTGTTATACAGGGGCTGAAAAATTGTGCCTTAGGCACTGGTGCTGGTGCCACAACACTGCAACCCCTCACAGATACTGTACTCTGAGCACAGCAATGAGACCTGTTGCAAAGCATTGCCTAAAAATTGTAATTACACGCCCCAACAGGGGCTGAAAAATTGTGCCTTAGGCACTGGTGCTGGTGCCACAACACTGCAACCCCTCACAGATACTGTACTCTGAGCACAGCAGTCACACCTGTTGCGAAGCATCTTTTAAAAAAATTGTAATTACACGCCCCTGTTATACAGGGGCTGAAAAATTGTGCCTTAGGCACTGGTGTGGTGGCATGGATCATTGAGGAGGAGGAAGAGGATAGTCAGTGAACATAACAGGACAGTCACTCAGCATCAGCATAGGCAGTCTTGAAGGGATGTGACATTATAAATTATTCCGTTATATCCGCTTCAGGTGTCTGGTAGCTGGTGGTGATCCAAGACTGATTCATTTTTATGAAGGTCAGTCGATCAACCGAGTCGGTGGACAGGCGCACCCTATGATCGGTGACAAATCCTCCAGCAGCACTGAATGTGCATTCGGAAAGAACGCTGGATGCAGGACAGGCCAGTAGCTCAATTGCATACTGTGCAAGCTCTGGCCAGTGATCCATCCTCAGGACCCAGTAAGCCAGAGGATTTTCGGTGGGAAAGGTGTCCAAGTCTGACCTTGCCCCTAGGTATTCCTGCACCATGTATATCAGACGCTGGCGATGGTTGCTGGAACCGATCATACCTTGGGGCTGCGGACTAAAAAATTGTCTGAACGCATCGGTCAGACGTCCACCTTCCCCACCGCTCCTTCTGCTACTGACCGAAGCCTCAGCAACTCGTCGTCCAGGACCAGGAGTTTGTAACCTCCCAGTTTCTGGGAACGCGTTGCACAGACCTTTCTGCAAGGCCTCCCTGAGATGTCTCATCCTCTGCTCCCTCTGCGACGGCAAGATAAGGTCCGCAACCTTACCCTTGTACCGTGGATCAAGGAGAGTGGCCAGCCAGTAATGGTCACTCTCCTTGATCCGAAGAACACGAGGATCCTTCCGCAGGCTTTGCAGGATCAGGGAGGCCATGCAGCGTAGGTTAGCTGAGGCATTCGGTCCGGAGTCTTCTGGGTCACTGAGGATGACATGATCGCCAGCCACCTCCTCCCAGCCACGTACAAGTCCACTGGTTTGTTGGGACTGTACATCATCCCTAAAAGACTGCTGCTGCTGATGCTGAGTGCCAGGCTCCACCTCCATGCTCACACAATCCTCCTCCTCCTCCTCCTCCTCCTCCTCTTCCTGTGTGATGGGTGGGACAGAAGGAACATTGTCTGGATAAAGGGGGCCTTGAGAGACAAGGAAGTCCTCCTCTTCCTGCCTCTGTTCTGCCTCAAGTGCCCTGTCCATTATCCCATGCAGCGTATGCTCCAACAGGTGGACAAGAGGTACAGTGTCACTGATGCATGCACTGTCACTGCTCACCATCCTCATGGCCTCCTCAAATGGTGAGAGGACAGAGCATGCATCCCTGATCATGCTCCACTGGCGTGGGGAAAAAAAGCCAAGCTCCCCTGACCCTGTCCTGGTGCCGTAGTCGCAAAGGTACTCATTGATGGCCCTCTGCTGCGTGTGCAGTCGCTGCAGCATGGCCAACGTTGAGTTCCACCTGGTGGGCATGTCACATATTAGGCGGTTCTTGGGCAGGTTCAGCTCCTTTTGCAGCTCAGTCAGCCGAGCACTGGCATTATAAGATCGGCGGAAATGCACACAGACTTTCCTGGCCTGCCTCAGGACATCCTGTAAGCCTGGGAACCTGCCCAAGAACCGCTGCACCACCAGGTTGAGGACGTGAGCCATACAGGGCACATGGGTGAGCTGCCCCTGTCGCAGGGCGGAGAGGAGGTTGGTGCCATTATCAGAAACGACCATTCCTGGCTTAAGCTGGCGTGGCGTCAACCACCTCTCGGCCTGCCCCTGCAGAGCTGCCAGAACCTCTGGCCCAGTGTGGCTCCTGTCCCCCAAACACACCAGCGCAAGCACGGCATGGCATCTTTTTGCCTGCGTACTCGCGTAGCCCCTTGTACGCCTACGGAGCACCGCTGGTTCCGAGGACAGAGCACTCGAAGAGGACATGGAGGAAGAAGAAGAGGAGGGGGTGGAGGAGAGAGGTGTGTCACAACCAGTAGTAGCATTTTGGAGGCGTGGTGGCGGAACAACCTCCAACACTACTGCACCTTGTCCTGCATCCCTCCCAGCTGCCAATAGAGTGACCCAATGGGCCGTGAAAGAAAGATAACGTCCCTGTTCATGCCTGCTGGACCATGAGTCAGCGGTAATATGCACCTTACCGCTGACCGCCCTGTCCAGCGAGGCATGGACATTGCCTTCCACATGCCAGTAGAGAGACGGAATCGCCTTCCGTAAGAAAAAGTGGCGTTTGGGAACCTGCCACTGAGGAACCGCACATTGAACAAACTCACGGAAGGGGGCCGAGTCTATCAACTGAAAAGGCAGCAGTTGAAGTGCTAGCAATTTAGCCAAGCTAGCATTCAACCGCTGGGCATGTGGATGGCTGGGAGTATACTTCTTTCGACGGTCCAGCAGCTGGGGCAGGGAAATTTGCCTGCTACAATCGGACGTCGGTGTACTGCAAGTACTTGGTTGTGACACACCTAATTCTACACCTTCAGTCCTCTCAGAGCAGCTTTCAGAGAGGACTGAAGATATAGTGGGGATGGAGATCCCAGCTGATGAGGAGCAAGGAGAGGTCCGCTTTGTTCTTTGGTGTGGGTCTTTTATGTGTGCTTGCCAACGAGCTGCATGGCAGGTCGACATATGTCTGCTCATGCTTGTGGTGCCCAAGCGGCTGATGTTTTGGCCACGCGAGATACGCTTGAGACAAATATTGCAAATAGCAGTGGTGCGATCTGATGCACTCGTCTCAAAAAAGGCCCACACCAAAGAACTTTTGTGATAATGTGCAGAGGCAGCGCCCTGCACAGGCGGAGCTCTGCGGTGTGGTACAGTTGCTGTGCTGGCCTCTAGCTGGCCTCCAGGGGGCATCCTGCCTCGTTGGACATGTGACGCTGCATCCTCCTCCTCCTCCTCCTCTCTCCCTTCAGGCACCCACGTGGAGTCAGTGACCTCATCATCCCCTCCCTCTTCACCACTAGAGCAAACCTGGCAGTAAGCTGCAGCTGGTGGAACACTACTGCCAGATTGCTGTCCTTCAGCATCCCCTCTCTCTGCGCGCACACTACTGACTTCCTCAAGCTGGGTATCATCATCCGAGCCTTCGAATCGTTGGGCATCCTCCTGGAGCATGTACCCAACACTGTGCTCAAACAGTTCGGGGGACTCCTCAGGAGGACATGGTGGGTCTAGGGAAGGGGTGGCTGATGATGCCATTGAGTACGCGTTGGCAGCTGCTCTGCCAGTACCCTGAGCCTGGGTGAGAGAGGATGAGGAGGATGAGGAGGGCTTGGTCATCCATTCTACCAAGCCTTCGGCATGATGCGGCTCCACATGTCCAGCTGCCGAAAACAAAGACAAGCGTGTCCCATGGCCACGTGCTGATGACGATGCACGACCACGTCCACGGCCAGCACTGTTGTCTCTAGAAACAGAGCCTGCCTGCCCTGTGTTCTTGCCTCGGCACGCTCTGCCTCTCCTTGGCGGTCTTCCAGCCATTGTAGTCGGTAGTGTATATAGTATAAAAAATAGAACTCCTATGTGTGCTCACAACACACTGTAGGTCCTATGGGTGCTGACACTAACACACTATAGGTACTATGTGTGCTGCTGACAAGAAAATATAGGAGCTCTGTTTGCTGCCACTAACACACTAGAAGTCCTATGGGTGCTGCTGAGAAGAAAATATAGGAGCTCTGTTTGCTGCCACTAACACACTAGAAGTCCTATGGGTGCTGCTGAGAAGAAAATATAGGAGCTCTGTGTGATGCCACTAACACACTAGAAGTCCTATGGGTGCTGCTGAGAAGAAAATATAGGAGCTCTGTGTGATGCCACTAACACACTAGAAGTCCTATGGGTGCTGCTGAGAAGAAAATATAGGAGCTCTGTTTGCTGCCACTAACACACTAGAAGTCCTATGGGTGCTGCTGAGAAGAAAATATAGGAGCTCTGTTTGCTGCCACCAACACACTAGAAGTCCTATGGGTGCTGCTGAGAAGAAAATATAGGAGCTCTGTGTGATGCCACTAACACACTAGAAGTCCTATGGGTGCTGCTGAGAAGAAAATATAGGAGCTCTGTTTGCTGCCACTAACACACTAGAAGTCCTATGGGTGCTGCTGAGAAGAAAATATAGGAGCTCTATTTGCTGCCACTAACACACTAGAAGTCCTATGGGTGCTGCTGAGAAGAAAATATAGGAGCTCTGTTTGCTGCCACTAACACACTAGAAGTCCTATGGGTGCTGCTGAGAAGAAAATATAGGAGCTCTGTTTGCTGCCACTAACACACTAGAAGTCCTATGGGTGCTGCTGAGAAGAAAATATAGGAGCTCTGTTTGCTGCCACTAACACACTAGAAGTCCTATGGGTGCTGCTGAGAAGAAAATATAGGAGCTCTGTTTGCTGCCACTAACACACTAGAAGTCCTATGGGTGCTGCTGAGAAGAAAATATAGGAGCTCTGTTTGCTGCCACTAACACACTAGAAGTCCTATGGGTGCTGCTGAGAAGAAAATATAGGAGCTCTGTGTGATGCCACTAACACACTAGAAGTCCTATGGGTGCTGCTGAGAAGAAAATATAGGAGCTCTGTTTGCTGCCACTAACACACTAGAAGTCCTATGGGTGCTGCTGAGAAGAAAATATAGGAGCTCTGTGTGATGCCACTAACACACTAGAATTCCTATGGGTGCTGCTGAGAAGAAAATATAGGAGCTCTGTTTGCTGCCACTAACACACTAGAAGTCCTATGGGTGCTGCTGAGAAGAAAATATAGGAGCTCTGTTTGCTGCCACTAACACACTAGAAGTCCTATGGGTGCTGCTGAGAAGAAAATATAGGAGCTCTGTTTGCTGCCACTAACACACTAGAAGTCCTATGGGTGCTGCTGAGAAGAAAATATAGGAGCTCTGTTTGCTGCCACTAACACACTAGAAGTCCTATGGGTGCTGCTGAGAAGAAAATATAGGAGCTCTGTGTGATGCCACTAACACACTAGAAGTCCTATGGGTGCTGCTGAGAAGAAAATATAGGAACTCTGTTTGCTGCCACTAACACACTAGAAGTCCTATGGGTGCTGCTGAGAAGAAAATATAGGAGCTCTGTTTGCTGCCACTAACACACTAGAAGTCCTATGGGTGCTGTTGGGGTGCAATGCTGTGCTAACAGCACTGCGGTTGGTACTACTGCAATACTGTACTAACAGTAAGCACGCACCAGACTAATCCCCAGCAGCAGCTAATAACACACTAACTGTGCAATCAGCAGCAATGAACGATCAATGACTTAGGTAGCAATGGTTTAGCAAAGAAATAGCCAATGGTTTAGCAAAGAAGAGCAAATCTTTCAGTATCAAGCAAAGACAGAATCAGCAGACTAATCTCTCCTAAAGCCGGAACTCATGTGACCGGGGCCGATGGCGTGGCGGCCTTTTAAATGGTGGGGCGTGTACTAAAGCCCCTGAGCTGTAATTGGCTACAGGCGTCCTGCCTGTAGCCAATTATTGCTCTCCGAGTTTCGGGCGCTGTGATTGGCCAAGCATGCGGGGTCACAGTGCATGCTTGGCCAATCATCAGCCAGCAATGCACTGCGCCGGCCGCGCCGGCCGCAATGCATTGCGGGGCCGCTCGCATCACACGAATGTGATGCGAACGGCCCAAATAGTTCTGGGCTCGACGAGCGAGCGAACGCCCGATGCTCGATTCGAACATGGGTTCGAATCGAGCACCGGGCCCATCCCTAGCGCCGGACATGTTTGTTTACATCATTTCAATAAATTTCAGGCAACGTGGGAATACAAATCAGTACACTGCTCATTAATACCCGGCGTACCTTGTACTGGTTGTCTGTAGCCTCCTGCAGCCAGAATCCAGAGATCTCCTCACATGTTTAGTGGAAGGGCGCTTCCTGAAAGGTGTTCTGTGTAACCCCCTGATCGCTGTATCAAATACATTATATTCCCAAAAGTATTGGGACACCCGCCTTTACACGCACACGAACTCTAATGGCATCCCAGTCTTATGCGGCGTACACACGATCGTTTTTCATGCCATTTTTTAAACCGACGTTTTTCTCGTCGTTTTTTTTTTTCATTTTTCCTCTCAAGCCTGTCTTGCATCCACACGATCATTAAAAAAAAACGCTTGAGCAAAGCGCAGTGACGTACAACACGTACGACGGCACTATAAAGGGGAAGTTCCATTCGGATGGCGCCACCCTTCATGTTAGTAAAGTTTGTTGAGCGACGATTCGCGCTTTTCAGCCTCGTGCTTTTCAGTCCGTTACAGCGTGACGAATGTGCTATCTCCATTACGAACGCTAGTTTTACCAGAACGAGCGCTCCCGTCTCATACTTGATTCTGAGCATGCGCGTTTTTTTTCTCCTCGTGAAAGCATACACACTATCGTTTTTCACGTCGTTAAAAAAAACGACATGAAAAACAACGTGTAAAAATAGAGCATGTTCGAAATTTTTAATGGCCGTTTTTCACGTCGTTAAAAATGCTCTGGAGCATACACACGATCGGTTTTAATGCCCATTTTTAAAAATGGCATTTTTAACGGCATGAAAAACGATCGTGTGTATGCGGCATTAGTCCGTAGGGTTCAATATTGAGTTGGCCCACCCTTTGCAGCTATAACAGCTTCAACTCTTCTGGGAAGGCTGTCCAAAAGGTTTAGGAGTGTTTGACCATTCTTCCAGAAGGGCATTTGTGAGGTCAGGCACTGATGTTGGATTAGAAGGCCTGGCTTGCAGTCTCCGCTCTGATTCGTCACAAAGGTGTTCTATTGGGTTGAGGTCAGGACTCTGTGCAGGCCAGTCAAGTTCCTCCACCCCAAACTCGCTCATCCATGTCTTTATGGACCTTGCTAAAAAAAATAAAAATGTAAACACTGCGCTCACAATACAAGGTTCAGGAGTGCGTTGTGCTCAGAATGTAGGGAACAGGATTGCGTTGCACTCAGAATGTAGGAATCAGGAGTGTGTTGCACTCAGAATTCAGGGTTCAGGAGTGTGTTGCACTCAGAATTAAGGGTTCAGGAGTGCATTGCACTCAGAATGTAGGGATCAGGAGTGGATTGCACTCAGAATGCAGGGATCAGGAGTGCGTTGCAATCAGAATGTAGGGTTCAGGAGTGCATTGCACTCAGAATGCAGGGATCAGGAGTGCGTTGAAATCAGAATGTAGGGATCAGAAGTATGTTACACTTAGAATGCAGGGATCAGGAGTGCATTGCACTCAGAATGTATGAATAAGGAGTGCGTTGCACTCAGAATGCAGGGATCAGGAGTGCGTTGCACTCAGAATGCAGGGATCAGGAGTCAATTTGCCACCCCTCTCAAAGTTCTGCCTGGGTCCAATGGACCCAGGGGGAACCATGGTAGGGCTGGCCTGGCTAGAACCAAAAAGAAAGCACAGGATTCTGGGTAATCCCTCATTGTCTTGATTCCACAGGTGAAGCCAAGCCACCGAAGCAACAAATTTCCCTAACAGACGTTGGAACGGAGGAATTCTTCCAGAAGCTGACCACACAAATCACAGAAATGGTTTCCGCCAAAATAAGCCAAGGTTTGTCTAATTTACATCATGGTGGGCGGTTCCTCCTGTGTTTTTGGCCTTCCTTGGAATACATGGATGGACAGGAATGTACAAATATAGTGATTGCATGGCAGACAGCTTCTGTGGTGGAGCTTTAAATCACTATTGCCATTAGTGATGAGCCGAACACCCCCGGGTTCGGTTCGCACCAGAACCCGCGAACGGACCGAAAGTTCGTACGAACATTAGAACCCTATTAAATACAATGGATGCGAACGTTCGAATTCTAAAGTGCTAATTATAACAACTATTATGCATGTTATTGTCATAAATAGGGTTTGGGAACCTGGGTTCTGCACCAGGGGACATGTATCAATGCAAAAAGAAGTTTTAAAAACGGTCGTTTTTCGGGAGCAGTCATTTTAATGATGCATAAAGTGAAAAAAAAAAAGTCAAATATTCCTTTAAATATCGTACCTGGGGGGTGTCTAAAGTATGCCTGTGAAGTGCCACGTGTTTCCCGTGTTTAGAACTGTCCCTGCACAAAATTACACTTCTAAAGGAAAAAAAAGGCATTTAAAACTGCTTGCGGCTTTAATGTAATGTCTGGTCCCGGTAATATGGATGAAAATCTTTAAGAAAAATGGCATAGCTACCCCATGACCCCCCCCCCCCACCCCAGCCCATTACCAGCCCCTTTGGGTCTTGTATGGATATTAAGGGGAACCCCGCACATAAAATAAAAAAGGCCCTATATACTCTGAACAGCCGTATACAGGCGGTGCATACAAGACAGGGACTGTAGGTTTGTTCTTATGTAGAATCTGTTTGTAATTTTGAACAGGTACATTGTTTAAGTGTAGCTCCAGCCCAAAAATCTATTTTTAAACTTTTTGGAAAACATAGGTAAGGGTTATCACCCCTGTAACATTTGTTTTGCTGTCTGTGCCCCTGTTCAGAACATTTCACCTCACTTTCCGTCCCAATGACAACTGTTTTTGAAATGTGGTGTTTTTCTTGAAACAAGGATTGGTGATAAAGCATCAGTACAGAGGAGACACCTTTCTCCCATATTAATTCTTACAGGAGAGAATTTTCCTTCCTAGGGGTAGATTTCCTCTCACTTCCTGTTGTCTTCTTGCGTTTGCAAGTAGGAGTCGTTTGTAAGTTGGATGTTTGAAAGTAGGGACCTGCCGTATATACTCTGCAGAAATAGGCCCCTTAGTTGTTGGTGTTGGCACAACACTGTAAGCACTCACAGTTACTCTTGGTTGGTGCTGGAACGCCCTGCTGTCAACTATTATATCAGGAATTGTAATTACATATAATTGTTGAACAGTGGTAGTAAAAATTGAGCCTTTGATGGTGGTGCTCGTGCCACAACACTGTAAGCCCTGACAGTTACTCTTGGTGGGTGCAGCAATGGGCCCTGCTGTGAATTATTAGATCAAGAATTGTAATTGCATGCCCCTGTTGAACAGGGGCTGAAAAATTGGGCCTTTCGTGGTGGTGGTGGTGGTGGTGGTGTTGCCACAACACTGTAAGCCCTCAGAGTTACTCTTGGTGGGTGCAGGAATGGGCCCTGCTGTGAATTATTAGATCAAGAATTGTAATTACATGCCCCTTTTGAACAGGGGCTGAAAAATTGGGCCTTTCGTGGTGGTGGTGGTGGTGGCGTTGCCACAACACTGTAAGCCCTCAGAGTTACTCTTGGTGGGTGCAGCAATGGGCCCTGCTGTGAATTTTTAGATCAAGAATTGTAATTACATGCCCCTGTTGAACAGGGGCTGAAAAATTGGGCCTTAGGCACTGGTGGCACAACACTGCAACCCCTCACAGATACTGTACTTGGAGCACAGCAATGAGCCCTGTTGCAAAGTATTGCTTCAAAAATTGTAATTACACGCCCCTGTTAAACAGGGGGTGAAAAATTGGGCCTTAGCCACTGGTGGCGGCACCCATAAACAAAAATGATCTTCCAAGCTATCATCATCAATCGTATCATTGAGGACTCGGAGGAGGAGGATAGCCAGTCAACATAACAGCACAGGCACTCAGCATCAGCATCAGTCTTGAAGGGATGTGACATGTTAAAATCAATTAGTCTGTTATATCAGCATCAGGTGTGTGGTAGCTGGTGGTGATCCAAGACTGGTTCATCTTGATGAAAATCAGTCGATCAACCGAGTCAGTGGACAGGCGCACCCTGTGATCCGTGACAAATCCTCCAGCAGCACTGAATGTGCGTTCCGAAAGAACGCTGGATGCAGGACAGGCCAGTAGCTCAATTGCATACTGTGCAAGCTCTGGCCAGTGATCCATCCTCAAGACCCAGTAAGCCAGAGGATTTTCGGTGGGGAAGGTGTCCAAGTCTGACCTTGCCCCTAGATATTCCTGCACCATGTTTATCAGACGCTGGCGATGGTTGCTGGAACCGATCATACTTTGGGGCTGCGGACTAAAGAATTGTCTGAACGCATCGGTCAGACGGCCACCTTCCCCACCGCTCCTTCTTTGACTGGCCGAAGCCTCAGCAACTCGTTGTCCAGGACCAGGAGTTTGTAACCTCCCAGTCTCTGGGAACGCGTTGCACAGACCTTTCTGCAAGGCCTCCCGGAGTTGTCTCATCCTCTGCTCCCTCTGCGACGGTAACATAAGGTCCGCAACCTTACCCTTGTACCGTGGATCAAGGAGAGTGGCCAGCCAGTAATGGTCCCTCTCCTTGATCCGAAGAATACGATGATCCTTCCGCAGACTTTGCAGGATCAGGGAGGCCATGCAGCGTAGGTTAGCTGAGGCATTCGGTCCGGAGTCCTCTGGGTCACTAAGGACGACATGATCCGCAGCCACCTCCTCCCAGCCACGTACAAGTCCACTGGTTTCTTGGGACTGTAAATCATCCCTAAAAGACTGCTGCTGATGATGCTGAGTGCCAGCCTCCACCTCCATGCTGACACAATCCTCCTCCTCCTCCTCCTCCTCCTCCTCCTCCTCCTCTTCCTGTGCGATGGGTGGGACAGAAGGAACACTGTCTGGGTAAAGGGGGCCTTGAGAGGCAAGGAAGTCCTCCTCTTCCTGCCTCTGTTCTGCCTCAAGTGCCCTGTCCATTATTCCACGCAGCGTGTGCTCCAACAGGTGGACAAGAGGTACAGTGTCACTGATGCATGCACTGTCACTGCTCACCATCCTCGTGGCCTCCTCAAATGGTGCCAGGACAGTGCATGCATCCCTGATCATGCCCCACTGGCGTGGAGAAAAAAAAACAAGCTCCCCTGACCCTGTCCTGGTGCCGTAGTCGCACAGGTACTCATTGATGGCCCTCTGCTGCGTGTGCAGCCGCTGCAGCATGGCCAACGTTGAGTTCCACCTGGTGGGCATGTCACATATAAGGCGGTTCTTGGGCAGGTTCAACTCCTTTTGCAGCTCAGCCAGGCGAGCACTGGCATTATAAGATCTGCGGAAATGCACACAGACTTTCCTGGCCTGCCTCAGGACATCCTGTAAGCCCGGGTACCTGCCCAAGAACCGCTGCACCACCAGGTTAAGGACGTGAGCCACACAGGGCACATGGGTCAGTTGTCCCTGTCGGAGGGCGGAGAGGAGGTTGGTGCCATTGTCGCAAACCACCATTCCTGGCTTAAGCTGGCGTGGCGTTAACCACCTCTCGGCCTGGCCCTGCAGAGCAGACAGGACCTCTGCCCCAGTGTGGCTTCTGTCCCCCAAACACACCAGCGCAAGCACGGCATGGCATCTTTTTGCCTGCGTACTTGCGTAGCCCCTTGAACGGCTACGGAGCACCGCTGGTTCCGAGGACAAACCACAGGAAGAGGCCATGGAGGAAGAAGAAGAGGAGGGGGTGGAGGAGAGAGGTGTGTCACAACCAGTAGTAGCATTTTGGAGGCGTGGCGGTGGAACAACCTCCAACACTACTGCACCTTGTCCTGCATCCTTCCCAGCTGCCAAAAGAGTGACCCAATGGGCCGTGAAAGAAAGGTAACGTCCCTGTCCATGCCTGCTGGACCATGAGTCAGCGGTAATATGCACCTTACCGCTGACCGCCCTGTCCAGCGAGGCCAAGACATTGCCTTCCACATGCCGGTAGAGAGCCGGAATAGCCTTCCGTGAGAAAAAGTGGCGTTTGGGAACCTGCCACTGAGGAACCGCACATTGCACAAACTCACGGAAGGGGGCCGAGTCTACCAACTGAAAAGGCAGCAGTTGAAGCGCTAGCAATTTAGCCAAGCTAGCATTCAACCGCTGGGCATGTGGATGGCTGGGAGTGAACTTCTTTCGACGGTCCAGCAGCTGGGGCAGGGAAATTTGCCTGCTAGAATCGGACGTCGGTGTACTGCTAGCAGAGTGGCCGCAAGTACTTGGCTGTGACACACCTAATTCTACACCTTCATTCCTCTCAGTGCATGTTTCAGAGAGGACTGAAGTTATAGTGGGGTTGGAGATCCCAGCTGATGCGGTGCAAGGAGAGGTCCGCTTTGTTCTTTGGTGTGGGTCTTTGAGGTAGGCTTGCCAACGAGCTGCATGGCAGGTCAACATATGTCTGGTCAGGCATGTGGTACCCAAGCGGCTGATGTTTTGGCCACGCGATATACGCTTGAGACATATGTTGCAAACAGCAGCTGTGCGATCTGATGCACTAGCCTCAAAAAAGGCCCACACCAAAGAACTTTTTGAATGACGGGCAGAGGCAGCGCCCTGCACAGGCGGAGCTCTGCGGTGTGATTCCGTCGGTGTACTGCCCTTACGCTGGCCACCAAAGGGCATCCTGCCTCGTTGGAGATGTGCCTCCTCCTCATCCTCCTCCTCCTCCTCTCTCCTATTAGGCACCCATGTGGAGTCAGTGACTTCATCATCCCCTCCCTCCTCATCACTGGAGCCAATCTGGCAGTATGCTGCAGCTGCTGGAACATGACTGCCAGATTGGTGTCCTTCTTGAGCATCCCCTCTGTCTGCTCTCACGCTACTGCCTTCCTGTAGCTGGGTTTCATCATCAGACCCTTCGAAACGCTGGGCATCCTCCTGGAGCATGTACCCAACACTGTGCTCAAACAGTTCGGTGGACTCCTCAGGAGGAGGACATGGTGGGTCAAGGGAAGGAGTGACTGATGATGAGTCTGACATTGATACCAGGGAAGAGGACGCTTTGGCAGCTGCTTTGCCAGTACCCTGAGCCTGGGTGAGAGAGGATGAGGAGGAGGAGGAGGGCTTGGTCATCCACTCTACCAAGTCTTCGGCATGATGTGGCTCAACATGTCCAGCTGCCGAAAAGAAGGACAAGCGTGTCCCATGGCCATGTGCTGATGACAATGCACCGCGTCCACGACCAGCACTGTTGCCCCCAGACACAGAGCCTGCTTGCCCTCTTTTATTGCCTCCTGACTGTCTGCCTCTCCTTGTTTGCCTTCCAGGCATTCTAATGGATGGCCTGCAGGGAGATGGGAAAAAAGCAATAAGGGCTACCTTCAGGTGTCCTTCTCTGTCCCTTTACTTAAGGATTTCTAAATATGGTTGAGGATGATTGCTTTCGCACAGAATAGCACAATGACAATTTCCCTGACTGTCCAAAAAACAAGGATTTCAAAGATGGTTGATGAGGAATGCTTTAGCACAGTATAGCACAATGAGAATTTCCCTCACTGTCCTTCCCTGTCCCTACAAACAAGGATTAGCACAGTAAAACACACTGACACTCTCCCTACCTATAGTTTTCTGTCCCTATAAAAAATGTTTTTTTAAAGATGGTTGATGATGAATGCTTTAGCACAGTATAGCACAAGGAGAATTTCCCTCACTGTCCTTCCCTGTCCCTACAAACAAGGATTAGCACAGTAAAACACACTGACACTCTCCCTACCTATAGTTTTCTGTCCCTATAAAAAATGTTTTTTTAAAGATGGTTGATGATGAATGCTTTAGCACAGTATAGCACAAGGAGAATTTCCCTCACTGTCCTTCCCTGTCCCTACAAACAAGGATTAGCACAGTAAAACACACTGACACTCTCCCTACCTATAGTTTTCTGTCCCTATAAAAAATGTTTTTTTAAAGATGGTTGATGATGAATGCTTTAGCACAGTATAGCACAAGGAGAATTTCCCTCACTGTCCTTCCCTGTCCCTACAAACAAGGATTAGCACAGTAAAACACACTGACACTCTCCCTACCTATAGTTTTCTGTCCCTATAAAAAATGTTTTTTTAAAGATGGTTGATGATGAATGCTTTAGCACAGTATAGCACAAGGAGAATTTCCCTCACTGTCCTTCCCTGTCCCTACAAACAAGGATTAGCACAGTAAAACACACTGACACTCTCCCTACCTATAGTTTTCTGTCCCTATAAAAAATGTTTTTTTAAAGATGGTTGATGATGAATGCTTTAGCACAGTATAGCACAAGGAGAATTTCCCTCACTGTCCTTCCCTGTCCCTACAAACAAGGATTAGCACAGTAAAACACACTGACACTCTCCCTACCTATAGTTTTCTGTCCCTATAAAAAATGTTTTTTTAAAGATGGTTGATGATGAATGCTTTAGCACAGTATAGCACAAGGAGAATTTCCCTCACTGTCCTTCCCTGTCCCTACAAACAAGGATTAGCACAGTAAAACACACTGACACTCTCCCTACCTATAGTTTTCTGTCCCTATAAAAAATGTTTTTTTAAAGATGGTTGATGATGAATGCTTTAGCACAGTATAGCACAAGGAGAATTTCCCTCACTGTCCTTCCCTGTCCCTACAAACAAGGATTAGCACAGTAAAACACACTGACACTCTCCCTACCTATAGTTTTCTGTGCCTATAAAAAATTTTTTTTTAAAGATGGTTGATGATGAATGCTTTAGCACAGTATAGCACAAGGAGAATTTCCCTCACTGTCCTTCCCTGTCCCTACAAACAAGGATTAGCACAGTAAAACACACTGACACTCTCCCTACCTATAGTTTTCTGTCCCTATAAAAAATGTTTTTTTAAAGATGGTTGATGATGAATGCTTTAGCACAGTATAGCACAAGGAGAATTTCCCTCACTGTCCTTCCCTGTCCCTACAAACAAGGATTAGCACAGTAAAACACACTGACACTCTCCCTACCTATCCTTCTCTTTCCCTAAACTAAAGGAATCCAGGTTAAGCAAGAAAAAAAAATGTCACTGTCCCTGCCTATGCTTCTCTTTCCCTGCTCCGGAACACACTACACTAGGCCGCCGTGCTGGCGGCCTTTTATAGTGTGGGGCGTGTACTAAACACCCTCAGCAATAATTGGCCACAGGCATCCTGCCTGTGGCCAATCATTGCTCTCCTCGCTGCCGGCGCTGTGATTGGCCAAGCATGCGGGGTCACAGTGCATGCTTGGCCAATCACAGCGCCTGGATGACACTGCGATGGCGTAGTGCATTGTGGGCCGCGAATTAGGCGGGAACGGCCCAAATCGTTCGTTGTTCGGCGAACGATCGAACAGCCGATGTTCGAGTCGAACGTATGTTCGACTCGAACACCAAGCTCATCCCTAATTGCCATACATGGAAGCATGCTTCCTCTCCTGTCCTTGTAATTCCAAGTGTATGTGCTCAGAAATTAGACTATAAAGAAAAACAAAGGGTTTGGTTTATTCTGTGTTTTTTTTTTTTTTTTGTTTTTTTACATGGTCAACAGAATATAATGAGATTTCTTAAGAAAGTACAGGATGACCTGTTTACTTTCAGGCTCTCTCTCTCCCCAATAGAAACGTCTTTATAGTAGCAGGCAAGGAGGAAGAAGGAGGGGGAGGAATTACTTCTTTAACGCACTCACTTATGTATGAATAATGTAGCTTGAGTTATTGGGCTCAGTAAACAGATTTTTTTTTTTTTACCAGAGCAGCTAGGAAAAGACAGAAAATAAACATTAAATGCCTATATATAGTTTAACTGACAACAGAATGAAAAAAAAAATAAGTATATCTAAAGGCATAAAACATACTTTAGCTATATACAGGAGCTCTAAAATAAAAAAGAATCATACTTACCTAGGTGGATGCAACATCGGTCAAAGACCTCGGACTAATGTTCCTTTCTTATGGGCAGTAGTGAAATACTGCATTATGATCACTAGATGGAGCTGTAGAGCATAGGAAAACGGGCATCCTTGTAACAAGAGATACAATGTAACAAGAGATACAATGTGAAAAGAGATACAATGTAACAACTCTAGTGTTCTCTAGAATTTTTGTGTATTCCATGTTATAAAGATATATGTATTTCCTATACTCCTTATCTCCATCTAGTGGCCATGATGCAGTATTTTACTACTGCCCATAATAAAATAAATTGTGTGTAGGAGAAAATACGCTAAAGAAATAAGTGACTATGCAATTTTATTTCACCTTAATGCATTTTATGCATTAAAGTGATTGTAAAGCTTTAATTTTTTTTCATGAAAATAATAAACACGTTATACTTACCTCCTCTGTGTAATGGTTTACACAGAGTGGCCCAGATGCTCCTCTTCTCTGGTCCCACGCCGGCGCTCCTGGCTCCTCCCTCCTGTCGGGTGCCCCCCACAGCAAGCAGCTTTCTTTGGGGCACAAGAGCCGAGCCGCTGCTCTGTGCGTCCATTCACACACAGAGTCATGGTCCGACATGCCCCATCCGTCTCCGGATTGGCTCACTGGCTGTGATTGACAGCAGCGGGAGCCAATAGCCAATCATGAGTGTAAGTCCCCGGAGAGGCAAGGCTCCTGTGGACATTGCTGGATCGAGAGGGGGCTCAGGTAAATATTAGGGGGGAGGCTGGGGAGGCTGCTGTACTTGAAGCAAACAGACTCCCAATATCGATAGACATCAATGGGGGAAGGCCGCTCCCGGACATGTGTACAGGGAACAAACGGAAACATCCACTTGATTAGAGCAGTGAAAGCCAAAATGAGTTCAGGAAAGATTGCAGTGACTCCACGAGCGTTACCCGACGCGTTTCGTCCTATTGGACATCATCTTTCCTGATCTCATTTTGGATTTTACTGCTCTAATCAAGTGGATGTTTCAGTTTCTTCTCTGTATATATATCCGAGAGCAGCCTTCCCCCATTGATGTCTACCGATATTGGGAGTCTGTTTGCTTCAAGTGAAACTTCCCCATCCATACCATGACGGGGTGAACTTCATACCATCCATCTGCTACAGTCGAATAGTGTTGAGGCATTCCTCACAAACGCTCATTTGACTCAATACTTTTGGTATGTGAGTCCACACTCTCTGGTAAGCGTGCCAATTTTGCCATGAGGTGGTGGAGTGCACAACTTAAGGACGAAGTTACAACTCTACTGTGCTTTCACATGGGTGTCCTTTCGTCTACCTCAGTGATTTCATTTCCATGGTGGACTATTTCTCAAATGATCATGCATTTATAAGTTCTAAGCGTCATTGATTACAGCACGTTTTTTTTCACTACTCATCATGTTTTGTTGATAGACATTATCATTATTTGATATTTCCAATTTTACATTATTTATTGGCCTCATTGCCATCTTGTTTATTTCACCTTTACAGCGGGGATAGGCGTATAACACGCACCCACGATTTCCCCCTCATTTTAGGGGAAAAAAGTGCGTGTTATATGCCGATAAATACGGTATGTTCTCTTCCTGTAAAGTTGCTTGCACCAAGATGGACATCCGACTTTGGAGGCGACTTCCATTGAAATAAATGGGTACAAGTCGCCTTGAAGTAGTACAGGAACCTTTTCTGAAGTCAGAGCGACTTCAGTAGTGTATATTAAGGCGGCTCCATTCACTTCAATGGAATTTCTAATGTCGCGCGACATGGGGCGACACAAGTCGGATCCCAAGTTGCTGTAGTGTGAACGGGCACTTATGAAATGCTTATAATTATACTTCACTATACCATAGTAACATCTGACAAAAAGATCTAAAAACACTGAAGCAGCAGACTTTGTGAAAATTAATATTTGTGTCATTCTCAAAACTTTTGGCCACGGCTGCACCGTATCTACAATGTTGAGTATTGTGTGCAGACGGTAAGATGATTCACCTCTCTGCAGAACAAAAACGTATTTTCTTGCTCTTTATATATACATTTATGCTGTTTATATCCAGGAGGAAATTCATCTTTGACTCAGAAAGTGGGAAATGTCAAATATTGCGCACGTGTTTGCGTCACGCTATGTATCCGTGTAGCGGTTATGTGTTATTAGTACAGATACATAGACAGGGAGTGCGTTGGCAGCTGAACCTGTGACAGTGTGATACGTTATATATTGTTAATTTATACCCTGCAAGGTTTACCTGGAGGTTATCAGTATTCTGAGATTGGGAGAAGATTGTACTGAGGTAGACAGAGATCCGTACTCCGTGTTCACGCTGAGAGGAGACATTAGTCAACGCTCGCTACTCAATATGTACATAAATTTACATTCTCCGGCAGCTTCCCTTCCTGTAACTGACAATTCTCTCCTATAAGATCATTTACTGTACTGGAGTAAAGTTTGTCAAAGTAATCTAAAGCCCCATACACACGGTCGGACTTCCATCTGACTTTTCCGTGGATTTTTGTCCGAAGGGAGTTGGCCGGGCACACCCATAGCATACACACCACAGGACTTTTCTGCAAACTTTCCCAAAACTTTCCCAACATCACGTGGTTTTTCTGCTCTTTTCTGCTCTTTACCGCCACCCTTTGGTCAACTTCTGCTATTTTTGGTTGATTTTAACATTATTTGTTTTGTCCATCGGACAAAAGTCAGATGGATTTCTGTACACACAGTCGGACTTTGCTCCATCGGACTTTTGTTGGCGAAAAGTTTGTCCGTTTGCAGACCGAACATTTGTCCGATGAAAACCAAAAAAGTTTGTCCGATGGAGCGTACACACGGTCGGATTTTTTGTCAAACTTGCTCAAAATTCAGTTTGTTGGCAAAAAGTACGACCGTGTGTACGGGGCTTAACTTGAGAACAAAAAATTTAATATATTGCTTCTAGCCAGTCCTTAGATCTGGTGGCTGCTTTTGTTTTATTTTTTAACCACTTCAGCCCAAAAGGTTTTACCCCCTCTTCATGACCAGGCCAATTTTTTTGCGATACGGCACTACGTTATTTTAACTGACAATTGCGCAGTCGTGCGACGTTGTACCCAAATAAAATTGATGTCCTTTTTTTCCACAAATAGAGCTTTCTTTTGGTGGTATTTGATCACCTCTGCGGTTTTTATTTTTTGCGCTATAAACAAAACAAAAATGACAATTTAAAAAAAAACAACATATTTTTTTACTTTCTGCTATAAAACATCCAATTAAAAAAAAAAAAATCGAATTTCTTCATCAGTTTAGGCCAATATATATTCTGCTATATATTTATGGTTAAAAAAAATCCCAATAAGCGTATAATTAACCGCTTGCCGACCGCCGCACGAACATTTACGTCGTCAGAATGGCACGGACAGGCAAAAGGGCGTATATACATGTCCCCTTTAAATTGCTGGCCATGTGGTCGCGCACGGACCGGCAGCACGCTCGCGACCCTGCAGACCCGATCGTCGCCGGTGTCCCGCGATCGGGTCACAGAGCTGAAGAACGGGGAGATGTTAGTGTAAACACAACATCTCCCCGTTCTGCCTAGGTGACACTGCCACTGATCGTCTGTTCCCTGTCATCGGAAACAGCGATCAGTGACGTGTCACGGCAAGCCACGCCCCCTAACAGTAAGAATCACTCCCTAGGACACACTTAACCTTTTCAGCGCCCCCTACAGGTTAACCCCTTTACTGCCAGTGTAATTTTTACAGTAATCAGTGCATTTTTATAGCACTGATCTCTGTAAAAATTACAATGGTCTCAAAATGGCATCAAAAGTGTCCGATGTGTTTGCCATAATGTCGCAGTTACGATAAAAATCGCTGATCGCCGCCATTACTAGTGAAAAAAAAAATGCCATAAAACTACCCCCTATTTTGTAGACGCTATAACTTTTGCGCAAACCACTCAGTAAATGTTTATTGCAATTTTTTTTACCAAAAATATGTAGAAGAATACGTATCGGCCTAAACTGAGGAAAAAATATGTATTTTTACTATATTTTTTGAGGATATTTATCATAGCAAAAAGTAAAAAATATTGCAATTATTTTCAAAATTGTCGCTTTTTTTATTTATAGCGCAATAAATAAAAACCGCAGAGGTGATCAAATACCACCAAAAGAAAGCTCTATTTGTAGGGGAAAAAAGGATGTCAATTGTGTTTGGAAGCCACGTCGCACGACCGCGCAATTGTCAGTTAAAGCGACGCAGTGCCGAATCGCAAAAAGTGGCCTGGTCTTTGGCCAGCAAAATGGTCCGGGCTGAAGTGGTTAAATAAGAAAATAAGCTTTCTTTTGGTGGTATTTGATCACCTCTTCAGTTATATTTTTTGCACTATAAACAATTTTTTTTAAAAAACAATATTTTTTACTTTCTGCTATAAAACACATCCAATAAAAAATGGAAAAAATCAAATTTCTTCATCAATTTATCCCAATAAGTGTATATTGATTGGTTTGCGCTAAAGTTACAGTGTCTACAAACTATGGGATATTTTTATGGAGTTTTTTTTTTTTTTTTTATTGTTTTTACTAGTAATGGCGGGGATCAGCGATTTTTAGCGGGACTGCGATATTGGGACAGACAAATCAGACACTAAGTGACACTTTTTGGGGACCAGTGACACCAATACAGCGATCAGTGCTAAAAAAAAATGCACTGTCACTGTATAAATGACACTGGCAGGGAAGGGGTTAACATCAGGGAAAACAGAGATCCGTGTTTCTGCTTAGCAGAAACACAAGATCTTCATTTCCCTCTCTGACAGAATTGCGATCTGCCTTGTTTACATAGGCAGACCGCCGTTCTACTTCTCCTAAAAATGATCGGCGGGTCCCAGACTTCATGCACAAAATCACATACAGGTACGTTATTTCGCGCAGCCGGGCCGCCCGTATATATGCGGTGGGCGGTCCGGAAGCGGTTAAGCTAAGCACATTTTCTGCATGTTCTGAAATATACTTGTTGATCCTGCCAGAAATCCAGTGTCCTTTTCACTTACCGAAATGAAATCGTAAAGTGGTTGTAAACATCAGACATGAAATGTGGGCAAAGCATATCCCTCTATAGTGTGTACTCATCTCAGTCCAAAGCACTAAAGGGTTGATTTACTAAAACTGGAGAGTGCAAAATCTGATGCGGCTGTGCATAGTAACCAATCAGATTCTAATTTTTCACAAAAAAAAAAATGGAAGCTGATTGGTTTCTATGCAGAGCTGCACCAGATTTTGCGCTCTGCACGTGCCGGGAATGTAACTGTTTTTTGAAGCTGTAACATTGATGGGTTTAGTTCCGCTTTACCAACCATTCATAGCGGGCAGCTGTCATATAAAACAGCAGTAGTAACAGTGAGGGTTAGACATGTGCAAGGAGGAACAGTGAGGGTCCGACGCTTGACCTATTCAATTCCTGCATCTCTACATTTTCCAGTGCTGCAAAATGGCAGTCAAAGAGGTACACAATATAAGAGGATCACATAGCCTCCCCAACCTATGTATGATTTTTACATTCAGAGATGCACATTTAAAAAGGCCAAGATCTTTTTGTTGGCCAAACCTCCAGTGTGTGTAAAATTGTTTTTTTTGGGGTTTTTTTTGCGGCCCATTAAGAATGTGATCTGTTTTTTTGGAAAATACCTCATTGCACACTTGAAATCTTTAATAGCGGATGAATCAAAGTTTGATATGGGCATTAGTTGAGTTTAAAGTTGTTAGAAATTCTGTATCTAACCCTTCAGAACAAACAGTGCACAGACCGGCTTCGCTGCTTAACTGCAGACAGGATACAGGAAACTTTATTCAGAGAAAAGACATAGAGTTTACCAAAGAGCAGCTACAAACTTATAAACACTGCCATCTATTGGTTGAAGAAAATATCTCTACTAAATATTGATGTACAGTAGTTGTTGCACAAAATACAATTCTGTATTCTAAAAAAAGTTTTTTTCAGCATTGTGATTTCCATCATTATTATATAGCTTCCCTTCGAGTGCCTGGAATGCCCGGTATGGATAGCGATGATGAATCCAAGACTCCCTCTGCTTCTCCGCGTCATGGCAGGTCCAGACCATCCTCCATTGCTGTTGAGTCTTCGTCAGAATCAGAAGATGGGGACTCCAGAGGAGAGGTAAAGAACAATACCTCTAAAATACTCAATGTCTATGTGTATGCATTCAACCCCTTCTGTTCCAACTGGAATATAAGAGGGTAAAAAAACTGATGGCTTGTGGGCAGCTGAAGACCACAGCAGTTAATCTAGAGCAGTGATTCTTAACCTTTTTTTTTAGACCAGAGCCCGGTAAATTCTTCCAAAACCTTTCACGCTGCAACAGAAAGTTTATACTCACACTGTAAAAGTATGGGAATGCAAGACATGTGTTGTAATGCTGGAAGGCTCTGGATGGGTCTGGATGTCACTGTGACGGGGGGGGAATGGGGGGTGTGGAAGGGATCATGAGACCCTTCAGGAGATAGTGGTCCTATAGGGTGAGTTTTCTGGAGGAGGCTGGGGGGGCACTGTGGAAGTTAGGAGGCACTGTGGACAATGTTGGAGTTTGGGGGCACTATGGAGGGCTTGAGGATCTGCAGAAGGCTGGGGGCACTGTGGGAGGTTGAGGGGCACTGTGGGGCAGTGTTGGAGGTGGGGGCACTAACAAAGGCTGAAGGCTCTTCAGCAGGCTGGAGGACACTGTGGGAGAAGGGCCACTGTGAAGGCTGAGGGCTCTTGGGAGCCCTGGGGGTACTGTGGGCCACTAGGGAAGGTTGTTGGGGTGTTATGGGATATTAAGGGATCTGTGCCTGGCTAGAGGCCCAGGAGAGAGGATGCCACGGCCCAGCAGTGGACCATGGCCCAGTGGTTGAGAACCACTGATCTAGATTACCTTCAGCTGTTGAAATGTCTATTGGCAAAGCTTGGAATTTTTATCTGGCAGAGTATTGTTCTCTTCTTTCCAAGCAGATATAAGAGCACTTACAGAGGTCACATCATTACCTACCTCACATATGTTGAATGTGTTTGCGTTATGGAAGAAGGCTTGCTAAAGCCGCCCAGAGACGGTTCAAATTTCGGACGGTTCGGCAACAACCGGATGAGATTTGAACCATGTTTGGGCAGACTAAATGTACCCAAGTTGATTGATCGATCAATATGGGTACAGCCAGCCTGCCCGATTTTACATCTGATTATTGCAAGCGGCTGTTATAGCTGGGCTTTCCCCACCCCTGCCACGAGAGAACACAATGGCTCGGCAAGAGGGATTCACTGTGTTGATAGGAGAATTGGTTGCAGGAAAGAAATTTGCTCTGTCTATGGCTGGCCATAGAATGATTTTCATGTGTGGGTCAGGGAGTAATGAAAAATTTCCCCAAATGGGGTTGCTGGCAGAATTAAAGCCAGGACATAATTTTTTTGCACAAAACATCTAAAAAAACAAACAAATCTGGCTGGAAAGTGCTCCATTGCCTCAATACAAATATACTTCTAATATTACAGCCTGTTCCAAAAAGATCTGAAAATGTGACAACTATAGCTGTTGTTTAAAATTTATAATACACAGTACATAGTGTATTTGAGTATACAAAAATGTAAAGGAAGTTGTACATATCCTTTTCTTCTTGAAAGGTTTAAAGCCTGCACTTATTTTGCCTTTGTACCCTTTAAAGTGAGATATTTACCAACAGGATTGCCTAGACAGCTTAGTTTTTAGATGTTTTGTAATATTTATGTCTGTATGTAGACTTACTTTTGCCAAAATTGTCATTTACCATTCCAGATATTTGATATCTACATGGCCACAGCGGACTACAACCCAATAACAGTTGATAAGGAAACCATAACTCTAAAAGAGGGTCAGTACGTGGAAGTCCTTGACTCTGCCCATCCCCTGAAGTGGCTTGTCAGGACAAAACCAACCAAGCTAAGTGCCTCCCGACAGGGTTGGGTGTCTCCTGCATACCTGGATAAGCGCTTGAAGGTAAAGATTTTTCCTTTAAAGGGAAAACTCCACTATAGATCGAATATGTACAATTGCTATAAAAATGTATTTTGTAATTTAACTTTATTAAAACTCTGTAGAGTTTTTTTTTGTTTCAATATTTTTTTATTGAACATAAGAAATAGGTACAATAGTACAGTACATCCGAAACAAAACGTGAAATGTGTGTAGATAGATCATCTGTACATATTCACGTGCAGATGAGAAAGTCTTAAAACTGTTTAGTAAACAAACAGGATAGGTACACCAGTTTCATTGACTGAATAGGTAAATATCTCTAACGTTAGAATTCCAATTAAACTATTCATACACGTGTAACACGACCTTATGTATAACGAAGAAGATTCTTTCTATGTCTTAGAAATTGAGGTTTCTAACCATATTGTCCAGTTGTGATCGAAAGCTGCTTTATTGAGGAAGCTGATGGCTAACAGGCCTTCAAACGTGTAGTTTTGTTGGACCAAGACCAGAACATCTGAAATATTGAGGAAGTCTTTTGATTTTCATTTTCTAAGTATGAGAGTGCGGGCTGCTAAAAGTCCACAAGGCGTGAAGTAAATGACCTACTAGGCTGCAGCTGCGGCAGCACAATTGGAAGGTGGTTGGGAACATTTTAGCTAATCTGTAGGGTGTAAGATACCATCTGTTAACTATCTTAAACATCAACTCCCAGTGGTTAACACAATGTGTTGCCTTTTGGATCTCTCAGCTAGGGTTTTTTTTTAAATTACCCCAAATTCACAAGCTTGCTTATTGGCAACCACCTGCCTTACAGTGAGAACACAGCAAAATGTAATAGTGTTTGTTTGTTTGTTTGTTTGTTTGTTTTTTCAAGCTATCACCAGAATGGGGAGCAGGAGATGTTGTGGAATTTTCAGGAGAATCGATTTCAGAAGAAGATTATAAAAAGAAACTCAGGTATTTAAATGATGGACTATTGTTGGACCCCATTGCGGTTCCACCAAAGTATCAGAATTTGTTGGCTAAAATGAAATACTGTACCTCCATTTTTCTTCTCAGCACATTTATTCAAGATCTTCTAGCCTCAGAGAAGGAATATGTCCAGGACCTCCAATTCCTGCATACCCATTATATAAATTACACTGAGACCTGTGCCGATATTCCTGAGACTGTGGCCAATCAGAAGACCGTTATTTTCAGGAACATCAGTGATATTGGTGACTTCCATGCCAGGTCTGTATAAGATACTTTTGTTGTCATTTCATATGCTTGGCTACGACGTATAAATTCTGTTTTATAATTAAGTACCTTTATCATCCTTCCACAGAACTTTCTTCCAAGAACTTAAAAACTCTGACACAGATGATGACATTGCCATGTGCTTCATCAGGAATGAGGAAGAGTTTAATAAGTACATTATGTACCTGGTGGGTCGTGTACAGGCTGAGTCTGTTGTGGTCAATGATGCCATTCAGGAGTTCTACAAAGTATGTATGCGTTCCTTCCTTTCCTCATCTCACCTCTCCTTTCCTCTCCTGTTTATCAATATTGTAAAATGGTTGAAAACCTCAGACATGAAATATGAACAAAGAATATCCTTCTAAGAGCACTAATTGTCATTTCTATCTGCTGCTTCATACCTCTGCTATCAGCATAAATCTTATGTAACAAGTGTTCCCGCTACCACCTGTAGCTGCGGAGGCATGTGGGTAGGTGCAGCATGATGTGGTGGGCAGCAATCACACAGGAGTATATTGTAATAAAAGTTCAGCAGTACACAATAGGCCCGGCGGGTAGGCAACCCGATCGGACCACTTACAGTGCAACAGTGAAGGAACAGAAGACTGGAGACCTGGAGATGCGGACAGCGTCTGCCATGGGGAGCGGAATGCGGCCTGGCCAGCCTGTAACCAAAGGGGAGGCTTTCCAGGAAGGTTGATGCAGTCCCTGAGCTTTCCCTACTCCTCCAGGACCTTTCCCTCGCTCTAAGTACTGCCCCTGAAGGACAAATGACCTGTCCCTACACTAGCCACTCGCAAAATGCATGCCAAACCCGGGAGCCAGGGGCTTAAATAGACTCTGCCTGACCCAAGATGGCCACCAAAGTCACATGGGGCACCATAATCCAATCGGATAGCTGCCTCCCTGTGACCAAGGAAACCATAGGGGAACTAGGTTCCCCTCGACTTCCTCGTCCATCTGAATTGCTGCTGTGGACAAGCGCCACCTAAAGAGGAGAATATAAACTGCACCTGCCTAAAGGCAGCTGCCAGGGATGTACGATGCTTTCCTTTATAGTAGGAGTTACAGTAAACCCCCTGTCACTTTCAGTGAGTGAGTGGGGCCTATATGCAACCGCCATGCAGCTGTGTGCAATGCGATTGTGGTTCAAAGGGGTTAAATTGGGCGAACAGGAGACAATACAACAGGAGACAATACAACACCTCCTCACCGCCTGACAAATGTTCTCTGAAGAGTGATCTGAATGCAGATCGCTCTTCAGAGACCAAAGCTAGTGTGAACGAACCCTAAGGCTGCAATTATCTTTGTGCGGTGCATTAGCATGCATCACATTAAGGCAGCTCATTGAAATCAATGAGTTGAGGAAAGTATAAAGATAGCACTGGACCCGTAGGTTTATTTTACTGTTATTGTTATCGTAATGTATTACTGTTGGTGTAAATGATCTGGTTCCTGCGCAGGCGGCTTCTACATCCCAGAGGATCTCCACAGTCTCTTTGGCTTGTAGTGTGATGTAAAAAGAGTTGAATTTGAAGCAGCACACCATTGCTAAGAGGTCCAGATACAACTTTATTCCATTAAAGGTTAGGGGGTACAATACAAAAAGTAGTCAACACGTTTCGGGGGTATAAGTGCCCCCCTTTATCAGAGCTTGACTGGCAACATCATCATGAGGGCTTGACTGTGCTTTGAATTCACACTGGAATAGTAGGTCCAGTTCACTTATGGTTTGTTAATTTTGTTGCCAGTCAAGCACTGGAGAATAGGGTACTTAGACCCCTAAAATGCGTTAGCTACTTTTTAAATTGTATACCTGACCTTTACCCACTTCAATACCGGGCACGTTCACCCCCTTCCTGCCCAGGCCAATTTTCAGCGCTGTCACATTTTGAATGACATTTGCGCAGTCTTTTAACACTGTACCCATATGAAATTTTTCTAATTTTTTTCACATTTTCAAAAAAATTTTTTTCCTCAGTTTTTTTTTTTTTTACATAATGTCACTAGTACAGTACAGCATCATCATATAGCTGGTGTGGTGGTGATCAGGGACACTGACTGGTCACAGTATGTAGAAAAAAAAATAATAATTTTTTATCAATTCTTTTTTTCTTTTTCTTTTAAAATAAATTACCATGGTAACTCTGTGCTACTCTGAGGAAGTGATCAGGATTTTTTTTTTTTGTGCGCATTGTGATGGCTTATACCAGTGCATTTCACTGTTATAAGCAACCATTTTTACTGGAGGAAACTGATTAATTCAGTGTTTGCTATTGTGATTGTCTGTGATTGACCACAGCTAATCACATGGTACAGATAGGCTGTGATTGGCCCTGTCTGTACCATGTGATCACTGTGACCAATCACAGCTAGCAACACAGTGGTTGGCATGAAAGGAAGCCATCCATTGTGTACAATTAAGGAAAAAGTGAAAATCGCGCTAACCCGTGACATATACTCCAAAGGAGTTATGGAATGAAAATAAAATAAAATTAAAATTGTTATAAAAATAAAATTATGAAATTAAAATTAAAACACACATCAATCAATAATGAACTAATGAGTGAACAAAAAAGAAGTGTACTGTGATATAACTTCATAATATATAGTCCATAAAAACGATTCTTAAATAAAGTCCATTATAAAGCACCAGTGCTCCGTGTAGAAAATCATATAAAGTGAATTGTTGCATCCAAATTAATTTGTGACGTTCCACCACCAAACAACAGAAGTTTCTCCTTACCAGCTACATTTGACCCCCCATGACAGAGGATCAATAAATGCAGAGATTAAGCAGTTCCTCCCACAGGTCAACACAGCACTTGGGACTCCTAAATCACCAGTCTCCGATGATCATCAGTGGGCGCAAGCAGTATGTAAGAGATAGACACACTCCACATAGTGCATTAACGTTTTAAAAGTTTATTCTCTAAAAATATGAATTGCACTTACATTTATGCAGTTTAAAAATTGCCTATTCAGTCTGGTGTGCCGGCCGCTGCACATTCATCAGACACCCGTCCCGTCCTTCTTGGAAGCGTTTGAGGTGACGTCAGTGCGTCGCTCCGCCTTACGTCCGTTTCGCAAAAAACTTGGTGCCCCTGGAAGAAGCAAGTTTTTTGTGAAACGGACGTAGGGCGGAGCGACGCACTGACGTCACCTCAAACGCTTCCAAGAAGGACGGGACGGGTGTCTGATGAATGTGCAGCGGCCGGCACACCAGACTGAATAGGCAATTTTTAAACTGCATAAATGTAAGTGCAATTCATATTTTTAGAGAATAAACTTTTAAAACGTTAATGCACTATGTGGAGTGTGTCTATCTCTTACATACTGCTTGCGCCCACTGATGATCATCGGAGACTGGTGATTTAGGAGTCCCAAGTGCTGTGTTGACCTGTGGGAGGAACTGCTTAATCTCTGCATTTATTGATCCTCTGTCATGGGGGGTCAAATGTAGCTGGTAAGGAGAAACTTCTGTTGTTTGGTGGTGGAACGTCACAAATTAATTTGGATGCAACAATTCACTTTATATGATTTTCTACACGGAGC
Organism: Rana muscosa; assembly: GCA_029206835.1. Lineage (NCBI taxonomy): Eukaryota > Metazoa > Chordata > Amphibia > Anura > Ranidae > Rana > Rana muscosa. The sequence goes on from CM055122.1 coordinate 320,666,894, forward strand.
ACTGGTGCTTTATAATGGACTTTATTTAAGAATCGTTTTTATGGACTATATATTATGAAGTTATATCACAGTACACTTCTTTTTTGTTCACTCATTAGTTCATTATTGATTGATGTGTGTTTTAATTTTAATTTCATAATTTTATTTTTATAACAATTTTAATTTTATTTTATTTTCATTCCATAACTCCTTTGGAGTATATGTCACGGGTTAGCGCGATTTTCACTTTTTCCTTATTTTGCTATTATGTATGGTGGTTTACATCTTAATCGCAGCTCCCACTGAGTCACCAGTGAGAACACGTGGTGTCTCTTCTCTATAACATATTTAGCGCAGTTTTTCCATTTTTTTCCATTGTGTACAATTGTCATGTGATCTTCTGTGATTGGTCACAGCGATCACATGGTACTGGCAGCGGCTGGTATACTGATCAATCATCGCCTGTGTCCGATGGACACAGCCGGTGAGAGATCGTGCCCTGGAGCGTGGCCAATGGTGCGCTCGCGAGGTGCGTTCCGCAAGAACGTCATATGACCTCCACCCAGAATGACGAATGTCCCGCCCAGCCGTCATATTACAATAGGCTGGGGGGGAGTGGTTAATAAAATAAAGTTGTATCTGGACCTCTTAGCAGTGGTGTGGCGCTTCAATTTCAACTCGTTTTATATCGCATTGAAATGAATGAGCTGCCAATGCACCAAAAAGTCCCAAAGATAGGATTTTTTTTTTATGAAAGCATCACAACATGCTATAGTGCATTGCCATTATTATTATAATACAGGATTTATATAGCACCACCAGTTTGCGCATCGCTTTACAACATGAGGGCAGACTGTACAATTACAATGCAATTCAATACAGGAGGAATCAGAGGGCCCTGCTCATAAGAGCTTACAATCTAGAAGGGAGGGTCAAGTGAAACAAAAGGTAATAACTGTGGGGGATGAACTGATGGAGAAAATTAAAATACAGTTGTTAGGTGTGGGTAGGATAGGCTTCTCTGAAGAGGAGGGTTTTCAGGGATCATTTAAAAGCTAATAGAGTTGGAGATAGTCGGACAGGTTGGGGTAGGGAGTTCCATAGGATTGCAGAGGCTCGGGAGAAGACCTGGAAGGGAGCATGGGAGGAGGTGACGAGGGAGCTAGAGAGCAGGAGGACTTGGGAGGAACGAAAAAAACGATTAGATTGGTATTTTGAGACTAGGCTAGTGATGTAGCTGGGGGCGAAATTGTGGATGGCTTTGTAAGTAATTTTTGGTATTTTGAATTTAATTTGTTGGGTGAGCGGGAGCCAGTGGAGGGATTGACAGAGGGGGTGGAGGAAGCCAATGGAAGGATTGGCAGAGAGGGGTGGAGGAAGCCAGTGGAGGGATTGGCAGAGAGGGGTGAAGGAAGCCAATGGAGGGATTGTCAGAGAGGGGTGGAGGAAGCCAATGAAGGAATTGGCAGAGTGGGGTGGAGGAAGCCAATGGAGGGATTGGCAGAGAGGGGTGGCAGACACAGAGCGATTGGTAAGGTAAAGGAGTCTGGCAGCAGCATTCACAATAGACTGAAGGGGGATAGACTATGTAGAGGTAAGCCAATGAGGAGGGAGTTGCAGTAGTTGAGGCGAGAGATGACCAGGGAGTGAATTAAGAGCTTTGTTGTGTCATTATGGTTAGAAATGGGCGTATTTTGGAGATGTTGCGGAGGTTGAGGCGGCAAGATTTGGACAGTGATTGGACGTGGTGCTTAAAGGAGAGTTCAGACTCCAGGACTACACCTAGAACCTTGGCTTGTGGGGATGGGCTGATAGTTGTGCCATCGATTTTGACAAAGAGATCAGGGGAAGGGGCGCGTGGATAATGAAAAAATGATAAGTTCGGTTTTGGATAGATTGAGTTTGAGGAAGTGGTGTGACATCCAGACTGATATATCTGATAGTAAATTAGAGATACGTGAATAGACAGAGGGAGTGAGCTGATGGGTAGAGAAATAGAACTAGATTTGGGTGTCGTCAGCATAGAGGTGGTATTGGAAGCCATAGGAGGCTATCGGCTGACCCAGGGAGGAGGTGTAGATTGAAAATAGGAGAGGTCCAAGAACAGAACCTTGAGGGACCCCAAAAGAGAAAGGAAGAGGAGAGGAGGAAGTAGAATTCTATTGGCATGCATTGTGATACATATCTGAGATTAGACCTATAAACCAAATAATGTGTAAACAGGAAAAAAGAGTAGCGCTGAAAAATGATAAGCAATATAACACCAACTGTAAGTGATAACAATGTTGATGTATAACGTGAATATTAAAAATATCACCCAGTGACACCTGACAAATTAATAGTCCATAAACAAAACAAATGTTGAAGTGAAGATGTTGAATACAAAAATCCAAATGATGAATCTTCTTATATCTTAAATCTTCCACCACACCAACGTGTATGTGACACCACTCCCTCTGAAACCGCACTCATCAGCTTATGTTGCCTCCCACTTTGGTGTTTGGCTCAGATGCTTTTTAAATCACACATGGGTTAAAACGATCATCCAATCAACCGTGCTTAAAAACAGGGTCTCTCCACATGTGAAATGAAAAAAATGCTCCATTAGCGTGATATCGTTTCAACCAGTTTATTTAAAATCACACAAAAAAAACCTTCAATCTTTGCACTTACATTTCAACCAAAAAAAAACAGCCCGTAATGAAAAAACCACAGCAAAGCTTATAGTGTTGGCTCAGCGGTGCACTGCAGTCACGGCGGACCTGAAGTGTGCGCTCGATGTCACCTCTCACCCACTCCAAAGCTCCGGATCGCGATGTCAGTGTCCTGTCCTGCTCGCAGCTCAGGCGTCACACGTCAGTATGAATGATTGCCTTATAGCCACGCCCCCGACATGTTTCATCACATTGACTTCCTCATGGGATAGGCTACACGGCCCATCAATCATTCCCTTTATACTCTCACATGGGTCTCGAAAATTGTGCCTGCGCACACACCACATGTCCCTGTGCCTGCAAAGCCCCAGCCATCACAGACAGTCGTATAGAGAACTAGGAGACATGACATTATATAAAGGTCCACATATTCATAGAATATACTACGCTCATATGCAATCTATCTCACTAACATGGTTGTCAAATGTTGCAACTCCACTTATTAGTGGCACAATGCCTTGCACGCATAAAGCTTAAAAATTAACTTTTTATTACAAAACCTTTATTTAAATCAAGTACCATATATACTCGAGTATAAGCTGAGTTTTTCAGCACATTTTTTTGTCCTGAAAATGCCCCCCTCGGCTTATACTCGAGTCACCTTTTTGCGCCTGATCTCTTGGACTTTGGGGGCCCGGTACCAGCCGGCCGTAGGTCCCCTGGACCCCAAACCTGGCACACATGTAGCCCCATTTCTCTTCTACAAGTGTGTAAAGTTTGTTGTCCAGGGGCCCTACGGCCAGGGAGCACCTATTTTTCAAACCCGGGCACTCCTTCCATAGACTCCCATGTTAAACGGTCATTTCTCTGGTGAATTTGCGGACCCGGTACCGGCCGATCGTACGTTCCCTGGACCTCAGACGTATCACACATGTAGCTCCATTTCTCCTCTACAAGTGTGTAAAGTTTGTTGTCAGGGAGCTCTACGGCCGGGGAGTACCTATTTTTCAAACCCGGGCACTCCTTCCGTAGACGCCCATGTTAAACGGTCATTTCTCTGGTGACTTTGGGGACCCGGTACCAGCTGGTGGTAGGTCTCCTGGACCCAAAACGTGGCCAAATGTAGCCCCATTTCTCATCTACAAGTGAGCAAAGATTGTTGTCTGGGGGACCTACGGCCAGGGAGCACAGATTTTTCAAAGCCGGGCACCCCTTCCATAGACTCCCATGTTAAACAGTCATTTCTCTGGTGACTTTAGGGACCTGCTACCGGCCAATCGTAGGTCTCCTGGACCTCAAACCTAGCACACATGTAGCCGCATTTCTCCTCTACAAGTGTATAAAGTCTGTTGTCTGGGGGCCCTACGGCCGGGGAGCACCTATTTTTCAAAGCCAGGCACTCCTTCCATAGACTCCTATGTTAAACGGTCATTTCTCTGGTGACTTTGGGGACCCGGTACTGGCCGGTGGTAGGTCCCCTGGACCCGAAACATGGCACTCATGTAGCCCCAGCCTTCTCTACAAGTGTGCAAAGTTTGTTGTCTGGGGGACCTACGGCCAGGGAGCAACGATTTTTCAAACCCGGGGACTCCTTCCATAGACTCCCATGTTAAACGTCAGTCTAGTCATGGACACAGTGAGGCATGGACACAGTGAGGCATGGGCACAGCGAGGCATGGGCACAGTGAGGCATGGGCGGACACAGTGAGGCATGGGCACAGTAAGGCATGGGTACAGTGAGGCATGGACACAGTGAGGCATGGACACAGTGAGGCATGGGCACAGTGAGGCATGGGCACAGTGAGGCATGGACACATTGAGGCAAAGTGAGGCACAGTGAGGCATGCAGATGGACACCCTAGACTTATACTCGAGTCAATAAATTTCCCCAGTTTTTTGTGGTAAAATTAGGTGCCTCGGCTTATATTCGGGTCGGCTTATACTCGAGTATATACGGGGTGTGTATAATATATATATATATATATATATATATATATATATATATATGTAGCGGGTATGTACTTTCCCGGGTGCAAATTTGAACTTGACAGAGACATTGGTGATGTGTAATTCCCTGCAGCCCAGCGGGTGGCGCTGTTGCCCTGGGCTGGGGTTGAATCATTGCTGTGTGCTGTGCCTCCTTTTTGTCCTCCCTCGGCAGCGGTATGGTGGGGAGGGGAACCCGCTGTGCTTGCTGGGAGAGGGTATAAAGGGGCCGGCCATCTTTGTCACGGGGTCAAAGTCCCAAGCACCTTTAGCTTGTGGACGGTGGTTCGTGTCGGTCCTCTAGGCGGGCTTAGGCCTAGAGGACAATCGGAGGTCGTGTTCCATCCCAGGCACCTTTAGCCTGGGGTGAGGTGCTCGGATGGAGGTCCGGAGCTCAGTGCCCAACACTGAGTTCCGCGAGGGAAGGAGGTCCTAGGGAACCCCGGGAGTGGGTACCCGAATCCGGAAGGCGCAATGGACCGGGGGGAGCTCCTCACTTGAAGACCCGGTGCAGCATATTGCCGATGACAGGTGAGCCTCTCGTCGGAGACCGCCTGGAAGAAAATTCCCCCTTGTGCGGAGACCACAGCCCACTTTCAGGAAGGAAAGTGGAGAACTACATTGTGTCTGGGCCTATTTGCATCCACACCTCCTTTCCTGTTCTGTTCCTACTAAGGGAGTTCAACTGATTGTGTTCATTCGCAGAAGAATAAAGGAGTGTTGAACTTTAATGGTGTGGGGCTCATTTCCTAACAGACATTGTTCAAGGTGACTCTTGGAGGGAGGATCCAGGTGCACAACACTGACCCGAAGGTAATACAAGAACGTTGCTTATACCGCACTGACACATGTGGTGGAAGCCAGGCGTGGTGTCCCCGCTCCCTCCCCTCTAAGATACCCCTAGACAAGAGAAAGACGAGACGAGAGAAAGAGGGGAGTGAGGAGGGCGCTACATCATATATATATAATAATTGATACTCATCAACACGGTATATGTAAAGTGTATAATGATACTCTAAAAAATGACAGTGGATGATCTGTCTCTAATGCCGCGTACACACGACTGTTTTTAATGTCATTGAAAAAAACGTAATTTTTCTCGACGTGATTCTTCTCAAGCCTGCCTTGCCTACACACTATCGTGGAAAAAAATGTTCGAGTAAAGCGCGGTGACGTACAACACGTACAACGGCACTATAAAGGGGAAGTTCCATTCGGATGGCGCCACCCTTCATGTTAGTAAAGTTTGTTGAGCGGCGATTCGCGCTTTTCAGCCTCGTGCTTTTCAGTCCGTTACAGCGTGACGAATGTGCTATCTCCATTACGAACGCTAGTTTTACCAGAACGAGCGCTCCTGTCTCATCACTTGATTCTGAGCATGCGCGATATTTTTTTTCACGTCGTTAAAGCCCACACACGGCCGTTTTTCATGGAAAGCGGAGAAAGGGAGCCGCTCAGGTGTAGATATCCTCCAAATGACCTCCTCCCAGCAACCAAGGGTGCAAGCAATGCAAGTATGAGCAAAAAAGAATTAGCTGACATGTTTCATATGAGTAAGCATCATTTGATGTGAAACATGTCAGCTAATTTTTGATCAGTGTGTCGTGATGTGCAGTGTATGCTTTGGATTCCTGGACTTTTGAAATAAAGGCTTTTTATCTTGGAGTGCTGCTATCCAGAAAAATCCTTTTCCTGTTTTACGGCCGTTTTTCATGACGAGAAAAACAACGATGTAAAAAACGACGTGAAAAATTAGAGCATGTTCCAGTTTTTTCATGGCCGTTTTTCATGTCGTGAAAAATGCTCTGGAGCCCACACACAATCGTTTTTTTTTTTTTTATTAATTCTTTTTATTGGTTTTGAATACAATATAGTACAATACAACAACACACAAGACACACATCTTACATAGAAAAATATCCGGGTAGGCAACGTACCCACCCGGCATTTGCCATGCTTGGCTTTACTTACTCAGACTAACATAGTCTTCCTAATCGTCCTAAATCTGTATCTATAACCCCCCCCCCACCCCCCTCCCATCTTGACCAAAGCCCGGCAGTCGAGCAATTTAATCATTAAACCTAAAAAATAAAATAAAAATTTAAAGAATAGCCAGTATCTGTACCAAGTTCCACTCATCTCAACAAATAAAATAGTAACTTATGCTTTATCCCCCCTCCATACCCATTACACATTAGCAGTTGACATTGACATACTACTCATTAATACTCAAAATTATGTCTTATGCATTACTTTCGGCCAATTGTGAAAACTTAATTATAAGGAACTCCATACAACCCACGAACCCATATCATTAATCAACCCACCGTTGCCGATGAATCTAGCCAAGCCCGCCAGATCTTCATAAACTTTTTTGCACAACCCCTAGTTCTGTAAGTGGCGTTATATAAATGGATAACCGAATTGAGAAGGCCTTTCCAGAATGAGAGTAGGGGCGCTAGGGTTCTTCCACTTTAATAAAATGGCCTTCCTGCCATAAAATAACCCCATATTTAGCAAAGTTCGGTGAGCCAAAGACGGAACCACCTCCTCCACCAACCCCAAGAGACAAACCCTGGGTGACAGAGGAACCGGGACACTGAGCACCTCCGACAGGCATCCCACCTCCCCAGCCCAGAAAGCCTGAACCAAGGGGCAGGTCCAAAAAATATGTTCCGAGTCCGCCGGAGTGTGCAAACACCTCCAGCATTGACCGCTAGAGGACGGGTAGATGCGAGAAAGTCTGGCCGGGGTGAGGTACACTCGGTGTAAGAATTTGAATTGAATTAGACGGTCCCTAGCCGAAACCAAATGCCTGAAAGGATGGTCCCATATATTTTCCCAATCCTCCCCTTGTATTTCCGGAATTTCTCTTCCCCACCTCTCCCTACACCTAGTGACCCCCAGGGGTGATTTAGTAAACAAGGATTTGTACACCCTTGATAGGGGTTTGGTCAGGTCCTCATCTTTTAGTAGGGTTTCTAGCGCTGATGGAAGTAACTCAATTCTCCGGCCATCAAACTGCGCCTGAAAAGCATGGCGCAGTTGTAAATAGCGGAAGAAGAACGAATTTGGCAGGTCATGTCTATCCTTTAATTGGTCAAATGAAATAAGTTCACCCTCCCTAGTGACATCCTCCAGTAGTTTAACCCCCCTGCATGCCCATATCATAGGGTCAGGAAGCGAGCAAAGGTCTGGAAGGTTCGGGTTCAGCCACAATGGGGCCGAGGGCGACACTCCTGTATATGACGGGGACATTAGGAGGGTAGTGGCCACCCATGCCCTAACTGTGGCCTTCATTGAGACTGTTAGGGGCAGACTAGACCTAGGACTCCTATAGAGAGCCAACCTCAGGCTCTCATATGATCCCAAATGTGCCGCTTCCAAGACTGTGGCAGCATCTCCCTCGTCCGCCAACAGCCAACGCCTGGCAAACAACATCTGGCCGGCCAGATAATATTTCTGCCAGTCTGGAAGCGCCAACCCTCCCTGCCCCCATGGCTCCTGCAGGACTGCTATACTGATACGAGGTGATTGCGGGGACCACAAAAAGGATCCCACTATACCATTTAATGTAGTAAAAAAATGTTTGGGGATCCAAACTGGGGAGTGACGCAGGAAATATAGAATCACTGGGAGAAATTTCATTTTAATAAGACTAATTCGTCCCATCAACGAGAGAGGGAGCTTCCGCCATACCTGTGTCTTTTGTTTGAGACTTGACACCAGTGGAAGAAGGTTAAGGGTCATGTAATCTTTGATTTCTGCAGTGACCCTGACACCTAAATAGGTGACAGAGGTCACCCACTGCAATGGCAACTCATTATCCCTTAAAGACTGAGCTTCCGGACCCAGCGGCAGAATGGAGGACTTGCCCCAGTTCACCCGTAGGCCACACACGATCGTTTTTAATGACCATTTTAAAAAATGTAATTTTTCTCATCATTAAAAACGGTCGTGTGTACGCGGCATAAATAGGGTGGCCACATTTCCAAACTACCATTCAGGGACACCCGCCCTTCCCAAAAATCAGCTTGTGCTGTAACGAATCGCAGCACAGTGATTGGACACAAGAGGCAGGATTTATGATTTTTCCAATGACAAGCAGTGGGTGGGGATTGTGCTCCTCCAGGCATTGCTGGCCAGGACAAGTACTGTCAGTGAGTAAAGCGGAGGCCTTTTTTGGGGGCATCAGATTGGCCCGAGGGAGTGGCTGTGTCAGTTTCATTCCGGGGAAACACTGTATTGTCCTGGAATGAATGTGCCCGGGACAGACCTGCAAAATGCGGGACTGTCCCGGGCAATCTGGGACATGTGGTCACCCTAGGCATAAAACTCCTCTCTTGTGTATCTAAAATAATCTTGATGATGTTTAACTTAAATCACATATGTTATCAGGGGCGGTCGCATATCCAATACCAACAGTTTTAATGCATTGTGATACGCTCTGACGTATAGGCCTTGGGGTGGCGTTCAAAATGAATAGCAGCGCAAAACACAGCAATACATTTAACATGCATATAAAACATTGAAAACATTGTCTGCCCAAAAAAATAAAAAAAAGTGCCCTACTTTTAGCGCATCCCTCCCTTGTCCCTTGCCGATAAATCGTATACCGTAGATCTGGAATGGTATGAATATTTTACTGGGGAACATTTGCTGTTGTTTGCTTTGGCAGAGTTATGTATTTCCACACAATTGTTCACCTGCTAATTAGTCGCAAGTCATGAATTATACATCCCATAGACCGCCTGTCCTTGTTCCCACCAAATGAAGTGCCTGAAAATAGCCCGGCCTTCAGGAAAAAAGCAATTAATAATTTATCCTGAATTGAAATGCCTGGAATCTATCAGGTGTGCCGGTTATTCTCTCCAGCATTAATCAGGGAGGAATTTCCACCGAAAAAGACGGGTTCACTAACTACGTGAAGTATGAATTTAATTAAACTCTTCAGGAAAAGTTCTCGGCTTATTATGTATGCGGGTGGGGACATCGAATTAATACAAACTGCATCGCTCATCTCCTAGAGGTTAGAACCCAAATTAACCTTCAAGTTAAATGGGCTAAACACACTCACCGGCCACTTTATTAGGTACACCTTGCTAGTAACGGATTGGACCCCCTTTTGCCTTCGTTCTTTGTGGAAGAGATACAACAAGGTGTTGGAAACGTTCCTCAGAGATTTTGATCCATATTGACATGATAACATGCAGATTTGTCGGATGCACATCCATGATACCAATCTCCCTTTTCCACCACATCCCAAAGGTGCTCTGTTGGATGAGATGTGGTGGGTGTGGAGGCCATTGGAGTACAGTGACCTCATTGTCCAGTGGTGAGATGATTGGAGATTTGTGACATGGGGCATTATCCTGCTGGAAGGAGCCATCAGAAGACGGGGACACTGTAGTCATAAAGGGATGGACATGGTCAGCAACAATACTCAGGTAGGCCGTGGGGTTTAAACGATGCTCAATTGGTACTAAGGGGCCCAAAGTGTGCCAAGAAAATATCCCCCCACACCATTACATCATCACCACCAGCCTGAACCGTTGATATAAGGCAGGATGGATCCATGCTTTCATGTTGTTTACGCCAAATTTTGACCCCACCATCTGAATGTCGCAGCTGAAATCGAGACTCATCAGACTAGGCAACGTTTTTTCAATCTTCTATTGTCCAATTTTGGTGAGCCTGTACGAATTGTAGCCTCAGTTTCCTGTTCTTAGCTGACAGGAGTGGCACCCGGTGTGGTCGTCTGCTGCTGTAGCCCATCTGCCTCAAGGTTGGATGTGTTGTGCGTTCAGAGATGGTATTCTGCATACCTTGGGTGTAACGAGTGGTTATTTGAGTTACTGTTGCCTTTCTATCATCTGGAACCAGTCTGCCCATTCTTCTCTGACCTCAACAAGGCATTTTCCTCCACACAACTGCCACTCACTGGATATTTTCTCTTTTTCTGAACCATTCTCTGTAAACCGAAGAGATGGTTGTGCATTAAAATCCCAGTAGATCAGCAGTTTTTGAAATACTCCGATTAGCCCGTCTGGCACCAACAACCATGCCGCGTTCAAAGTCACTTAAATCCCTTTTTCCCCATTCTGATGCTCAGTTTGAACTTCAGCAAGTTGTCCTCACCACATCTATATGCCTAAATGAATTGAGTTGCTGCCATGTGATTGGCTGATTAGCAACTTGTGTGACCAAGCAATTGAACAGGTGTACCTAATTAAGTGGTCAGTGAGTGTATATTCCAGGGGCATCAAAAGGTGAGCAATGTCCTACAGTTCAATGCCTTTAGAAAGCAGCCACAGCCTGAATAGAAAGGGTGCATAGGAAGGGGGAAGCAAAACTGGGATCAGGAACAAGGGAGAGTAGGAACAAGGCAGCATGGTTCAGGGTGTAGGGACAAGAGCATAGTCAAGAACAGGAACAGGATAAACTGCCAGCAATATCTGGCAGCAAAGCAAAACACTGGAACGAGGGGGAAATGTAGAGGAGGAGCTAATTACCCTCCCAGCAGCCAGCATCGGGTGGAAACTGAATACTAGGATCTTCTGGCTGCAGGGAGACACCCGCTCGTGGGCACCAGAACTACAACTTTCCGCTCTTTGAAGCAGGGGATCCAGGTCCTGACACTAACTCTGACTCAACTTTTGTTTTGATGCACCTGGAATGTATTTGTCTCTTTCTTGGAATACATCCAAAACTACATATCCATCTAAGACTACTGCTGTCCCAGTCTGGCAACCCCCCGCTGAGTCAGAATTAGAAGTGTTCAATCAGCAGGGAGCAGGAGATGTGCTGACTGGGGAGCTTTAATGCTGTGTTTACACTTGTGCTTTGGGGGGGGGGGGTTTAAGGACATATGGTTGAGCCATGTTTTTATTGCCTCCCTCCTAACAAAGCTGTGGCTTTCTTACCCTGACTGGAGGTCATGTAAGCACCAATCGCGGGGCACACTCTATCCCCGGCCGTGTCCACCGGACAGAGCCGATGACTGCTCAGAGTACCGGCACGCTGCTGGTACCATGTGACCGCCGTGACCAATCACAGCAGATCACATAACAGTTGTACACAATGGATGGCATCCTTTCATGCCACCCTCTGTGTACAATTGTGTTGCTAGCTGTGATCGGTCACAGTGATCACATGGTACAGACAGGGCCAATCACAACCCCTCTGTACCACGTGATTGGCTTTGACCAGTCACAGCTAATCACAACAAAACAGACTGATTCAGTTTCATTCAGTAAAATGCTTGCTTATAGCAATGTAATTCACTGTTATAGGCAAACATAATGTGTAAAAAAATAAAATAAAAATTCTGATCACTTCCCCAGAGTAGAACAATGTTACTATGGTAACATTATATTGATCTGGTTACAGTGTGTTAAAAAAATCATAAAAGAAGAGAATTTTTTTTATAAAAAAAAAATATATATATATATTTTTTTGTTTACAAACTTTTTATTAGGCACAAAATGATGGTACAAGTCATTATATCATATATCAAGAGAAATACAGTGTATTGGAATCATCATTATTAATATTTAAGACAAAAAATACAGTGGAGGATCAAATTATTGCTTTTGATTTATGCAACTAGTGATCAAATAATCGGGTGGTGAAAAAAATGACATATTTTCTTTCCTGGGTGATTTTAGTTGAGAAGATTCTTTATAGGGGGTTTAAGAAGTGATCTGAGTGTGTAAACCATGGTTATTTTTTTACATACTGTCCCAAGTCCATGCCCCTTATCACCGCCGCACCATTTATATGATGAAGTTGTACTGCACTGATGACAGTATGTAAAAAAAAAAAAAAATTGTTAACATTTTTTTTTTTTTTTTTTATTTTCCCCCCAAAAAATGACAAAAAAATTACAACTTCAAAAAACGAGCCATGCCTCTTACTAAATACCTTGGAATGTCTACTTTCCAAAAAGGGGGTCATTTGGGAGGTATTTATACTGTCCTGACATTTTAGGGCCTCAAGAAAGGAAATAGGGTGTCAGTACATCAGGATTGATCGATTTTCAGATGTATATTCCATAGTTTGTGGAATATAACTTTCCTACAGACTAAATAATATACACTGATTTGGGTAATTTTATCACCAAAGAAATATAGCAGAATACATTTTGGCCTGAATTTATGAAGAAAGATTATTTATTTGCTAACTTTTATAACAGAAACGAAGAAAAACACATTTATTTTTCAAATTTTTTATAATTTTCTTTTTTTTTTTTATCAAAAAAATAAAAACCCAGTGGTGGTTAAATACCACCAAAAGAAAACTTATTTGTGTGAACAAAATTATAAAAATGTAATTTGGGTACAGTGTTGCATGACCGCGCATCTGTCATTGAAAGTGTGACAGCGCTGAAAGCTGAAAATTGTCCTGGTCAGGAAGAGGGGGAAAGTGCCCGGTATGGAGCTTTAATGTGTGCCTGTTCTATCTGCCTGCGGTTCTACTTTAAAAAAAAAATATTAAATTTGCCATCCTACTGACAAATGTCATTGTTTACCTCAGAAATACACAGAGGACACTTGGGCCCTTGCTGACCCCTCCAAGCCTCCAATGCCACCACTGCAACACTATCTGGAACGACCGATCAACAGAATACAGCGATATCAAATCATCCTGAAGGTGAGAAGTTCTGAGGCACGTTTGGCAATGATCTGGATGTAAAGGGTCTTTCCCCACTCTGCTCCTGCATGAGCTGTGGCTGTCACTCAGATCTCAGCAAAGAGAAGGGGAGCAGAATGGAGAAAGCCAACAGGAAAACACAGGGCCTCTTAAGACCAGGCATTTTCAACTAGGGTTCTGTAGAATCAGGGCTTTTTTTCTTAGACAATAGGTGCAGGAACTCCCCCTTTCTAAGTCACGCCTTGTCTCCACCCCCTACCCACCTCCTGCACCCTTCCTTGGTTCCATCCCCACCCACCTCCTGTATCATGCTTTGGTTCCACCCCCACCCACATCCTGCACCATTCCTTGGTCCATCCCCACCCACCTCCGGCACCATTCCTTGGTTTCATCCCCACCCACCTCCTGCATCATTCCTTGGTTCCATCCCCACCCACCTCCTGCACCATTCCTTGGTTTCATCCCCACCCACCTCCGGCACCATTCCTTGGTTTCATCCCCACCCACCTCCGGCACCATTCCTTGGTTTCATCCCCACCCACCTCCTGCACCATTCCTTGGTTCCATCCCCACCCAATTCCTGTATCATGCCTTGGTTCCACCCCCACCCACATCCTGCACCATTCCTTGGTTTCACCCCCACCCACCTCCTGCACCATTCCTTGGTTTCATCCCCACCCACCTCCTGCACCATTCCTTGGTTTCATCCCCACCCACCTTCTGCACCATTCCTTGGTTCCATCCCCACCCAACTCCTGTATCATGCCTTGGTTTCATCCCCACCCACCTCCTGCACCATTCATTGGTTCCATCCCCACCCAACTCCTGTATCATGCCTTGGTTTCATCCCCACCCACCTCCTGCACCATTCCTTGGTTTCATCCCCACCCACCTCCGGCACCATTCCTTGGTTTCATCCCCACCCACCTCCTGCACCATTCCTTGGTTTCATCCCCACCCACCTCCTGCATCATTCCTTGGTTCCATCCCCACCCAACTCCTGTATCATGCCTTGGTTTCATTCCCACCCACCTCCTGCACCATTCCTTGGTTTCATCCCCACCCACCTCCGGCACCATTCCTTGGTTTCATCCCCACCCACCTCCTGCACCATTCCTTGGTTCCATCCCCACCCAATTCCTGTATCATGCCTTGGTTCCACCCCCACCCACATCCTGCACCATTCCTTGGTTTCACCCCCACCCACCTCCTGCACCATTCCTTGGTTTCATCCCCACCCACCTCCTGCATCATTCCTTGGTTCCATCCCCACCCACCTCCTGCACCATTCCTTGGTTTCATCCCCACCCACCTCCGGCACCATTCCTTGGTTTCATCCCCACCCACCTCCGGCACCATTCCTTGGTTTCATCCCCACCCACCTCCTGCACCATTCCTTGGTTCCATCCCCACCCAATTCCTGTATCATGCCTTGGTTCCACCCCCACCCACATCCTGCACCATTCCTTGGTTTCACCCCCACCCACCTCCTGCACCATTCCTTGGTTTCATCCCCACCCACCTCCTGCACCATTCCTTGGTTTCATCCCCACCCACCTTCTGCACCATTCCTTGGTTCCATCCCCACCCAACTCCTGTATCATGCCTTGGTTTCATCCCCACCCACCTCCTGCACCATTCATTGGTTCCATCCCCACCCAACTCCTGTATCATGCCTTGGTTTCATCCCCACCCACCTCCTGCACCATTCCTTGGTTTCATCCCCACCCACCTCCGGCACCATTCCTTGGTTTCATCCCCACCCACCTCCTGCACCATTCCTTGGTTTCATCCCCACCCACCTCCTGCATCATTCCTTGGTTCCATCCCCACCCAACTCCTGTATCATGCCTTGGTTTCATTCCCACCCACCTCCTGCACCATTCCTTGGTTTCATCCCCACCCACCTCCGGCACCATTCCTTGGTTTCATCCCCACCCACCTCCTGCACCATTCCTTGGTTCCATCCCCACCCAATTCCTGTATCATGCCTTGGTTCCACCCCCACCCACATCCTGCACCATTCCTTGGTTTCACCCCCACCCACCTCCTGCACCATTCCTTGGTTTCATCCCCACCCACCTCCTGCACCATTCCTTGGTTTCATCCCCACCCACCTTCTGCACCATTCCTTGGTTCCATCCCCACCCAACTCCTGTATCATGCCTTGGTTTCATCCCCACCCACCTCCTGCACCATTCATTGGTTCCATCCCCACCCAACTCCTGTATCATGCCTTGGTTTCATCCCCACCCACCTCCTGCACCATTCCTTGGTTTCATCCCCACCCACCTCCGGCACCATTCCTTGGTTTCATCCCCACCCACCTCCTGCACCATTCCTTGGTTTCATCCCCACCCACCTCCTGCACCATTCCTTGGTTCCATCCCCACCCAACTCCTGTATCATGCCTTGGTTCCACCCCCACCCACATCCTGCACCATTCCTTGGTTTCACGCCAACCCACCTCCTGCACCATTCCTTGGTTCCATCCCCACCCACCTCCTGCACCATGCCTTGGTTCTATCCCCACCCACCTCCTGCACCATGCCTTGGTTCCACTCCCACCCACCTCCTGCACCATACCTTGGTTCCTCAGTTTATGAATGAATGGAAAAGCCTCTGTACTGAGCTATTTCTGTCCATTCATTCTGTGCAGCTTAAGCTGCAGAAAAAGGGACTGACGAATCTGTCCTCAATCCATTTCTCTGTCTCAAAAGTGAGACATTAAGGGTCTGTTTAGACCCCTGATACTTCACCAAAGCCCCTCCAACGGAGTCCTAAAAAAGCTGTAAAAATAATAAAAAATAAAATTGTAAAAAACAAATAAATAAATAGATGGTAAAAAAAAAGATAAAAAACTACTGACACCAGTGGCGAAACTACCAGGGTTGCACTTGCGACTGGGCTCTAGCGTTCTGCCACTGTGGGGGGATCCCAAGACTGTAGGAAGGTGGCCCGATATGGGACAGTAATAAAAGAGTCCATGATGGGAGTAAAGGGCCCCAGGATCGGTGGGTAGGGCCCCGGTTGGGGGCCAGGGGGGGGGGGGCCTTCATGATTTCTTGCCACGGGGCCCTGAAGGTTCTAGTTATGCCTCTGGTGCCCTCCACTACATGCCTGTGTTGGATTTATGAATCACCAATACTATAAAGTGGTCTAATGAAGATGAGAAAAATTATAACGAAAACACTTAGGTGGTGTCGTATCTAACCTTGCCGCCCTAGGATCTGATCCGTGTGTTTCTTATGGTAATGAATATAATAATTTTCTTTATAAATGATTGTTTGCAGGAAATGATCCGGAACAAGGCAAGGAACGGGAAGAACTGTGCACTGCTGGAGCAGGCTTACGCCATTGTGTCTGCACTTACACGTCGGGCAGAGAACTTCCTGTTCGTATCATTGATTGAGAACTACCCAGGCACCCTGGAGGCATTGGGAGAACCCATCCGCCAGGTGAGTACCATTCTGCTGCACCAGGGGTGCTGAATCCTTGCACATGTCCTAGTAGATGATGGCGGTAGGGATTTTATACCTCAAGTGATCAATCTGTTGGAATGTGGTGGGGAGTGCCTAGTACAATAGCTCATACAACTGGTTGAATTGTTTTACATTTTTTATTGGTTAGGAAAATATTAGCAGAGATCCATCACATTTCGGAGGAGGTAGACTTCCTCTTCTTCAGGGCTTGGGTTGACTCTTGTAGTTTGATTCAGACTTTAGGCCTGTGGATAGCAGCTTACAGGTATGGCGAGTGCCTAGTACAATAGATAATTTAACTGGGTGAATTGCTTTAAATTTTGTATTGGTTAGGAAAGTAGTAGCAGAAAGACAACGTGTTTCGGAAGAGGTGGACTTACCCTTCTTCACGGCTTAGACAGAGTCTTATTGTTTGATTCAAACTGTGGGCCTGTGGAGAGCAGCTTATAAGTATGGGGAGCGTCTAGTACAGTAGGCCATATTGTTTTAAATTTTTCCGGTTAGGAAAGTAGTAGCAGAGAGACAACGTGTTTCGGAGGAGGTGGATTTCCCCTTCTTTAGACTGTGGGCCTGTGGAGATCAACTTACAGATAAGGAGAGCTGGGTTAGCAGCATCTGGTGCTAGTGGCATTGGAGGTGTGGGTGCTGGAACCCTAGCATACGGTCGCATACAATCTCAAGGATCTCTCACTCCAATCTGTACTCTCTACATGTCCTTGGATGTTGGTTGCCTCCTTCAAATATCTTCCAGACACTTTTTCAGTGATACCAGGCTAGATCCCCAGACAAAGTCCCTCAGTCAGCTTCAGCAACTTTCAGAAGAATAGGCCTCCAAGATAGCCTAGCTGGGACCTTGTTGAACAGCAGACACATGGCAGGCTGTGATCTCCTTCTCAGTAACAAGACACCTCTGTTCCAGGTCTCAGAGTATTTATACACACTCCCAGCGACCATCTGGGCACACTCTCCCTAGGGATTGTCCCTGCCCACTATCTTCCAGAATTCTTACAGACAGGGAAAAGCAGTCAATCCTTCAGCTGTGAAACACCGAACAGACCAAAATAATCACACACAGCTACACTGATTACAGCGAGCCAAGAACTAAATTTACCTAACATAGACATCTCGAAAGAGAGTGGAGACTTTGTGTGGCTCAATCTTGACCCTGTCCTGATGGCAGTTAAGGCCAAACTGAAGGCATGGAGCAATCTTCCCCTTTCTCTCATTGGCCGTATCAATCTACTTAAAATGAAAGTCCTCCCTAAATTTACATATATTTTCCGAAATTTCCCACAATGGCTGACCAAAACTTTCTTTCAGTCTCTCAAACAACTCTTCCTCTCCTTTATACGGGGGCCCAAACCGTCTAGATTTAAATACACCACTTTGACCAGGCCTGTGGACAGTGGGGGCTTGGCTCTCCCTGATTGCCATAAGTACTTCTTGGTCACTCAGCTTGTGACCGCCCATTGGTGGTTGCAGCCGGATCTGACCAACTCTGCGGTGGTGCTGGAGTCGGCTGTAGTGGGGTCTTTGGAGGCCTTGCGGGGGTTGCTATTTAGGGGGCCCAAGACGCCTCACCATCTCACCCCTTCTATGCGAACCACTATGCGGGCGTTAAAGGTGGGTGAGGCTCTGAGGGCACCCTTGCCTAAGTCCTGGTCTCCTCACACTCCCCTGTGGCTAAACCCTAACATGACGCAGTTCAACACCATCCTGGATCCACAGGCCTGGGCCAAATACAAAATTCTGACCCTTGAACATGTGATCACTAACAGAGAGCTCTCTCCCTTCCACGTTTTAAGGGTCAAGTTTCATGTGCTGGCACGGGCCCATTTTAGGTACCTACAAATAGCTCATGCCTTCAGGTGTCAGTTCTTGGGCCAACCGGTTGTCTTGGAGTATTCAGAGCTCGAATCTACCCTTCGAGTGAAAGACTTGGAGAAACCCACGTCTCAACTCTATGGGTCCCTGCTGGTTGCGGCCGTTCCTGAGTTGTCCTCCCTCCGCAGGAAATGGGTGGAGGACATACCGGAGCTGGACGAGGATGACTGGAGGGAGATTTGGGACTTTCCCTTCTCCCCTCTAGTCTCAGCACGGGATAAACTAGTCCAGCACAAAATTGTACATAGAGCTCATTATATGCCTCACAGGCTGCACCAGATGTCACCGGTACATTCTCCGGTGTGCTGGCGAGTGAATTTTTCCATATTTTCTGGGTTTGCCCAGCAATTGAACATTATTGGAAGGAAATACTTCAGGTAATAGCTAAGGTCTCCAAGACTCGTGTTCCTTATGATCCTAAATACTGTCTGTTGGGGCTGGTGGAGGAAATGTCAGTAATTTGAGCCAGGAAAATACTCATCTCCCTGTTACTGTACTATGCTTGTAAGGCTATCACAATGCACTGGAAAAAATCGTCTCCCCCCTCTGTCGGATACTGGAAAAGCCTAGTGAATGCCAGTTTACCCCTCTATAAAGCTACCTACTCGGGCAGGGGCTGCCTACAAAAATTTGAGAAGGTATGGAACTGTTGGCTAGAAGATGCTACAACGGCAACTGATGCACTAACCACTTCCTAGTTTAACAATGTAATTTTAGTCTGTTAGGGTACTGACCCAATTTTTTTTCTCATGTTGCATCATCCTCCCGGCATCACGTTGAGCACTGTTCACCTTGAACTCAACCTCTCCCCATATTGGGGTTGTAGTTTAAGTAAGTTGTTTATGTTTACTGCTGTGCCCTGCTGCAATCTGTTCCCGCAGCAGGAGATTGGCCCCTGTGTGGGCAACTGTTCGGCCCCTGTGTGGGCTAGTTTTGTATGCTAATGATAATGTCAATAAAAAAAATTAAAAAAACAAACAAAAACATAGCACCTACCTAGGAGGGTGCTACACAACTTTTGAAATTGCATTACCATTATTAAAGTGGAGCTCCACCCGATTTTTAGACCTTATCTTATTCAATGGACATAATGTAATTAATGTCGAAACGGGCATTGTTTTTTTATTTTTCTGTACAGTACCTTAATAAATCTCCATTTTATATCTGTTTCCTGTCTCCTCTGCTCCGGGAATTCTGCGGGAGTTACGTCATATCCTTGTAACGCAATGTAACCTGGGAGCATTTGTCATAGCTCATAGCTCATTGTCATAGCTCCCAGTATTCATTGCCGAGCCTTGCTGCAAGATATCGCTTGACAAGGGGGCGGTAACTTTCTGCGACGCCGGTGTAGTGTCATATTTTGCTACCCATCACAGATTGCTCCGGAAGTGACGTTTCGTCGCCGCCATCTTGCTACACCCCACACTCCTTCACAGTAATGATAGAGTGAGAAGGGGGCAAGCGGGCATCTTGTTACACCCACCAGAGTTTTCGATTTCGAAAACAAGAACAAGCGGTGAATGCTGGGAGTTCAGCATTCGCCGCAAGGAGGAAGTACATGCTTGTGGGATTCTAATGCCCACAAGCAAAATGGCAATCCGTAGGAAAAGGGAATATAAGTTATCATTTCTAACTGAATAGCGATGCGGTGGACTAAAAGACACGGAGACGTGAGTAGACATGTAATAGGCAGAATACTTTGTAATGGCATGAAAAAAAACAAAACGATTTGGCCGCGGGAGAACCGCTTTAAGTTAAGCTTATTTAGGATTTTATTGATTGGGTTTTTATCAGGGGCGCCGCTCCCCCTAATCCATGTGCTCGGCCCCTAATCTACATGCAGGGTGCCAGACGCATGAATTTCAACTTTTTTGTTTTGTTTTTGGAAGCACATGATTAGAGCCTGAGGCTCCAATTGGCTTCAAAAAAGGGTGGGCTTGGGGTGCAGAGCACTGCGCCTGGAGCCCACCCAGTTGTGTGACATTAGCAAACTAATATTCCCTAATGTCTTCCTGTTTCTCCTCCCAGCCAATCGGGGCTCAGGACCCGCTTCCTGGCGGGAGTCCTAAGACCCCATAGGCCGGATTCCAGGACTCCTGATTGGCTGGGAGGAGACCAGGGGGACTTGGGAGAGAGACGCAGGGATGAAGGTAAGTGTGGGGCTAGCGGGCGAAGCGGCGATTGACAGGAGGGGGTGAGCGTATAGGGGCAATCGATTGAACGACGGGGGGGGGTATTGTTTATGGTTGGATGGCTGGCTGGGGGCCGCGGGCCGCCCCCCCCCCCCCCAAGAAATTTGAGCACCACCCGCCACTGGTTTTTATATGTGAGTATGAGCTAATAAGTTCCAATTCAAACTCATCAATCCAATATTCCTCGGTGTAGGGTCATTTCATCGTCTGGGAAGGTGCCCCAGGAGCCCGAATGGCTTGGAAAGGACACAATCGTCAGGTCTTCCTCTTCAAGAATTATCTCATCATCTGCAAACCCAAAAGAGACACCAGGACGGACACTTACAGCTATGTCTTCAAGAATATGATGAAGGTTAGTAGATGTCTTGTTATTTGCATATACTGTACAGTACCACAATAGTTCTCTGATTTCTGATGCTTCCTTAATCTTTCCTCCTCAGTTGACCAACATTGACGTGAATGATCAGGTTGAAGGTGACGATCGGGCCTTTGAGATATGGCATGAACGAGAGGACTCAGTTCGCAAGTACCTCTTGCAAGCCCGCACCGTCATCATCAAGAACTCATGGGTGAAGGAGATTTCCAGCATCCAGCAGAGGTTCAGCCTGCCACTGTGGAGTAAGCGGTGTTGTACTTTCCTTGCAATCGATTTTTATTGGGTTCTCATTCTATATAAATAACATGGTACATGGTTAGACACAATAAAAGGGCAGTCACAAGTTATGCATTTCTAACATACATAAATGAGTAAGCAAGTAGGCAAGTGCAGTCTGTACTCCCCACTGTAGGTGGCAATGCAGAGGTGGTTAGGAAGTTGTGAGGAACTTGGCTGCTCTATGATTTCCTATGGTCACAGGGAGATATCTGTCTGATTGGACGCTGGCACCCCACATGACCTCAGCGGCCATTTTGGGTCAGGGCAGTGTCTATTTAAGACTCTGGCTCCCGTATTTGGCATGCTTTGTATGAGTGGCTAGTGTAGGGACAGCGCATAGTGGCAGGGAAAGGTTCTGGAGGAGTAGGGAAAGTGCAGGGAATAGACTACTTCCAATTAGGAAGCCTCCCATGTGGGTGTGGACTGGCCAGGTGGCATTCTCGCTCCTCGCTGCAGAAGCCACCGGCATCATTTTAAGATCACAATCCTCTGCTACTGTCTGTAAGTGGCTCCGGTAGGCTGTGGCTACCCACTGGGCCTGATTGTAAATTGTTGGGATTTTCAAATATACTGTTCTCATCCACCTCGGCCTGTGAGTATATTCTTTGCCCCCGGCGCAGCATGCTGCATCCTACCCAAAGAATGCACTGAAACCCTGGTAACTCATGTCAACCTTGACAAACTATATCTAAGTATATCTGGTCATTGAGAAGACTAATGCTGCGTGTACGCACGACCGTTTTTCCTGTCATGCAAAAAAAACAACGTTTTTTTCGACGTGATTCGTCGTGATTCCTCTCAAGCCTGCCTTGCATACACACGTTCAGGAAAAAAAAAACGCTCGAGCAAAGCGCAGTGACGTACAACACGTACGACAACACGTACGACGCCGCTATAAAGAGGAAGTTCCATTCGAATGGCGCCACCCTTTGGGCTGCTTTTGCTGATCTCGTGTTAGTAAAGTTTGGTGAGAGACGATTCGCGCTTTTCAGCCTTGTGCTTTTCAGTCCGTTACAGCGTGACGATTGTGCTATCTCCATTACGAACGCTAGTTTTACCAGAACGAGTGCTCCCGTCTCATACTTGATTCTGAGTGTGCGCATTTTTTACCCCTCGGAAAAGCATACACAGGAGCAGTTTTCGCGACGAGAAAAAGAACGACGGGAAAAACAACGAGAGAAAATAGAGCAGGTTCTAATTTTTTTGCGTAGAGAAAACTGCTATGGAGTATACACACGGCCGGTTTTCACGACCAATCTAAAAAATGGCCGTTTTCTCATCATGAAAAACGGTCGTGTGTACGCGGCATAAGAAGCAGCAGAGAGCAAAATAATGTGAGGAAGGGAGGGAGAGGGGTCAAAAGCACAGATGGGAGGGAAGGCAGGGAAGGTTCGGTAACCATTGCCTCCTGGGGGCAACCGATGCAGCAAAAAGACCCTTACAATTTATATTTGTAGGAGACGTTTGTCAAAGGTAGGTGGAAGGAAGTGTTTGATCTAAGGGGACCAGATCTTGTCAAAGGTGGCCAATCTGTCCAACAGTTTTGCTGTAAATCAAGGTCTCTTTAATCCAATTCTTAACTTCATGGAAATTCAGGACTGGAGATCTTCTTGCATTGGCAGTAGTTTGTTTAGTGGTTTCTTAATGAGTAGTGCTTCTCATGGGTCTGGAGGCCTATAATCATGGCTATGTGCACTATATACCTTAGTCCACAAAGCATGGGACACTAGACACTGCCACCAAATGTTCTTAAAATTGCCAGAATCTGGGCATCCATGAAAGCACATATGGGAGTATGCCTAGCAAAATTTTGCAACCCTCGCTCAGACAAAGTACCATCTTGAGAGAGGTTTGAAGTTCGTTTCTAATGCAAGAGCATTTTAGAGAATAAGATTTGTTTTCAATTTATCTTTATTATTATATATTTTTTCTTTAATACAAAAAAGTTTCAACATTTAACCAGCATTCTGTTACATTATATGTCTATACATGCTTATTATTTGATATACAGAAACCTGATCAATCTTCAAAAAAAAACTCATTATCATTAAAACAATATTTACAAAATCCAACCTCCTTTCATTCCCAGTCATCCTCATTCATCCCACGTACCCAGTGACGGGACAAGGTCATCAAGCGCCCAGGGCAAAGATGCCAAACTGCGCCCCCCTTTCCTTTAGGGTTAGGGTCTGGGTGCCCCCCCATCCCTTCAATAAACCATTGCGCCAGGGGAAGCCGCCCCTCCTGCCCACCCCTTGTCCCGGCCCTGCACGTACCCCTAAAAAAAAAAATTCACCCGTTCCCCTCTTTTCTCTCTTTCCCCGTACACTATTTTACTCTGTTTCCTTCTCCTTTAAGATTCCCCTTCATATTTTCCCAGTTTTCAATTTAAAAGTATTCTTCCATTCCTTTTGAAAGCCTGAATTCATCCCATTTTTGCCATATTAATGGCATTTGACTGTTAATATATCCTTCTTCTCTTATTTGTTTTTCCATATACAGGTCCTTCTCAAAAAATTAGCATATTGTGATAAAGTTCATTATTTTCTGTAATGTACTGATAAACATTAGACTTTCATATATTTTAGATTCATTACACACAACTGAAGTAGTTCAAGGCTTTTCTTGTTTTAATATTGATGATTTTGGCATACAGCTCATGAAAACCCAAAAATCCTATCTCAAAAAATTAGCATATTTCATCCGACCAATAAAAGAAAAGTGTTTTTAATACAAAAAAAGTCAACCTTCAAATAATTATGTTCAGTTATGCACTCAATACTTGGTCGGGAATCCTTTTGCAGAAATGACTGCTTCAATGCGGCGTGGCATGGAGGCAACCAGCCTGTGGCACTGCTGAGGTGTTATGGAGGCCCAGGATGCTTCGATAGCGGCCTTAAGCTCATCCAGAGTGTTGGGTCTTGCGTCTCTCAACTTTCTCTTCCCAATATCCCACAGATTCTCTATGGGGTTCAGGTCAGGAGAGTTGGCAGGCCAATTGAGCACAGTAATACCATGGTCAGTAAACCATTTACCAGTGGTTTTGGCACTGTGAGCAGGTGCCAGGTCGTGCTGAAAAATGAAATCTTCATCTCCATAAAGCTTTTCAGCAGATGGAAGCATGAAGTGCTCCAAAATCTCCTGATAGCTAGCTGCATTGACCCTGCCCTTGATAAAACACAGTGGACCAACACCAGCAGCTGACATGGCACCCCAGACCATCACTGACTGTGGGTACTTGACACTGGACTTCAGGCATTTTGGCATTTCCCTCTTCCCAGTCTTCCTCCAGACTCTGGCACCTTGATTTCCGAATGACATGCAAAATTTGCTTTCATCCGAAAAAAGTACTTTGGACCACTGAGCAACAGTCCAGTGCTGCTTCTCTGTAGCCCAGGTCAGGCGCTTCTGCCGCTGTTTCTGGTTCAAAAGTGGCTTGACCTGGGGAATGCGGCACCTGTAGCCCATTTCCTGCACACGCCTGTTCACGGTGGCTCTGGATGTTTCTACTCCAGACTCAGTCCACTGCTTCCGCAGGTCCTCCAAGGTCTGGAATCGGTCCTTCTCCACAATCTTCTTCAGGGTCCGGTCACCTCTTCTCGTTGTGCAGCGTTTTCTGCCAGACTTTTTCCTTCCCACAGACTTCCCACTGAGGTGCCTTGATACAGCACTCTGGGAACAGCCTATTCGTTCAGAAATTTCTTTCTGTGTCTTACCCTCTTGCTTGAGGGTGTCAGTGATGGCCTTCTGGACAGCAGTCAGGTCGGCAGTCTTACCCATGATTGCGGTTTTGAGTAATGAACCAGGCTGGGAGTTTTTAAAAGCCTCAGGAATCTTTTGCAGGTGTTTAGAGTTAATTAGTTGATTCAGATGATTAGGTTAATAGCTCATTTAGAGAACCTTTTCATGATATGCTAATTTTTTGAGATAGGATTTTTGGGTTGTCATGAGCTGTATGCCAAAATCATCAATATTAAAACAAGAAAAGGCTTGAACTACTTCAGTTGTGTGTAATGAATCTAAAATATATGAAAGTCTAATGTTTATCAGTACATTACAGAAAATAATGAACTTTATCACAATATGCTAATTTTTTGAGAAGGACCTGTATTGCATTTCGTTAATTTCACATATCCAATCTTCAATTTTTGGGCTCTTATATTCTCTCCATTTACATGCTATTATTGTTCTAGCTGCAGATGTCATATGGTGAAAAATATCTTTCTTAATGTTCTTTATTGATTCTGGCATCAAAGATAATAGTGAGGTATCCAAATTTAGACTCCTCTCTATTCCCGATACCTTCTGATATATTTCGAAAAAAGATTTGGTGGCCACTTTTTATCTCCCAATGGGGGCATCTAGGTCTGCTTTCTGCACATACAGTACTGTGTAGACATGTGCAATTAGTTTTGTTCCGAATTTAGTTTTTTAACAAATTTCGACAAATTTGTTAATTCGGAAATATCCAAATTAACGAAAAACCTGTTTAACAAATTTTTCCGAATATTTCAATATTCGAACATTTGTAAATTCTAAATTCAAAAATCCAAAAATCGGAAATTTCGGAAATTTGAAAATCCGAAAATAAGATCAAAAATTCAAAAGAACGAAAATCCGAAAATTCGAAAACCTGAAATAATAAACTAACTAATAATAACTTAACCCTTACTAACTATTAAATTATAGGTATTCGAATTTCCTTCCAAAGATGGCTGTTAGAGAATGTAACGATTACAAATTTATCCAACGTTTAACCTACGAATTATCCGAAATAATGAATGCTGTATCTGGTACATAACAAATTAATAATAATAAATAACAATAATAATTATAAAAACGTTTATTATTATTATTATTATTATTATTAATAATTCATTCCATTGTAGATGCGACATTCGTTATTTCGGACAATTCATAACTTCGGATAAATTCGTATTCGTTACGTTCACTAACAGCCAAATTTGAAAAGGAAATTCCAATAGTTATTATTAGTTAGTTAGTTAGTTATTATTTAGAATTTTCGTTTTATGGAATTTACGGATTTTCGCATTTTCGAATTTATGAATTTCTGAATTTACGAATTTTCGAATTTACGAATTTTGATCATGAATGACCCGAAAAAACAACAACAAAAAAAAAAACGAATGAAATGAAAACTAAAACAAACTAATTTTTCGGCAGTGCTCATGTCTAGTACTGTGACTCCCAACTCTGACTCCCACTGTGATTGGACACAGGGAGATTTTGTCAGCAGGTCCCAGGCCAATGATTCACAGCCAGGACCTGCTGATCTGCTTTGTGGAATCACAGTCCAGAGCTCTTTTTTTTGGGGGGGAGGGGGCAGCAAACAGTCGAACACGCACCTATCCCTCACCCCCCACCCGTCGGTTGGTCAGTCAGTCGGTGGGCAGGTTCGGTGCTCTTACCCCATCTATGCAGCGTTTCACCGGCGGCTTCCCTTGCTCGGACGGCGGAGACTGCTTTCCCTTCTTCTGCTCTCCACGGGCATCGGTGGCTTCCATTTCCTCCCTCCTCCTCGGCGGCAAATCTCAGAGGTCTCAGACCTGCTTCTGATTGGCCAGATTGAGGATCAGTGTTACAACAGCGAGTATTAATTTGCTGTTGTAACACCTAGCTGGGCTCATGGCGCTACGCTCTACTCTCTGAGCCCACCCTATTTTGAAGCCTATTAGAGCCTAATGCCACGTACACACGTTCGGATTTTCCGACAAGAAATCTCCGATGTGAGCTTTTGGATGGAAATTCCGACCGTGTGTGGGCTCCATCGGACTTTTTCTGTCGGAATTTCCGACAACCAAAATTTGAGAGCTGGTTCTCAAATTTTCCGTCAAGAAAAGTTCTTGTTGGAAATTCCGCTCGTCTGTATTCAATTCCAACGCTCAAAAAACCACGCATGCTCAGAATCAAGCAGAAGAGCCAAACTGCCTAGTGAACTTCATTGATCACGGCTCATCATACGTGTTGTACGTCTCTGCGTTCTTGACCATCGGAATTTCCGACAACATTTCTGTGACCGTGTGCATGCAACACAAGTTTGAGCCAACATTCCGTCGGAAAAAAAAATCCACGGTTTTGTTGTCGGAATTTCCGATCGTATGTACGCGGCATAAGGCTCTAATCAGGTGCTTAAAAAACCCCCCCCCCGCCACTGTAATTCTGGCACCCAGCGTCCTGAAAGGGGCCAGACGCATGAATAGGGGGTGGCCGCGGCGGCCGTGGATAGATTCATACTATGCAAGAATCTATCCATTATGCAAATAGGGGGTGACGTGGATAGAGGGGGCCGGGCCCAGGCGCCCCTAATGGACGACATCACTGGCGCATGTGCTCGGAAGAAACAGCCTGGGTGGCCATTCCTTCCGAGCACATGCGCCAGTGATGTCACTGGCTACATATATAGTAGATATCTCCAAAACGGTGCACGTTTAGGAGAGATTTACACTACCTATAGGTAAGTCATATTGTAGGCTTACCTATGGGTAAAAGTCAGAGATAGATGTGTAGTCCCACCTTAATTTACACTTATTGGGATTTTTTTTTTTTACCAAAGACATGTAGCAGAATACGTTTTGGTCTAAATTAATGAAGATTTTATTTTTTTTAGTTTTTTATTGGATGTTTTAGAGCAGAAATCTAACAAAAAAAATGTTTTTTCTAAACTTTCTGTCTTTTATTGTTTATATGATAAAAAAATAAAAAACCCCATTAGTGATCAAATACTGTACCACCAAAAGAAAGCTCCATTTGTGTAAAAAAAAATATGCATTTTATTTTGGGTACAGCGCTGCAAGACCGCGCAATTGCCAGTTAAAGGAGGGCAGTGCTAAAGAGCAAAAAAATGGTCTGGTCATGAGGGGGATAAAACCTTCCGGAGGTCATGTGGTTAAACACAAATCTTTTGTCCAGTTTTTGAGTTATTTCTGGATGTATGTCTTTCAGATCCTCCACACTTCATCGAAGTTCTGGCAGATTGTTCAGCAGAATTAGGAGAGACTATTAAGCTGGCCTGTCGGGTCACCGGAACCCCAAAGCCTATCGTCACCTGGTACAAAGGTAATTTGTTAATTTGTTCATTCAGTTGATTTTCTAAATACTTATAGCATACCAGATGTGGAGGGACATTTCAAAAGTAAGTGATTTTAAAGACTCGGGGAGTTGAACTCTTTCCTAGTAGGGTGTTGTGACAGACCCAACCAGGACAGGGGCTGTTTGAGGGGACTGCAGGATAGCCTCTTGCCTATGTACTATGGGCCCTGGTGTTTGAGGGAGCTACAAGCATTTAGGAATATGTCCTGTTATATATTGCAAAAAAGACATTCTTACATTTAACAAGGAAGCCATGATGGTTTCTGCCAATTTGAAACTCAGTGAGCAGATGTATATGAAAAGAAAGCTGGTTATTGAGATCTGAACAGCCCTGGGTCTTCTTGAATACTGTTACCGGACAGTCTGTGGTCCCTGATTATTCTATGCATTGTCTAGGTGTGCATTCCCATTGTTAATTGAGTTAATTGAGTTAATTGAGTCACCTATTGTTTCTGTCTGTTGGCTAATTTGGCTGACTTTTTGGAGATTCCTACATGATGGGATTAGTCTTGTGTCAACTCTAATTTGTTATCTAACCATTGTGTGATGTTTTGGGTAAATGTTTGGTTTTATTGTTCATGTGGCGACTGACCAACTTTTGAAGTGTATTTCTGTTCAATGAGCAGTAATTCCTTTGGTTCTTATCCCAACATTTTGTCTGTGTACGATGCTTGGGTTAAAGAGCAGGTAATAGTTCTCGGTCTTCTGAAACAGTTCAGAGGGCAGAAGGCACTGTTTGGCAGACACACCTAATCGGAGTGCCAAGATGTTCCGTCACAGGTGTCCATACATTCACAAAACGAATGGTAGTTGGCCATTCCTTATCCCCTGTGGCAAAGGCAAAAAATTGAGTTATAGGCGCAAGGGCATAGGAACACACGGTGTATTAAAGTCCAAACTAACAAAGATAAAGGCCATACACTCGTGTCAGCTTAGGTTTTTGTCTGTGTACGATGCTTGGGTTAAAGAGCAGGTAATAGTTCTCGGTCTTCTGAAACAGTTCAGAGGGCAGAAGGCACTGTTTGGCAGACACACCTAATCGGAGTGTCAAGATGTTCCGTCACAGGTGTCCATACATTCACAAAACGAATGGTAGTTGGCCATTCCTTATCCCCTGTGGCAAAGGCAAAAAATTGAGTTATAGGCGCAAGGGCATAGGAACACACGGTGTATTAAAGTCCAAACTAACAAAGATAAAGGCCATACACTCGTGTCAGCTTAGGTTCAAGAACGCAGCTCACACTGTACATACAAAGCGCCACTAAGTGTAGTAGATTAGTTTCAGTTTAATTAAGCCCCCATAATGGGCTACTCACAGGATAATGGTGGAATACAGGCTCATCGATAATGGTGGACACTGGGTGGCCTGCCAATCCTTGACCGTAGCGCTAACAGCGGCGTGGGTCATGCTGTGGTTGGAAGCCGAAGCCAAGGCCAGAAAGAAGCCGGAGGGCTGCTGGAGAGACAACGGGAAATAGGAGTGGGCATGCCCTAACGTAGCATGGCGCATGCTCCGAAACACGCCGCAAAGCATCCTGGGACCTGTGACGCTGCACTTCACCTGGATCCCGGTGTCTCTCCAGCATCTCTCTGGCTTTGGCTTCCAGCCACAGCATGACCCACACCCCTGTTAGCGCTCTGGTCAAGGATTAGCAGGCCACCCAGTGTCCACCAATATCAATGAGCCTGTATTCCACCATTATCCTGTGAGTAGCCCATTATGGGGGCTTAATTAAACTGAAACTAATCAACTACACTTAGTGGTGTTTTTTTCACCTTTTCTCTTTTGTCTGCTTTATGTACAGAGTGAGCTACGCTCTTGAACCTAAGCTGACACGAATGTATGGACTTTATCTTTGTTAGTTTTGACTTTAATACACTGTGTGTTCCTATGCCCTTGTGCCTATAACCCACTTTATTGCCTTTTGCCACAGGGGATACTCCGGTCAAAGATTGTTAGACCACCAAGTGTCCACCATTATTGATGAGCCTGTATTCCACCATTATCCTGTGAGTAGCCCATTATGGGGGCTTAATTTAACTGATACTAATCTGCTACACTTAGTGGCACTTTTTTTCTCCTTTTCTCTTTTTTTCCCTGTGGCAAAGGTCCAGTTTAAACTTACCAGCAGGTCCTAGCAGTACAGCAACAAGCATTGCTGGGTTACCAATTAACTTTCATTCTGGGTAGGATAACTGATGGTATGGCGGATCTTAGATAAGTGGGAAGACTAAAATGAGCACTTATAGACTTAATCAGGAGAACAGCAACTTTTCTCACCCATCTCAGGGCGTTCCTTTCTCCAGTAGTATGAAAAATCTTGAAATAATATTTAACATGGATGTTGGGTCCCTTGTAATGGCTGTGATGGATGGACAGACCCGTGAGCGCCTGTTCCAACCAATGGAGACCCCGGGAAACAAACCAAACCTTTTTGGTTGGCATAGAGAGGCAAATAAAAAATAATAGGCACAAAGAAATTAGCCCATCTGTGAATAAGTTAGTGGATTACGAGGACGAACCGCAATACCCAACAGGCGTTTTTCTGTCTTTTTGCCTGAGTGATGCTCAAAATTATTTACTGTTATGTTTTTTTTTTTTTTTGCCATCCTTAATTGGCATAAAGTATATCTAAGGCAAAATCTATTTAGAAAACTTTGAACGCTGCTGTTTCTCTTAGCGAATAATAAATTTGCTTGCAGATGGCCGTACGGTGGAAGTGGATCCCCATCACATCATAATTGAAGACCCCGATGGTTCCTGCACCCTCATATTGGACAACATGAGCGGAGTGGACTCAGGACAGTACATGTGCTTCGCCTCCAGTGCAGCCGGGAATGCCAGCACGTTAGGAAAGATCCTTGTTCAAGGTAATGGTTTATTCTGGATTAATTATTATTAATAAAATACCTTCTAATACAAGTGAATTTCTTGGCATAGTAAAAAAAAATAAAAAAATTCTGTATATCAGGGCTGCCTTTAATATTGATTGGACTTTGGGCAAACATTTTCATGCCCCACGCCCGCTCCCCCCTCCCTGCTATGCAAATTCTCTCTCCACCTGCTGAGACATACAATAAATAGCAGCTAGACACAGAATCCGCTCACTGCAGCAGATCAGTCGGCAATTGGTTGCCAGAGGTAATAGCATATCATTACCACTCACTGGCTGGTTGCTAGAGGTTACAGCATATTATTTCTGCTCACTGAGAGGTTACTGCACATCATAATTGCTCACCCATTGGTTGCTATATGTTATTGCACATCCTTAACGCTCACTGGTTTCTAGAGGTTACTGTACATCATTACTGCTCACCCATTGGTTGCTAGAGGTTATTGCACATCCTTACTGCTCACTGATTAGTTACTAGTGCTCACTGCACATCATTACCGTTCACTGATTTGTTGCTAGAGCTTACTGCACATCATTACCGCTCACTGATTGGTTGCTAGAGCTTACTGCACACCATTACCGCTAACCTATTGGTTTCTAGAGGCTACTGCACATTATTATTGCTCACTGATTGGTTGCTAGAGCTTACTGCACATCATTACCGCCCACCCATTGGTTGCTAGAGGTTACTGCACATCATTACCACTCACTGATTGGTTGCTAGGGGTTACTGCACATCATTACTGCTCAATGATTGGTTGCTAGATAGATTATGCTACAAACACACAACAGTCCCCTTGCCAGAGTAGAAATGTTCTCTTGCATTGCAGCAGACTTTAACATGTAGCATAAACGATGTGGTTAATGAAGCCGACCAGGATTACAATCAAAAACAGTACTGTCATGAGCATAGCAAGCAGAGATGGCAGAGATAAGTGAAAGTTTAGCAGGTAAAGC
Organism: Rana muscosa; assembly: GCA_029206835.1. Classification (NCBI taxonomy): domain Eukaryota; kingdom Metazoa; phylum Chordata; class Amphibia; order Anura; family Ranidae; genus Rana; species Rana muscosa. Next base: position 320,699,339 of record CM055122.1, read on the forward strand.
AGTGAAAGAAAAGAAATCCAAAACCAATGTGTGTGTTTACCATCCACTGACCATATCCTCAATTACAATCATAAAATAAATGTCCAGCCATAAACTTCTGCAGATGGCTGATCACCATGAATTGGTGCACAGAAATTACAAGTGTATGACAAACACCTGGAGATCAGTAACGGGCACAAGGTCCTTTAACACCCAAGGAAAAAAGGCCAATGCATGCCCCTATGAGCTGTGCACAGCAGCACAGGTTGCATTTGGGCGGGGCTTAGGTACCCGTGTGGGGACAGGTGGAACTACACTCATTAATGCCTGAACCCCAGGCTGGGAGCTTCGGTCATGTGACAGTCAACTTGACGGCAGGTCTCCCGGGCTTAGAAGTGAGCTGCAGTAACACTGTTAACTCCTTGCTCTCTGTGCTGACTCGGTTACACTCCTCTTATGCATAGAGGACACCACTTCCCAAGTGTGCAGCATTTTGAGGCCGGTACTGTTTATCCTGTACTGGGCTCCACAAGTCCAGTAGTTTATGTCATCTCTTTCCCAGTGACACTTTCCATGGTTGCTACGGGATACAGGAAACGTGCTCTCTTTCTCTCTCTCCAAGATCCCTGTTTGCTCGCTTCTCCAGGGGCCCATCTACATTTCTCTTCTGTGACCTCAGGCTGGGTCTGTAGGCACTATGTGCTTTTTGATCTGGTCCCAGAAAGTAAGGAAATTACTGTTAGTGGCGGTGCCAAGCACTTAAAGTGGAGTTCCAGCCTGTGGGGAAAAAAATATCAAAGTCAGCAGCTACAAATACTGTAGCTGCTGACTTTTAATATAACACTTACCTGTCCAGGGAGTTCGCGAGGTTGGCACCCAAAGCAGATCCGTCCATCGGCGCCGGCATCCTTACTAAGGGAAACAGGAAGTGAAGCCTTGCGGCTTTACAGCCTGTTTCCTACTGTGCATGCGCAAGTCACGCTGCACTTTCTGAATGGTTTCGCTGTCTTCTGGGACCTGTGTGTCCCCCAGAGGGCAGCGGGGGGGGGAGGCAGGGCCGGAGGTTTCAAAGATCATCGCACAAAGATGCAGCGATCTTCCACGAAAGTGGAAGCAAATGCCTGGTTTTGACAGGTATCCGCTCCTCCCCCCCCGAAAGGTGCCAGATGTGACAGCAGAAGGGGGGAAGCAAACAAGTGGAGCTTGCTCTTTTGGGTGGAGCTCCACTTTAACCCCCTCCACTTCCATCTCCTGGCTGATTGGCTGCCTTGCATGTGACACAAACACTGCAGTCCTTAGCAACTACACATTAACTTCCTCTGGATAGTCTAGTCCCCTTGTTGTGTTGCAAACCCTATTCTTTAAATACACTGTGCATGCACCCCTTTTAAGAGACTTCAGACCTGGCAAAGCAAGTAAACAGTTAAAGATCCTTTACTGAGATACCTGCTGCATACATTAAAATTCTCAAAAAGCAGTTTCAACACAATTCCTGTATAAAACTCTTCTAACATCTATAGAGTTTGCATACCTTTTACAGAAGGCAAGCCCAGAAAGCAATCCTGTTTTTGGGCAAAATTCCATTAAGGCAATAATCCATACGAGGTAGTGCAAGTCCCTTAGAGTCTATGATTGGCAGTAATCCACAAAGGCAGTAAGTCCCTAATTAACAGCTACAAGTCCATAAGGCCCCTAGGCATGAGACCCTCTCCAGGAACCCCGATTAGGCTCCTATCCCCCCCGAAAGGGGGTGACCACTCCAGCAAAGTATGCAGCTACATTTTTGCAGTTTCCCAGGCAGAACTCCAGGGGCGCTTTTATGTTGATTAACCTGTAGGTGATGGTAACCCAGCTGAAAATGGCAGGAAAAGTATTACCTATACAAACTGGTTACTCCTGGCTCTCAAGTCAACCTGAGGACATAGGAAACATACAATCATTGAATTATTTGGCACCTGGCTGGGCTCACAATAGGAAATTGGTTCAGCCAAGGGAAAACAATTGCTTACACAGACAGACACATTAACCCTTTGTAGGCACCTGCCTACATGCAGGTTCTGCCCTTTTTGCACCCCCTCCTACTAAAGCTCCCAAGGTAGCCATGTCAATTGCTGATGATAGGTCCCCTTCATGAAACATACAGCTGCAGATTTTGCATGGCCATGCATGCGTTATCCAATTGCAATCTTTTGATGATACAAGCATGCTCATTTGCATCAAACAAAGGTGATTGCTTGTGCCTTTGGAGATGGAAAGGTTTTGCCTGGAAGCTTATCTTTAACATATTACAGGTCTGGGACAACTTTCCTAAGAATGAAAAATTCCTTGAATTACCGGTAACTTGAGCCAGGCTGTATTTAGCAGCTTTTTGCAGAGATCTTGTTGACTGTGAGAGAATTCTGCAAAAACATGCTGCGCACCCCTCCTCTCTCCCAGAGACGAGCCATTCCGTGACTCAGAACTGTGAAACAATGCATTAGAGCGGAGTTCAAGGCCTGTCATGATTCATGCACACGGCTAGAATTATTCACTTTGCTTTCATCCTAATTAAGCCAAATTATGAAGTCGTTCTCGCTATCGTGCAAATAGAATCTGGGCGAAGAGAGAAGAAAATTACTTCAAGTCTGTTATTGTTGCCTTAATCATAATGAGTGCTTTCCCAATCCTTGTACATCAGTTATATAAAGGGGAAATATAATCTTGGAGGGAATGTATATTTATAAAAATATATACTTTATAAATAATATGTAAAATATTTTTATTTAAATATCTAATAAATAATATATATATATATATATATATATATATATATATATATATATACTGTATTACTTACCGGTATATGGAAGATAATAAGCCAATGATCTTAGAGAGTTGAAGTCTTGATAAAACATGTAATCAAGGCTGCAATAAAAATGTGATATTTAGAGTGTAACTCTGTCTATTAAGAAGAAAAACATTCCCCTCTGGGTGATCTATGTACATTGCAAGGATTTCAACAAACTTTGTAGCAGATTCCAACCTTTTGCTCCTTTGAAGAAATAGCCGCATGTTTCACCAGTAGGGATGAGCTTCGAGTTCGAGTCAAACTCATGTTCGACTCGAACATTGCCTGTTCGCCCGTTCGCCCGGGTGTTCGCGGCAAATTCGAAAAGTCTATGGGAGAAATCTAAAGTGCTAATTTTAAAGGCTTATATGCAAGTTATTGTCCTAAAAAGTGTTTGGGGACCCGGTCCTGCCCCAGGGGACATGTATCAATGCAAAAAAAAGTTTTAAAAACTGCCGTTTTTTTAATAATGCTTAAAGTGAATCAATAAAAGTGAAATATTCCTTTAAATTTCGTACCTGGGGGGTGTGTATGATATGCATGTAAAGTCACGCATGTTTCCCGTGCTTAGAACTGTCCCTGCACAAAGTGTCATTTTTGAAAGAAAAAAAGTCATTTAAACCTCACTCGCGGCTATTAATGAATTGTCGGCTTTTATCAATACATAGAAAAGTCATTGATAAAAAATAAAAAAAAAAGCGTGGGGGTTCCCCCAAATTCAATTACCAGGCCCTTCAGGTCTGGAATGGATATCAAGGGGAACCCTGCCGCAAATTTTAAAAAAAATGGCGTGCGGTTCCCCCTAAGTATCCATACCAGGCCCTTCAGATCTGGCATGGATTTTAAGGGGAACTCCACCCCAAATGAAAAAAAATGGCGTGGAGTCCCCCCAAAAATCCATACCAAACCCTTATCCGAACATGCAACCTGGCCGGCCACAGGGGAAGAGGGGGGGATGAGAGAGCGGCCCCCCTCCCTCCTGAACCGTACCAGACCACATGCCCTCAACATGGGGAGGATGTCCCCATGTTGATGGGGACAAGGGCCTCATCCCCACAACCCTTGCCCGGTGGTTGTGGGGGTCTGCGGGCAGGGGGCTTATCGGAATCTGGAAGACCCCTTTAACAAAGGGGACCCCCATATCCTGGCCCCCCCTATGTGAATTGGTAAGGGGTACATTGTACCCCTACCATTTCACGAATAAAGTGTAAAAAAAATGTAAATAAAAACACACAAACACCTTGGAAAAGTCCTTTATTTAAAAAAGAAAAAAAGAAAATAAAACATTCCAGCGATGAAATCCAGTGTCCCGCGGCGATCCCGATGTCCAGCGCTGTCCGTCATTGGTTGTGCCTGAGCGGACCTGATAGGGAACTTCCTCCGCAGTGTTCTAAATGTATAGACCCGCCCCTTCTAAAGTTCCCCATCAGGTCCGCTCAGCGGACCAGATGCGGAACGCGAGAAGGGGTGGGTCTATACATGTATTACACAGTGAAGGAAGTTCCCATCAGGTCCGCCCCCTCGTAGAGCGGACCTGATGGGGAACTTTAGAAGGGGCGGGTCTATTCATGTATTACACAGTGAAGGAAGTTCCCATCAGATCCGCTCAGGCACAACCAATGACGGACCACGCTGGACATCGGGATCGCCGCGGGACACTGGATTTCATCGCTGGAATGTTTTTTTTTTTTTTAATAAAGGATTTTTCCAAGGTGTTTGTGTGTTTTTATTTAAATTTTTTTACACTTTCTTCGTGAAATGGTAGGGGTACAATGTACCCCTTACCAATTCACATAGGGGGGAGCCAGGATCTGGGGGTCCCCTTTGTTAAAGGGGTCTTCCAGATTCCGATAAGCCCCCTGCCCGCAGACCCCCACAACCACCGGGCAAGGGTTGTGGGTATGAGGCCCTTGTCCCCATCAACATGGGGACATCCTCCCCATGTTGAGGACATGTGGCCTGGTACGGTTCAGGAGGGAGGGGGGGCCGCTCTCTCGTCCCCCCCCCCCTCTTCCCCTGCGGCCGGCCAGGTTGCGTGTTCGGATAAGGGTCTGGTATGGATTTTTGGGGAGACTCCACGCCATTTTTTTTTAAATTTGGGGTTGAGTTCCCCTTAAAATCCATGCCAGATCTGAAGGGCCTGGTATGGATATTTAGGGGGAACCGCACGACATTTTTTTTTAAATTTGCGGCGGGGTTCCCCTTAATATCCATTCCAGACCTGAAGGGCCTGGTAATTGAATTTGGGGAACCCCCACGCTTTTTTTTTTTTTAATCAATGACTTTTCTATGTATTGATAAAAGCCGACAATTCATTAATAGCCGCGAGTGAGTTTTAAATGACTTTTTTCCTTCAAAAATGACACTTTGTGCAGGGACAGTTCTAAGCACGGGAAACATGCGCCACTTAACAGGCATACTATACACCCCCCCCCCCCCCACCCCCAGGTACGAAATTTAAAGGAAAATTTCACTTTTATTTTTTCATTTTAAGCATTATTAAATTCACTGCTCCCGCAAAAACGTCTATTTTTTAAACTTTTTTTTGCATTGATACATGTCCCCTGGGGCAGGACCCGGGTCCCCAAACACTTTTTAGGACAATAAATTGTATATTAGCCTTTATACCTAGTACTTTAGATTTAGAACGTTCGAGTCCATTGTATTTATAGGGTTCTAAAGTTCACGCAAACATTCTGTCTGTTCGCAGGTTCTTGTGCGAACCGAACAGGGGGGTGTTCGGCTCATCCCTGTTCACCAGACTGATCGCATACTCATTCTGAATGAGAGGGTCTGGCTCGCTATAATCACCTGCTGCACTTTGTGCTCTGATGAGAAAAGCTGCAAGTTCTGCCTCAATTTGAAAGTTATTTCTTATGGGGAGTATCTCGCCAAAACTACAATTCCTATTGTGGGGGGGGGGGCCTAAAATCTAAATTGTATCTTGGTGCAGACTTCTGGGAAAATGAATGAGCCAATCACACAAACAGGAAATGACATTTCTGGGGACGTTCTGTACACTAACAGTGTACAGGACGCCTCTGGTTTGCCATATTGCATTACATTTTACAGAGAATTACAGATTAAAATGAAAGGCAATTTTTAATAACATTAATTGTATTTATTTTTTTGTTATATTACGCCATGAAAACCACTGTGCTGTGTAATGAAAATCAGAGAGCACCACCAAAGTTTTTAGTAAACTGATAAACTGTCCATAAACTTCCTCACCTTTTTCCTTTCCATCTACATTGCTCCTAACTGTTCATCATTTGGAGGGACTGTGCCTCTTTTTGACCCAAATCCCTCTGTCCCTGTTTCCCCCTCAGCTGTCTTTTTTTTGGTTAGGTGTATAGACCTTTATTTAAAAAAAATACATTTAACTACTAAAAGTGTGATAGTACACTGACATTTCCCTTTCCTTTCCTTTCCTCTCTCCCCTCTCTCTTCTCTCCTTTCTTTCATTCTTTCCTTTTTTATTTTATTCCCTCCCTGTCTCTTTCCTTCCTTCCTCCTTTCCCTTCCCTTCTCCCTCCCTCCCTCTCTTTTTCCTTCCTTTCTTTCCTCCCTTCTTTTCCTTTCTTCCATCCCTCCTTCTTTTACGCCCTTTCTTTTTTCTTTTCTACTTTCCTTCTTCCTGCTATCTCTCCTTCCTTCCTTCCTTCCTTTCTTCCTTCCTCCCTTCCTCCTTCCTTCTTCTTTTCCTTCCTTCCCTCTTTCCTTCCTTCCTCCTTTGCCTCCCTTTCTCCCTCCCTCTCTCTTTCCTCACTTCTTTTACTTTCTTCCATCCCTCCTTTTCCGCCCTCTCTTTTCTTTTCTACCTTCCTCCCTTTTTCCTTCCTTTCCTTCCTTCCCTCTCTCCCTTCATTCCTTCCTTTCCTTCTTCTATTCCTTCCTTCTCTCCCTTTGCTTTTCTTTCCTTTCCTTTCCTTTTCTCTCTCACCCCTCCTTTCTTTAATTCCTTCCCTTTATATTTGATTCCCTCCCTCGCTCTCTCTTTCCTTCCTTCCTCCTTTCCCTCCCTCTCTTTTTCCTTCCTTCCTCCTTTCTTTCCCTCTCTCTTTCTTTCCTTCCTCCTTTCCTTCCCTCTGTATTTTCATCCTTTCTTCCCTCCCTTCCTTTGCTTTCTTCCATCCCTCCTTCCCTCACTCCCTTCATTTCTTATTTTCTTCCTCCCTTCCTTCCTTCCTTCCTTCCTTCCTTCCTTCTTTCCTTCCTTCTTTCCTTCCTTCCTTCCTCCCTCCCTCCCTTCCTTCCTTCCTTTCTCCTTCCTTCCTTTCTCCTTCCTCTCTTTCTTCCTTCCTCCCTTTCTCTTTCCTTTCCTTCCTTCCTTCCTTCCCTCTCTCCCTTTCCTTCCTTCACTCTTTCCCTTCCTTCCTTTCCTTCTCCCTTTACTTTCTTCTTTTCCTTTCCTTTCTTCTTTCACCCCTCCTTTCTTTCGATCCTTCCTTTTTTATTTTATTCCCTCCCTCTCTCTTTCTTTCCTTCCTCCTTTCCCTCCCCTTCTCCCTCCCTCTCTCTTTCCTCCCTTCCTTTCCTTTCTTCCATCCCTCCTTCTTTTCCGCCCTTTTTTTTATTTTCTACTTTCCTTCTTCCTGCTATCTCTTTTTCCTTCCTTCCTCCCTTTTTTCCTTCCTCCCTTTTTCCTTCCTTTCCTTCCTTCCTTGCGTTCTTCCTTTCCTACTTTCTCTTCCTTTGCTTTTCTTTCCTTTCCTTTCCTCTCACCCCTCCTTTCTTTAATTCCTTCCCTTTTTCTTTTATTCCCTCCCTCTCTCTTTCCTTCCTCCTGTCCCTCCCTCTCTCTTTCCTTCCTTCCTCCTTTCCCTCACTCTCTCTTTTCATCCTTTCTTTCCTCCCTTACTTTGCTTTCTTCCATCCCTCCTTCCTTCACTTTCTTTCTTTCTTTCTTCTTTTCTTCCTCCCTTTCTTCCTTCCTTCTTTCTTTCTTTCTTTCTTTCCTTCCTTCCTTCCTTTCGTCTTTCCTTCCCTTCCCTTTTTTTCCTCCCCCATCCTCCTCTTTCCCCTCTTTCCATTCTTTCCGTCTTCCTTTCCTCCCCTTTCCTCTCTTTCTCTTCCTTCCTTTTTCATTTTATCTCCTCTTCCCTCCATCCTTCCTCTCTTCCTTCCTTTCCTCATTATTTAGCTAACCATTGTGATGTTATTTCAGTTCCTCCAAGATTTGTCAACAAGCTGCGCAATTCTTACTTTGTGGATGGTGAAGACGCTCGGTTCACGTGCATCATTGAGGGAGCCCCGTACCCACAAATCCGGTGAGTAATTCAGAAATTCCAACTAATAATCATTAACCTTCCATTAATTTAATGTAAACTTTTGATGGTAATACCTTGTCTATTCAAAAGATGATGGCATTCCAGATACTGTCTGGTTCCATTATGATCTGTAATATTGTTCCTGATGAATAGAATGTTATGTGAAGGGTGGATGAATAATGAAGTGAGCAGAGGAGACCTCCAGTTATCATCTCTATAAAATATATTCCTAGAAGCTCAGGAAAAATTGCCTCCAATGTCCGGTTGTGCTGGTTTAACAAATCTACCATTTTATAAGGGAAAGTTCTCTGCGATGTATGAGTTTTTTTTATGCTGATTTTCTCTGTTTACTTCACTATAATTTCCTTATAATAGCGGCCTACTGTTCCAGCGAAACGCGTTGGCAAGGGTCTGTATTAGTATGTGAAAACATGCTAATCAGCAAACTGATGATCCCGCTTTTATACATTGAAATATTGAAAACTGGAAGGGAAAAAAAATGCAGAGTTTGCCAATTTCTCCTGATTAGAACTCTTTATACTTTTTGTTATGGAATCCAGGGACTCAAGAAAGGAAAGAATAGCTAATTTTTCTTTAGATACCAGTCCAACATAAAACATGGAGACTGAAATTAAAGCACCACACTGAGAATTGGTCACCCAAAAATAAAGATATTCCAGTATAAATTAGGATAAGGAGTTTGCCAAAAAGCAACGCATTTCGTAGTCCAGAAAATGCCTGCTTCGTCAGGGCTTAAAATGAGGGAAAGGTATGTACAATCTAAATAATATGGTATCTTAAAACAGAACTAAACTCTCTCACCCAACATGAACTATTTTTAATCCATGTGCTGCTAGCCTTAGTAAATGGACAGGAAGGTATATTCTATTTACTTGTTTTAATCTTTTTTTTTTATTTACTTCCTGGTTTCTGGCCTAGGCCAAAATGATGTCACATATCCCAGGAGTCTTCATAAGCTTTTCCTTTCTTTCATCTGGAGGAGGGGCTTTTTCAGCTAGCCACGTCCTCCTGCCTGCATGCCTGAGCTAAGGGCAGATGAATTCAAGGAAGTAAATGCTACATGAAGCGTGATTTCTCAGCAAAATAAAGCAGGAAGACATGAATGGAAGGGGGAGTTTGCTTTTAATAATAAAAATGAATTAACCACTTGGTGCCCAAGGTACGTCATATGACGTTGTGGACTTTGAGTGGGTATATCTGAATGATGGGTGCAGCTACAGGCATCATTCAGATATCATCTTTTTTTTCAGCTAGCGATTCCCTTCACCGTAAGAACAATCATAGCGGCAGTTCAGCTGTTTGATCGCTCTTACGGGTGGCGGGAGGGGACGCAACACCACCCCCCTCCCACCGCCCTCCGGCGCTTATCCGGGCTTGCACGTGCGATCGGCGACCCATAGAACGAATTGTTCGCCACCAAAAGTTGAGCATAGAGATTTCTGGTGACCAGATGGTCCCCAGTCATCTCTATGACCATCGGAGGCCCGGGCGTGACGTTATGACGTCACGTCCGGGCCGGCGGATGTAAACAATGCTGGAAAGGCAGAGAGAGTTTATTTATTTTTTTGGACCTCGGTCTTTCCAGCCTGAAGGAGCTCTTATAGACCCCACATCTCTCCATAAAGAGGACCTGTCACGCACTATTCCTATTACAAGGGATGTTTACATTCCTTGTAATAGTAATAAAAGTGATCAAAAAAAAATAAAAAATTTTAAGACAAAGTGCAAATATAAATATAAAAAAATTAAAGTAAAATAAAAAATAAAAAAAAATTAAAATGTAAAAATTTAACGTGCCCCCGTCCCCACGTGCTCGCGCACAGAAGCGAACGCATATGTAACTCCCACATTTGTAAACAGCATTCAAATCACACATATGAGGTATTGTCGCGTGCGTTAAAGCAAGAGCGACAATTCTAGCCCAAGCCCTTCTCTGTAACTCTAAACATGTAATATGTAAAAAATATTAAAGCGTCACCTATGGAGATTTTTAAGTACAAAAATTTGGCGTCATTCCACGAGTGTGAGCAATTTTAAAGCGTGACACGTTTAGGTATCTATTTACTCAGCTTAACATCATATTTCACATTATACAAAAAAATTTGACTAATTTTACTGTTTTTGTTTTTTCTAATTCATAAAAAAGTTGTTTTTGTAAAAAGAATACCATGTGACATAAAAAGTTGCAACGACCGCCATTTTTATTCCCTAGGGTCTCTGCTAAAAAAAAAAAAAAACATATATAATGTTTGGGTGTTCTGAGTAATTTTCTAGAAAAAAAAAAAGAAGCTGATTTTTACATGTAGGAGCGAAGAATTGGCTTGGGCTGGAAGTGGTTAAAGTGTTTTCAGGTTGTGGTGTTCAGATACAGTTAAAGAGGAAGTAAACCCTCCACAACTTTTTTAGTTAAACATACCCCTGCAAGAGAAAGGCATCAAAATGAGCTAGTATGCATAGCATACTAGCTCATTATGTGGCACTTACCTAAAATCGAAGCCCCGAAGTCCTCCTCGTTTTCCGCCGCTGCCGCCATGTCTGCTCGGAGCTTCTTCCTGTTATCGCCACTCCGGCGCTGTGATTGGCCGGAGCGGCGATGACGTCACACGCAGGCGCGCTCTGGTCGGCAAGATCCCATTCAGAAAACCGGCAATGATGCTGGCCCACTAGTGTCCATGCGTGTGACGTCATTGGTGCTGTGTTTTCAGCGTATATCTCCTTAACCGTGTAGGTTAAGGAGATATTTCTTGCACCTACAGGTAAGCCTTAATCTAGGCTTACCTGTAGGTGCAAGTTGTCAAAGTGGGTTTACAACCACTTTAAGTTCCACTTTAAAATAGGAAAAGATGTGTATAATATACAGTTTTACAATATTCGGATAGATGTAGAGTCTGTCAGCAGCTGGTTGGGCTGCGCCAACCATATATACTGTATGCAGGGTTGCCAACTGGCAGTAAATTTATTGACAGTTTGTAAAAATCTGTGATTTTTTTTACAATTGGCAGTAAATATCAGGGGCTGATAATTTCATGCTGTGTTGAGTTTTAAGTGTAAATCAAGCAAATTACTTTGTTATAGGTATTGTCAGTGTTTCCATATCATGTTTATACTGTTTAAAAATTCACTGTGTTCGTTTTCAATAGGAGTTTTGTAATTTCTCAGGTTGTCAGTAAAAAATGGGTTCCGCCAGTAACTTTCCCATGTTTTGTCAGTAAAAAATGCTGCGGGAGGTTTGCAGCCCTGACTGTATGACGTATATTGTTTAACCAGTCCAGTACATTCCATACCACATTTTTAAGCCATGATGAAGAGGGTGCTTTCTGGCCCCCAAAATGCGTTAGCTTCATCCTAACTTACAGTGGGGCAAAAAAGTATTTAGTCAGCCACCAATTGTGCAAGTTCTCCCACTTAAAAAGATGAGAGAGGCCTGTAATTGTCATCATAGGTAAACCTCAACTATGACATATCACATTGTCTGATTTGGAAAGAATTTATTTGCAAATTATGGTGGAAAATAAGTATTTGGTCACCTACAAACAAGCAAGATTTCTGGCTCTCACAGATCTGTATCTTCTTCTTTAAGAGGCTCCTCTGTCCTCCACTCATTACCTGTATTAATGGCACCTGTTTGAACTTGTTATCAGTATAAAAGACACCTGTCCACAACCTCAAACAGTCACACTCCAAACTCCACTATGGTGAAGACCAAAGAGCTGTTGAAGGACACCAGAAACAAAATTGTAGACCTGCACCAGGCTGGGAAGACTGACTCTGCAATAGGCAAGTAGCTTGGTGTGAAGAAAACAACTGTGGGAGCAATAATTAGAAAATGGAAGACATACAAGTCCACTGATAATCTCCCTCGATCTGGGGCTACACGCAAGATCTCACCCCGTGGGGTCAAAATGATCACAAGAACAGTGAGCAAAAATCCCAGAACCACACGGGGGGACCTAGTGAATGACCTGCAGTGAGCTGGGACCAACGTAACAAAGGCTACCATCAGTAACACACTACGCCGCCAGGGACTCAGATCCTGCAGTGCCAGACGTGTCGCCCTGCTTAAGCCAGTACATGTCCGGGCCCATCTGAGGTTTGCTAGAGAGCATTTGGATGATCCAGAAGAGGATTGGGAGAATGTCATATGGTCAGATCAAACCAAAGTAGAACTGTTTGGTAGAAACACAACTCGTCGTGTTTGGAGGAGAGAGAATGCTGAGTTGCAACCATAGAACACCATACCTACTGTGAAGCATGGGGGTGGCAACATCACGCTTTGGGGCTGTTTCTCTGCAAAGGGAACAGGACGACTGACCCGTGTACATGAAAGAATGAATGGAGCCATATATTGTGAGGGCATTGAAGATGAAACGTGGCTGGGTCTTTCAGCATGACAATGATCCCAAACACACCACCTGGGCAATGAAGGAGTGGCTTCGTAAGAAGCATTTCAAGGTCCTTGAGTGGCCTAGCCAGTCTCCAGATAGCAACCCCATAGAAAACCTTTGGAGGGAGTTGAAAGTCCGTGTTGCCCAGCGACAGCCCCAAAACATCACTGCTCTAGAGGAGATCTGCATGGAGGAATGGGGCCAACATACCAGCAACAGTGTGTGACAACCTTGTGAAGACTTACAGAAAACGTTTGACCTCTGTCATTGCCAACAAAGGATATATAACAAAGTATTGAGATTAACTTTTCATATTCACCAAATACTTATTTTCCACCATCATTTGCAAATAAATTCTTTCCAAATCAGACAATGTGATTGTCTGGATTTGTTTCCACATTTTGTCTCTCATAGTTGAGGTTTACCTATGATGACAATTACAGGCCTCTCTCATCTTTTTAGGTGGGAGAACTTGCACAATTGGTGGCGACTAAATACTTTTTTGACCCACTGTATATTGGAATAAATCTGTATCCAGATAATCAGTTCTCGACGAAGAGCTTCAATTTATAAAACTTTTTTCTTTTTGATCCTTAAAGTGGTTGTAAACCCACTTTGTAAACAAACACCTACAGGTAAACCTAGATTAAGGCTTACCTGTTGGTGCATGAAATATCTCCCTAACCTACACATTTAAGGAGATATTTGCATTTAAACCCGGCGCCGCTGACGTCACGCGCATGCGCATGGGGTTAATCCCATTCACAAATTTGGCTAGGTCGAAGCATTCAACGACGTAGCCGAATTGGACAGCTCCCGCGCGCATGCGCAGAGTCACGTCTTCGCCGCTCCGGCCAATCACAGCGCCGGAGCGGCGCTGTGATTGGCTGGTGCGGCGATACCCGGTACGGCGATGGCTGCGTCTGGAGAGAGGGACGCGGACTGCTTCGGGGGCCCCGATCTAAGGTAAGTGGTACATAATGAGCTAGTGTGCTAGTCATACTAGCTCATTATGCCTTTCTCTTGCAGGTTGCCTAAAAAAAAAAAAAAAAAAAAAAGAATAGTGGGTTTACAACCACTTTAAAGTGGTTGTAAACCCTTTTTTCTACTTCTAACTATAGGTAAGCCTAGAATAAGGCTTACCTATAGGTAGTGGAAATATCTCCTAAACGTGCGCCGTTTAGGAGATATTTCACTTGTAGTCCGCTGAAAATGTTAACGGCGCATGCGCGGGGAAGAAACGAAACTGAGTGCCGTTTCTTCCCTAGCCTGTGCCGTTAATGGCGGCTCCCGTGCGCACGAGTGACGTCACGTGGCTCCGGCAAATCACAGAGCCGAACTCCGTGGCACGGAAGGAAGCGGGGCCTTTAGATGTACGCTGCCTACACAGGGGACATCGCTGGATTCTTTTGCGGGTAAGTGGCACATAATGGGCTAGTATGCGATGCATACTAGCCCATTATGCTTTTCATTTGCAGGCTTTGCAGCGAGCAAAAGAAGGAAGTAAAACCCATCAGGGTTTACTTCCTCTTTAAATGTTTGTAAATATACATTGTAGCCATGATCTTGCGCATTTTCTATGTCCTCAGATGGTGCAAAGATGGTCATCTACTGCCGGAATCTAATAAGCATCAGACGTTTGGCGAGCCGAGAACAGGAACCCTGGTCCTGGTGATAAAGAAAGCCAGCAAGGAAGACATTGGCTATTATGAATGTGAGGTATGGACCTTCCGTAGGCTTTTATTTGTCCACCTGGGAAATCATTTCAAAAACTTTCTGTAAAGTTTACGTATAAGTTCAGTCCCGTACTGTCTGGCTACATAGCCTGTCTCTGTCTCCATGTACATATTGAAGTTGTACAGCTCATTATAAGTCACCTTCTTTCCTCCAGCTGGTGAACAGACTGGGGTCCTCACGTAGCGGAGCCGAACTGAATGTTCACACAGCGGCATCACTGACCCAAGAGAGGAGGGGAGACCAGACCATCACCATAGAAGGTAAGTTATGTATTCATACAAAATGAAAGTTTTTACATTTTTATGTTTTATTTAATGTTTTTTTTATTTTACAATTTTATGGCTACCGTATGTTCAACTTTTTTTCATAATGTCATTTACTAAGTTAAATGCAAATATGATTGTGAATGCAGCCTAGCCATTCACTAGAGACCAGTGACATCACTGAGAATGCAGCCTATCCATTCACTAGAGACTGGTGACATCACTGAGAATGCAGCCTATCCATTCACTAGAGACCGGTGACATCACTGAGAATGCAGCCTATCCATTCACTAGAGACCAGTGACATCACTGAGAATGCAGCCTATCCATTCACTAGAGACCAGTGACATCACTGAGAATGCAGCCTATCCATTCACTAGAGACCAGTGACATCACTGAGAATGCAGCCTATCCATTCACTAGAGACCAGTGACATCACTGAGAATGCAGCCTATCTATTCACTAGAGACTGGTGACATCACTGAGAATGCAGCCTATCCATTCACTAGAGACTGGTGACATCACTGAGAATGCAGCCTATCCATTCACTAGAGACCGGTGACATCACTGAGAATGCAGCCTATCCATTCACTAGAGACCAGTGACATCACTGAGAATGCAGCCTATCCATTCACTAGAGACCAGTGACATCACTGAGAATGCAGCCTATCCATTCACTAGAGACCAGTGACATCACTGAGAATGCAGCCTATCCATTCACTAGAGACCAGTGACATCACTGAGAATGCAGCCTATCCATTCACTAGAGACCAGTGACATCACTGAGAATGCAGCCTATCTATTCACTAGAGACTGGTGACATCACTGAGAATGCAGCCTATCCATTCACTAGAGACCAGTGACATCACTGAGAATGCAGCCTATCCATTCACTAGAGACCAGTGACATCACTGAGAATGCAACCTATCCATTCACTAGAGACAGGTGACATCACTGAGAATGCAGCCTATCTATTCACTAGAGAGTGTTGACATCATTCAGAATGCAGCCTATCCATTCACTAGAGACGGGTGACATCACTGAGAATGCAGCCTATCCATTCACTAGAGACCAGTGACATCACTGAGAATGCAACCTATCTATTCACTAGAGAGTGTTGACATCATTGAAAATGCAGCCTATCTATTCACTAGAGACCAGTGACATCACTGAGAATGCAGCCTATCCATTCACTAGAGACCAGTGACATCACTGAGAATGCAGCCTATCCATTCACTAGAGACCAGTGACATCACTGAGAATGCAGCCTATCCATTCACTAGAGACTGGTGACATCACTGAGAATGCAGCCTATCCATTCACTAGAGACCAGTGACATCACTGAGAATGCAGCCTATCCATTCACTAGAGACCAGTGACATCACTGAGAATGCAGCCTATCTATTCACTAGAGACTGGTGACATCACTGAGAATGCAGCCTATCCATTCACTAGAGACCAGTGACATCACTGAGAATGCAGCCTATCCATTCACTAGAGACCAGTGACATCACTGAGAATGCAGCCTATCCATTCACTAGAGACCAGTGACATCACTGAGAATGCAGCCTATCCATTCACTAGAGACCAGTGACATCACTGAGAATGCAGCCTATCCATTCACTAGAGACCAGTGACATCACTGAGAATGCAGCCTATCCATTCACTAGAGACCAGTGACATCACTGAGAATGCAGCCTATCTATTCACTAGAGACTGGTGACATCACTGAGAATGCAGCCTATCCATTCACTAGAGACCAGTGACATCACTGAGAATGCAGCCTATCCATTCACTAGAGACCAGTGACATCACTGAGAATGCAACCTATCCATTCACTAGAGACAGGTGACATCACTGAGAATGCAACCTATCTATTCACTAGAGAGTGTTGACATCATTGAAAATGCAGCCTATCTATTCACTAGAGACCAGTGACATCACTGAGAATGCAGCCTATCCATTCACTAGAGACCAGTGACATCACTGAGAATGCAGCCTATCCATTCACTAGAGACCAGTGACATCACTGAGAATGCAGCCCATCCATTCACTAGAGACTGGTGACATCACTGAGAATGCAGCCTATCCATTCACTAGAGACCAGTGACATCACTGAGAATGCAGCCTATCCATTCACTAGAGACCAGTGACATCACTGAGAATGCAGCCTATCTATTCACTAGAGACTGGTGACATCACGAGAATGCAGCCTATCCATTCACTAGAGACCAGTGACATCACTGAGAATGCAGCCTATCCATTCACTAGAGACCAGTGACATCACTGAGAATGCAACCTATCCATTCACTAGAGACCAGTGACATCACTGAGAATGCAACCTATCCATTCACTAGAGACAGGTGACATCACTGAGAATGCAACCTATCTATTCACTAGAGAGTGTTGACATCATTGAGAATGCAGCCTATCCATTCACTAGAGACCGGTGACATCACTGAGAATGCAGCCTATCCATTCACTAGAGACCGGTGACATCACTGAGAATGCAACCTATCTATTCACTAGAGAGCGTTGACATCATTGAAAATGCAGCCTATCCATTCACTAGAGACCGGTGACATCACTGAGAATGCAGCCTATCCATTCACTAGAGACCGGTGACATCACTGAGAATGCAACCTATCTATTCACTAGAGAGCGTTGACATCATTGAAAATGCAGCCTATCCATTCACTAGAGACCGGTGACATCACTGAGAATGCAGCCTATCCATTCACTAGAGACCAGTGACATCACTGAGAATGCAGCCTATCCATTCACTAGAGACCAGTGACATCACTGAGAATGCAACCTATCCATTCACTAGAGACCAGTGACATCACTGAGAATGCAACCTATCCATTCACTAGAGACAGGTGACATCACTGAGAATGCAACCTATCTATTCACTAGAGAGTGTTGACATCATTGAGAATGCAGCCTATCCATTCACTAGAGACGGGTGACATCACTGAGAATGCAGCCTATCCATTCACTAGAGACCAGTGACATCACTGAGAATGCAACCTATCTATTCACTAGAGAGTGTTGACATCATTGAAAATGCAGCCTATCTATTCACTAGAGACCAGTGACATCACTGAGAATGCAGCCTATCCATTCACTAGAGACCAGTGACATCACTGAGAATGCAGCCTATCCATTCACTAGAGACCAGTGACATCACTGAGAATGCAGCCCATCCATTCACTAGAGACTGGTGACATCACTGAGAATGCAGCCTATCCATTCACTAGAGACCAGTGACATCACTGAGAATGCAGCCTATCCATTCACTAGAGACCAGTGACATCACTGAGAATGCAGCCTATCTATTCACTAGAGACTGGTGACATCACTGAGAATGCAGCCTATCCATTCACTAGAGACCAGTGACATCACTGAGAATGCAGCCTATCCATTCACTAGAGACCAGTGACATCACTGAGAATGCAACCTATCCATTCACTAGAGACAGGTGACATCACTGAGAATGCAACCTATCTATTCACTAGAGAGTGTTGACATCATTGAGAATGCAGCCTATCCATTCACTAGAGACCGGTGACATCACTGAGAATGCAGCCTATCCATTCACTAGAGACCGGTGACATCACTGAGAATGCAACCTATCCATTCACTAGAGACCGGTGACATCACTGAGAATGCAGCCTATCCATTCACTAGAGAGCGTTGACATCATTGAAAATGCAGCCTATCCATTCACTAGAGACCGGTGACATCACTGAGAATGCAACCTATCCATTCACTAGAGACCGGTGACATCACTGAGAATGCAGCCTATCCATTCACTAGAGAGCGTTGACATCATTGAAAATGCAGCCTATCTATTCACTAGAGACCGGTGACATCACTGAGAATGCAGCCTATCCATTCACTAGAGACCGGTGACATCACTGAGAATGCAGCCTATCCATTCACTAGAGACCGATGACATCACTGAGAATGTACCCTATCCATTCACTAGAGGCCGGTGACATCACTGAGAATGCAGCCTATCCATTCACTAGAGACCGATGACATCACTGAGAATGTACCCTATCCATTCACTAGAGACCGGTGACATCACTGAGAATGTACCCTATCCATTCACTAGAGATTAGTGACATCACTGAGAATGCAACCTATCCATTCACTAGAGACCAATGACATCACTGAGAATGGAGCCTATCTATTCACTAGAGACCAGTGACATCACTGAGAATGCAGCCTATCCATTCAATAGAGACCAGTGACATCACTGAGAATGCAACCTATCCATTCACTAGAGACCAGTGACATCTCTGAGAATACAGCCTATCCATTCACTAGAGACCAGTGACATCACTGAGAATGCAGCCTATCCATTCACTAGAGACCAGTGACATCACTGAGAATGCAACCTATCCATTCACTAGAGACCAGTGACATCACTGAGAATGGAGCCTATCCATTCACTAGAGACTGGTGACATCACTGAGAATGCAACCTATCCATTCACTAGAGACCAATGACATCACTGAGAATGGAGCCTATCTATTCACTAGAGACCAGTGACATCACTGAGAATGCAGCCTATCCATTCAATAGAGACCAGTGACATCACTGAGAATGCAACCTATCCATTCACTAGAGACCAGTGACATCTCTGAGAATACAGCCTATCCATTCACTAGAGACCAGTGACATCACTGAGAATGCAGCCTATCCATTCACTAGAGACCAGTGACATCACTGAGAATGCAACCTATCCATTCACTAGAGACCAGTGACATCACTGAGAATGGAGCCTATCCATTCACTAGAGACTGGTGACATCACTGAGAATGCAGCCTATCCATTCACTAGAGACCAGTGACATCACTGAGAATGGAGCCTATCCATTCACTAGAGACCAGTGACATCACTGAGAATGCAACCTATCCATTCACTAGAGACCGGTGACATCACTGAGAATGCAGCCTATCCATTCACTAGAGACTGGTGACATCACTGAGAATGCAGCCTATCCATTCACTAGAGACCAGTGACATCACTGAGAATGGAGCCTGGGTATATTTAACATCCCCCCGGAGTGGGGCTTTCATGAATGGAAAGTCTGGCTGCACAGTATTGTAACACAATTGTCAAAAATTGTCTGGGATATTATGTTGGTTCCATTTCAAAAGTATGAATATGCTTTTTTAGGGTTCATTTATAATCGTGAAATTCAGTTACGATCAGTTGCAGTCATCTTTGATTTGTTCTCATGGTTGGACACCTTTCCCAGAGACAATTAAGTGCCACTAGTTTGTATAAGTACCACAAGATGCGGTCACAGTTATTTTAAATATAACTATTATTATGATTATTATTAATAATAATAATTTTCTTATTAGTACCATAATATTATAGTCAT
This sequence comes from Rana muscosa, assembly GCA_029206835.1. Classification (NCBI taxonomy): domain Eukaryota; kingdom Metazoa; phylum Chordata; class Amphibia; order Anura; family Ranidae; genus Rana; species Rana muscosa. Next base: position 320,719,222 of record CM055122.1, read on the forward strand.
AATAGTGATGTCACATTTATACCTGTAGAGGGTATGTACTTTCCCAGGTGTAATTTGAACTTGACAGAGACATTGGTGATGTGTAATTCCCTGCAGCCCAGCAGGTGGCGCTGTCGCCCTGGGCTGGGGTTGAATCATTGCTGTGTGTCATGCCTCCTTTTTGTCCTCCCTCGGCAGCCATATGGTGGGGCGGGGAACCCGCCGTGCTTGCTGGGAGAGGGTATAAAGGGGCCGGCCATCTTCGTCACGGGGTCGAGTCCCAGGCACCTTCAGCCTGTGGACGGTGGTTCGTGTCAGTCCTCTGGGTGGCCTAGGCCCAGAGGACAATCGGAGGTCGTGTTCCATCCCAGGCACCTTTAGCCTGGGGTGAGGTACTCGGATGGAAGTCCGGAGCTCAGTGCCCAACACTGAGTTCCGCGAGGGAAGGAGATCCTAGGGAACCCCGGGAGTGGGTACCCGAATCCGGAAGGCGTAATGGACTGGGGGGAGCTCCTCACTCGAAGACCTGGTGCAGCATATTGCCAGTGACGGGTGAGTCTCTCATCGGAGACCGCCTGGAAGGAAATCCCCCTTCGCTAGGAGACCGCAACCCACTTTCAGGAAGGAAAGTGGAGAACACATTGTGTCTGGGCCTACTCGCATCCACACCTCCTTTCCTGTTCTGTTTCTACAAGGGAGTTCAACTGATTGTGTTCATTCGAGAAGAATAAAGGAGTGTTGAACTTTAATGGTGTGGGGCTCATTTCCTGACAGACATTGTTCAAGGTAACTCTCGGTGCACAGCACTGACCCGAAGGTAAAAGAACTTTGCTTGTACCGCACTGACACATGTGGTGAAGGCCAGGCGTGGTGTCCCCACTCCCTCCCCTCTAAAAGGTACCCCTAGACAAGAGACAGACGAGCTGAAGAGAAAGAGGGGAGTGAGGAGGGCGCTACATACCCATAAAGACTAATCCCATTTACCTGCTGATCCTTTCTACCCTTCTGTTATTATATGTTGGTCATGGTGGATAAGCCAGTGATGGAAAGAGCTTCCCTGTCTCAAGCCCTGTACACACGGGTGGGAATCCCGTTGGAAAAAAAACGGGCGGTTTTCTCGACGGGATTCCTGTCAAGCTTGATGGGATTCTGCCACCTACAAACAAGCAAGATTTCTGGCTCTCACAGACCTGTATCTTCTTCTTGGCGGCAATCGCGAGTGCGGCGTGTCAGTCTGACACCCCGCATCCTCGATCGTGATAAGAAGCCTCTGTCAGAGGCTTCTTACCACGTGATCAGCTGTGACCAATCACAGCTGATCATCGCGTGAACTAGGAAGTGCCGGTAAACGCACTTCTTGGTTCCACGCTGACAGGGAGAGCCGATCGGCGGCTCTCCCTGTCAGATGGGGGGGGGGGTCTGTGCTGATAATCAGCACATTGATTATCAACACAGCCCCCTCAAATGTAAAAATGACATGCCCAGCAGTGCCCCATATAATAAACTCTGCAAGTGGCAATCACTGCCCACTACAGTGCCAATCACTGCCCACCACAGTGCCAATCACTGCCCACCACAGTACCAATCACTGCCCACCACAGTGCCAATTACTGCCCACCACAGTACCAATCACTGCCCACCACAGTACCAATCACTGCCCAGAAGTAACACCTGTCAGTACCTCATCATCAGTGCTGCCCATCAGTGCTGCCCATCAGTGCCACCTGTCAGTGCCAATCAGTGCCGCCTGTCAGTGCCCATCAGTGCCGCCTGTCAGTGCCCATCAGTGCCGCCTGTCAATGCCCATCAGTGCCGCCTATCAGTGCCCAGCAGTGCTGCATATCAGTGCCGCCTATTGGTGCCCATCAATTCTACATATCAGTGCCTCCTCATCAGTGCCCATCAGTGCCACTTTATCAGTGCCAACTCATCAGTGCCGCCTCATCAGTGCCCATCAGTGCCACTTTATCAGTGCCAACTCATCAGTGCTGCCTAATCAGTGCCCATCAGTGCCGCCTCATCAGTGCCCGTCAGTGAAGGGGAAAACAAAATTTTATGACAGAAACTAAAAAAACTTTTTTTTTTTTTATTGTCTTTTTTAGTTTGTTTAGCAAGAAATAAAAACAGCAGAAGTGATCAAATACCACCAAAAGAAAGCTCCATTTGTGGGAAGAAAATGATAAAAATTTAGTTTGGGTACAGTGTTGCATGACCGCGCAATTGTCATTCAAAGTGCAACAGCGCTGAAAGCTGAAAATTGTCCTGGGCAGGAAGGGGCGTAAGTGCCTGGTATTGAAGTGGTTAAGAAACACAAATTGTTGCCTATTCATTAATCATTGAATTGTGTGATTCCTCCGATGGAAGTGCTTGTATATCTATCAGGTCGAGATCTATTCTGCATTATGAAGAAATCACTGGGAGTTGTACGAACGGTGGAGGTGATCTAATTTTCTTGATTTGAATGTGAATGTTGTACAAATGGTGCCACATTGAAATCTCTGGGTGATATATGAACGTTCATTTGTTGTATATAATGTTTGTATTATATGGAGACTGTATGTTAACATTAGTGCATTTGTGAATGGAAAACTTATTTTGTTAGTTCAGATCTGTTCACCTGTTAACGTTAAATGGAATCTTCTTATCGTTCCTTTTGGCTACATTGTTTTTTTTTTTATTAGAAGCAGTGAATGTATTGGTTCCGCTTTGTGCCGATTTCGGCTGTTTCGGTTGGAGTTCTCTTGATTGCTTGAGTTTCTTCTCACACTAAACTGTATGGTTACACATTCTCCAATGATGTTGGGTGAACTTTTGTAAGTAAGCAATAATGTTTAGTTCCACACAACCGGCTAAAGTGTATCTAAAGCCAGAACTTTTTTAGCATTGGATAGCGTGGTGAGGGGGTGAGAACCTCTTCTAGGTTTTTACTGCTATCAGTCTCGCCACTGGCGACATTTCTTCTCTTTATTTGTCCAGGTGACCATTGTGACCACCGGGACCGAAAGTGAGGGAAACTCCAAAATTATGAGTTGTTGCCAGAATAGGAATAGAGGAAATATCTTTGCCATTCCGAAGCTTCCCTCCAACCACTTTGCATATTATTTTATATATACTGGGATTCTTTACTTGCCAATTATGCTGCAGAAATCTCCCTCCGCTAAGTCTGGCTGCATCCATTTTAACTGTGGGCAGCTGAAGCTGCTGCCTGTTCACTTCCTGGATTTACACAGAGGCACACCTCCATCTCTGCAGCTCTCATTGGCCCGCTTATGACTCATCCCCCCCTCCCTTCCTGGCAAACTCTCACAAGAGTGAGAGCGAGAGCTGTGCATGATGTCATAAGTCTAGGCTTTTTACCAGACAAGAAACAGGAAGTGGGCTTTATAGGGTATTTACTGGCAGAAAAAAAAATGTTTTACTATCCAAAGTTAAAACAACAACAAGGGCAGAAGATTTAATAGATGGAAAGTTGAAAAAATTACTGAAGGTCCACTTTAAAGCGGGGTTCCGGGCATAATTGTTTTTTTTTGTTTTTTTTGCAATATAAACTTAATTACAGTTAATATGGCAAAAAAACATATTGAAAAATCACCATCGGTGCATAAATCAGTTCAAACACTTACCTGATATCTTCTCAGCGATCTTGTGGCCGTTTCCATCATAGCTGTGGGCATGTGAAGCCCAGTTCCTGTGTCTTCCTATTTTTTCAGAGAAAGGTGCATGCTGGGTAACCAGCATGCACCTCTCGATCTCGCGCATGCGCAGTAGAACGGCAAAACAAAACGGCAAAACAAAAGATCAAGTCTTCTGGACAGCAGCACTCCAATAAAAAGCCTTTATTATGTAAAATCTTCAAAAATCCAAATACAGCACAGCAAGTCACAAAATTCTGGTTAGAGCTGACTAGTTTTACACTTTCTTAGTGTTTAATCATAGAGGAACTTCCCGCCCGTTGTTATGACAACACAGATAACAGATCTCGTGCATGCACAGTAGAACGTTTTTTCGGCAAAATAAAGCGCACAGACTCGTGGGAAATGATGACACTCATTTCCCAGGAGGCAAGGCGGCTTAGGAAGGGAAGAAGGCCCACCGCGGTCAGGAACTAGGCAGATAAGCAAATCTGCCTAGTAACAGCAAGTTCCAGGCAAGAATTTTTTTTTTTTGACAAAATGTTTTATTTTAGATTACAGGGAAGCTATGTAAATGAAGTTTAATTTTAGGGTGGACCTCCGCTTTAAGTATCATTCTAAGCCTTCATCTGACTTTAAACTCAAAGCCTTAAACTCAGCCTAACTAAAATTCAACCTAACCTCCTAACCCTAAACCAGAACCTAACCACTACCACCTCCACAATCATCTTACCAATACTAGTATCAATGTCACGTCAATAATGCTTAGGGCAGACCTGGACTGTGAAGATCTAAGGTTGCAGATAAAAATGAACTTGGGTCCCTTTGGTGTAATCTTACATCTCTGCACAATACCATGAAGAGAACACAATACCATCTATAAGAGAACACAGGAGGTTTGACATTTTCATATTGCTTAAAAAATTCTTGGATTCTGGATAATATTTCCTGAAGAGGAGAACGACAAAATTAAGGCATAGTATTAATCACATTCCTGCACAACTGAGAGACGAACGTCATGTTGGTGTCTAGATAAGCCTTTCTCAATCCTTTTACCCCAGAGGAACCCTGAATTTGTTTTCAGGTCTAGGGCAACTCCTGCTAAACCCAATTCATTGGTGGTCAGTGGGAAATATACCCCTTACATTGTTGGTCAGTGAAAATAATGCTTCTTACATTGTTGGTCAGTGGGAAGAATGTTCCTTACATTGGTGATCAGTGGGAAGAATGTTCCTTACATTGGTGATCAGTGGGAAGAATGTCCCTTACATTGGTGATCAGTGGGAAGAATGTCCCTTACATTGTTGGTCAGTGAAAATAATGCTTCTTACATTGTTGGTCAGTGGGAAGAATGTTCCTTACATTGGTGATCAGTGGGAAGAATGTTCCTTACATTGGTGATCAGTGGGAAGAATGTTCCTTACATTGGTGATCAGTGGGAAGAATGTCCCTTACATTGGTGATCAGTGGGAAGAATGTTCCTTACATTGGTGATCAGTGGGAAGAATGTTCCTTACATTGGTGATCAGTGGGAAGAATGTCCCTTAAATTGGTGATCAGTGGGAAGAATGTTCCTTACATTGGTGATCAGTGGGAAGAATGTTCCTTACATTGGTGATCAGTGGGAAGAATGTCCCTTACATTGGTGATCAGTGGGAAGAATGTTCCTTACATTGGTGATCAGTGGGAAGAATGCTCCTTACATTGGTGATCAGTGGGAAGAATGTCCCTTACATTGGTGATCAGTGGGGTGAATGTTCCTTACATTGGTGATCAGTGGGAAGAATGCTCCTTAAATTGGTGATCAGTGGGAAGAATGTTCCTTACATTGGTGATCAGTGGGAAGAATGCTCCTTACATTGGTGATCAGTGGGAAGAATGTCCCTTACATTGGTGATCAGTGGGGTGAATGTTCCTTACATTGGTGATCAGTGGGAAGAATGTTCCTTACATTGGTGATCAGTGAGAAGAATGTTCCTTACATTGGTGATCAGTGGGAAGAATGTTCCTTACATTGGTGATCAGTGAGAAGAATGTTCCTTACATTGGTGATCAGTGGGAAGAATGCCCCTTACATTGGTGATCAGTGGGAAGAATGTTCCTTACATTGGTGATCAGTGAGAAGAATGTCCCTTACATTGGTGATCAGTGGGAAGAATGCTCCTTACATTGGTGATCAGTGGGAAGAATGTCCCTTACATTGGTGATCAGTGGGAAGAATGTTCCTTACATTGGTGATCAGTGGGAAGAACGTTCCTTACATTGGTGATCAGTGGGAAGAATGATCCTTACATTGGTGATCAGTGGGAAGAACGTTCCTTACATTGGTGATCAGTGAGAAGAATGTTCCTTACATTGGTGATCAGTGGGAAGAATGTTCCTTACATTGGTGATCAGTGGGAAGAACGTTCCTTACATTGGTGATCAGTGGGAAGAACGTTCCTTACATTGGTGATCAGTGGGAAGAATGCTCCTTACATTGGTGATCAGTGGGAAGAATGTCCCTTACATTGGTGATCAGTGGGAAGAATGTTCCTTACATTGGTGATCAGTGGGAAGAATGTTCCTTACATTGGTGATCAGTGGGAAGAACGTTCCTTACATTGGTGATCAGTGAGAAGAATGTTCCTTACATTGGTGATCAGTGAGAAGAATGTTCCTTACATTGGTGATCAGTGGGAAGAATGTTCCTTACATTGGTGATCAGTGGGAAGAACGTTCCTTACATTGGTGATCAGTGGGAAGAATGCTCCTTACATTGGTGATCAGTGGGAAGAATGTCCCTTACATTGGTGATCAGTGGGAAGAATGTTCCTTACATTGGTGATCAGTGGGAAGAATGTTCCTTACATTGGTGATCAGTGGGAAGAACGTTCCTTACATTGGTGATCAGTGGGAAGAATGATCCTTACATTGGTGATCAGTGGGAAGAACGTTCCTTACATTGGTGATCAGTGAGAAGAATGTTCCTTACATTGGTGATCAATGGGAAGAATGTTCCTTACATTGGTGATCAGTGAGAAGAATGTTCCTTACATTGGTGATCAGTAGAAAGAATGCTCCTTACATTGGTGATCAGTGAGAAGAATGTTCCTTACATTGGTGATCAGTGGGAAGAACGTTCCTTACATTGGTGATCAGTGGGAAGAACGTTCCTTACATTGGTGATCAGTGGGAAGAATGCTCCTTACATTGGTGATCAGTGGGAAGAATGTCCCTTACATTGGTGATCAGTGAGAAGAATGTTCCTTACATTGGTGATCAGTGGGAAGAATGTCCCTTACATTGGTGATCAGTGGGAAGAATGTTCCTTACATTGGTGATCAGTGGGAAGAATGTTCCTTACATTGGTGATCAGTGGGAAGAACGTTCCTTACATTGGTGATCAGTGGGAAGAACGTTCCTTACATTGGTGATCAGTGGGAAGAATGCTCCTTACATTGGTGATCAGTGGGAAGAATGTCCCTTACATTGGTGATCAGTGGGAAGAATGTTCCTTACATTGGTGATCAGTGGGAAGAATGTTCCTTACATTGGTGATCAGTGGGAAGAACGTTCCTTACATTGGTGATCAGTGAGAAGAATGTTCCTTACATTGGTGATCAGTGAGAAGAATGTTCCTTACATTGGTGATCAGTGGGAAGAATGTTCCTTACATTGGTGATCAGTGGGAAGAACGTTCCTTACATTGGTGATCAGTGGGAAGAATGCTCCTTACATTGGTGATCAGTGGGAAGAATGTCCCTTACATTGGTGATCAGTGGGAAGAATGTTCCTTACATTGGTGATCAGTGGGAAGAATGTTCCTTACATTGGTGATCAGTGGGAAGAACGTTCCTTACATTGGTGATCAGTGGGAAGAATGTTCCTTACATTGGTGATCAGTGGGAAGAACGTTCCTTACATTGGTGATCAGTGGGAAGAATGATCCTTACATTGGTGATCAGTGGGAAGAATGCTCCTTACATTGGTGATCAGTGGGAAGAATGTCCCTTACATTGGTGATCAGTGGGAAGAATGTTCCTTACATTGGTGATCAGTGGGAAGAATGTTCCTTACATTGGTGATCAGTGGGAAGAATGCTCCTTACATTGGTGATCAGTGGGAAGAATGTCCCTTACATTGGTGATCAGTGGGAAGAATGTTCCTTACATTGGTGATCAGTGGGAAGAATGTTCCTTACATTGGTGATCAGTGGGAAGAACGTTCCTTACATTGGTGATCAGTGAGAAGAATGTTCCTTACATTGGTGATCAGTGAGAAGAATGTTCCTTACATTGGTGATCAGTGGGAAGAATGTTCCTTACATTGGTGATCAGTGGGAAGAACGTTCCTTACATTGGTGATCAGTGGGAAGAATGCTCCTTACATTGGTGATCAGTGGGAAGAACGTTCCTTACATTGGTGATCAGTGGGAAGAATGATCCTTACATTGGTGATCAGTGGGAAGAACGTTCCTTACATTGGTGATCAGTGAGAAGAATGTTCCTTACATTGGTGATCAATGGGAAGAATGTTCCTTACATTGGTGATCAGTGAGAAGAATGTTCCTTACATTGGTGATCAGTAGAAAGAATGCTCCTTACATTGGTGATCAGTGAGAAGAATGTTCCTTACATTGGTGATCAGTGGGAAGAACGTTCCTTACATTGGTGATCAGTGGGAAGAACGTTCCTTACATTGGTGATCAGTGGGAAGAATGCTCCTTACATTGGTGATCAGTGGGAAGAATGTCCCTTACATTGGTGATCAGTGAGAAGAATGTTCCTTACATTGGTGATCAGTGGGAAGAATGTCCCTTACATTGGTGATCAGTGGGAAGAATGTTCCTTACATTGGTGATCAGTGGGAAGAATGTTCCTTACATTGGTGATCAGTGGGAAGAACGTTCCTTACATTGGTGATCAGTGGGAAGAACGTTCCTTACATTGGTGATCAGTGGGAAGAATGCTCCTTACATTGGTGATCAGTGGGAAGAATGTCCCTTACATTGGTGATCAGTGGGAAGAATGTTCCTTACATTGGTGATCAGTGGGAAGAATGTTCCTTACATTGGTGATCAGTGGGAAGAACGTTCCTTACATTGGTGATCAGTGAGAAGAATGTTCCTTACATTGGTGATCAGTGAGAAGAATGTTCCTTACATTGGTGATCAGTGGGAAGAATGTTCCTTACATTGGTGATCAGTGGGAAGAACGTTCCTTACATTGGTGATCAGTGGGAAGAATGCTCCTTACATTGGTGATCAGTGGGAAGAATGTCCCTTACATTGGTGATCAGTGGGAAGAATGTTCCTTACATTGGTGATCAGTGGGAAGAATGTTCCTTACATTGGTGATCAGTGGGAAGAACGTTCCTTACATTGGTGATCAGTGGGAAGAATGTTCCTTACATTGGTGATCAGTGGGAAGAACGTTCCTTACATTGGTGATCAGTGGGAAGAATGATCCTTACATTGGTGATCAGTGGGAAGAATGCTCCTTACATTGGTGATCAGTGGGAAGAATGTCCCTTACATTGGTGATCAGTGGGAAGAATGTTCCTTACATTGGTGATCAGTGGGAAGAATGTTCCTTACATTGGTGATCAGTGGGAAGAATGCTCCTTACATTGGTGATCAGTGGGAAGAATGTCCCTTACATTGGTGATCAGTGGGAAGAATGTTCCTTACATTGGTGATCAGTGGGAAGAATGTTCCTTACATTGGTGATCAGTGGGAAGAACGTTCCTTACATTGGTGATCAGTGGGAAGAATGTTCCTTACATTGGTGATCAGTGGGAAGAACGTTCCTTACATTGGTGATCAGTGGGAAGAATGATACTTACATTGGTGATCAGTGGGAAGAACGTTCCTTACATTGGTGATCAGTGAGAAGAACGTTCCTTACATTGGTGATCAGTGAGAAGAATGTTCCTTACATTGGTGATCAGTGAGAAGAATGTTCCTTACATTGGTGATCAGTGAGAAGAATGTCCCTTACATTGGTGATCAGTGAGAAGAATGTTCCTTACATTGGTGATCAGTGAGAAAAATGCTCCTTACATTGGTGATCAGTGAGAAGAATGTTCCTTACATTGGTGATCAGTGAGAAAAATGCTCCTTACATTGGTGATCAGTGAGAAGAATGTCCCTTACATTGGTGATCAGTGGGAAGAATGTTCCTTACATTGGTGATCAGTGGGGAAGAATGTTCCTTACATTGGTGATCAGTGGGAAGAATGTCCCTTACATTGGTGATCAGTGGGAAGAATGTCCCTTACATTGGTGATCAGTGGGAAGAATGTTCCTTACATTGGTGATCAGTGGGAAGAATGTCCCTTACATTGGTGATCAGTGGGAAGAATGTTCCTTACATTGGTGATCAGTGAGAAGAATGTCCCTTACATTGGTGATCAGTGGGAAGAATGTCCCTTACATTGGTGATCAGTGGGAAGAATGTTCCTTACATTGGGGATCAGTGGGAAGAATGTTCCTTACATTGGTGATCAGTAGGGATGAGCTTCGTGTTCGAGTCGAACATACGTTCGACTCGAACATTGGCTGTTCGATCGTTCGACGAAGATCGAACGATTTGGGCCGTTCGCGCCAAATTCGAGTGACGCGAACGGCCCACAATGCACTACGCCATCGCAGTGTCATCCAGGCGCTGTGATTGGCCAAGCATGCACTGTGACCCCGCATGCTTGGCCAATCACAGCGCCGGCAGCGAGGAGAGCAATGATTGGCCACAGGCAGGATGCCTGTGGCCAATTATTGCTGAGGGTGTTTAGTACACGCCCCACACTATAAAAGGCCGCCAGCACGGCGGCCTAGTGTAGTGTGTTCCGGAGCAGGGATAGAGTAGCATAGGCAGGGACAGTGACTGTTATTTCTTTCTTGCTTAACCTGGATTCCTTTAGTTTAGGGAAAGAGAAGGATAGGTAGGGAGAGTGTCAGTGTGTTTTGTGCTTCTGCTATAGTGTGCTTAAAAAAAACATTTATTCTAGGGACAGAAAACTCTAGGTAGGGACAGTGTCAGTTTCTTTCACTCTGCAAGTCCTTGTTTCCAGGGACCTGTAAGGACAGTGAGTTAATTGTCCTTGTGCTATATTGTGCTTAAAAAAAACATTTATTCTAGGGACAGAAAACTCTAGGTAGGGACAGTGTCAGTTTCTTTCACTCTGCAAGTCCTTGTTTCCAGGGACCTGTAAGGACAGTGAGTTAATTGTCCTTGTGCTATATTGTGATTAAAAAAAACATTTATTCTAGGGACAGAAAACTCTAGGTAGGGACAGTGTCAGTTTCTTTCACTCTGCAAGTCCTTGTTTCCAGGGACCTGTAAGGACAGTGAGTTAATTTTCCTTGTGCTATATTGTGATTAAAAAAAACATTTTTTCTAGGGACAGAAAACTGTAGGTAGGGAGAGTGTTTTTTTTCTTTCACTCTGCAAGTCCTTGTTTCCAGGGACCTGTAAGGACAGTGAGTTAATTGTCCTTGTGCTATATTGTGCTTAAAAAAAACATTTATTCTAGGGACAGAAAACTCTAGGTAGGGACAGTGTCAGTTTCTTTCACTCTGCAAGTCCTTGTTTCCAGGGACCTGTAAGGACAGTGAGTTAATTGTCCTTGTGCTATATTGTGATTAAAAAAAACATTTATTCTAGGGACAGAAAACTCTAGGTAGGGACAGTGTCAGTTTCTTTCACTCTGCAAGTCCTTGTTTCCAGGGACCTGTAAGGACAGTGAGTTAATTTTCCTTGTGCTATATTGTGATTAAAAAAAACATTTTTTCTAGGGACAGAAAACTGTAGGTAGGGAGAGTGTTTTTTTTCTTTCACTCTGCAAGTCCTTGTTTCCAGGGACCTGTAAGGACAGTGAGTTAATTGTCCTTGTGCTATATTGTGCTTAAAAAAAACATTTATTCTAGGGACAGAAAACTCTAGGTAGGGACAGTGTCAGTTTCTTTCACTCTGCAAGTCCTTGTTTCCAGGGACCTGTAAGGACAGTGAGTTAATTGTCCTTGTGCTATATTGTGATTAAAAAAAACATTTATTCTAGGGACAGAAAACTCTAGGTAGGGACAGTGTCAGTTTCTTTCACTCTGCAAGTCCTTGTTTCCAGGGACCTGTAAGGACAGTGAGTTAATTTTCCTTGTGCTATATTGTGATTAAAAAAAACATTTTTTCTAGGGACAGAAAACTGTAGGTAGGGAGAGTGTTTTTTTTCTTTCACTCTGCAAGTCCTTGTTTCCAGGGACCTGTAAGGACAGTGAGTTAATTGTCCTTGTGCTATATTGTGCTTAAAAAAAACATTTATTCTAGGGACAGAAAACTCTAGGTAGGGACAGTGTCAGTTTCTTTCACTCTGCAAGTCCTTGTTTCCAGGGACCTGTAAGGACAGTGAGTTAATTTTCCTTGTGCTATATTGTGATTAAAAAAAACATTTATTCTAGGGACAGAAAACTCTAGGTAGGGACAGTGTCAGTTTCTTTCACTCTGCAAGTCCTTGTTTCCAGGGACCTGTAAGGACAGTGAGTTAATTTTCCTTGTGCTATATTGTGATTAAAAAAAACATTTATTCTAGGGACAGAAAACTCTAGGTAGGGACAGTGTCAGTTTCTTTCACTCTGCAAGTCCTTGTTTCCAGGGACCTGTAAGGACAGTGAGTTAATTTTCCTTGTGCTATATTGTGCTTAAAAAAAACATTTATTCTAGGGACAGAAAACTCTAGGTAGGGACAGTGTCAGTTTCTTTCACTCTGCAAGTCCTTGTTTCCAGGGACCTGTAAGGACAGTGAGTTAATTTTCCTTGTGCTATATTGTGATTAAAAAAAACATTTTTTCTAGGGACAGAAAACTGTAGGTAGGGAGAGTGTTTTTTTTCTTTCACTCTGCAAGTCCTTGTTTCCAGGGACCTGTAAGGACAGTGAGTTAATTGTCCTTGTGCTATATTGTGCTTAAAAAAAACATTTATTCTAGGGACAGAAAACTCTAGGTAGGGACAGTGTCAGTTTCTTTCACTCTGCAAGTCCTTGTTTCCAGGGACCTGTAAGGACAGTGAGTTAATTTTCCTTGTGCTATATTGTGATTAAAAAAAACATTTTTTCTAGGGACAGAAAACTGTAGGTAGGGAGAGTGTTTTTTTTCTTTCACTCTGCAAGTCCTTGTTTCCAGGGACCTGTAAGGACAGTGAGTTAATTTTCCTTGTGCTATATTGTGATTAAAAAAAACATTTTTTCTAGGGACAGAAAACTGTAGGTAGGGAGAGTGTTTTTTTTCTTTCACTCTGCAAGTCCTTGTTTCCAGGGACCTGTAAGGACAGTGAGTTAATTGTCCTTGTGCTATATTGTGCTTAAAAAAAACATTTTTTCTAGGGACAGAAAACTGTAGGTAGGGAGAGTGTTTTTTTTTTTTCACTCTGCAAGTCCTTGTTTCCAGGGACCTGTAAGGACAGTGAGTTAATTGTCCTTGTGCTATATTGTGCTTAAAAAAAACATTTATTCTAGGGACAGAAAACTCTAGGTAGGGACAGTGTCAGTTTCTTTCACTCTGCAAGTCCTTGTTTCCAGGGACCTGGAGAGACATTGAGTGAATTGTCCTTGTGCTATATTGTGATTAAAAAAAACATTTATTCTAGGGACAGAAAACTCTAGGTAGGGACAGTGTCAGTTTCTTTCACTGTGAAAGTCCTTGTTTCAAGGGACAGAGAAGGACACCTGAAGGTAGCCCTTATTGCTTTTTTCCCATCTCCCTGCAGGCCATCTATTAGAATGTCTGGAAGGCAAACAAGGAGAGGCAGACAGTCAGGAGGCAATAAAAGAGGGCAAGCAGGCTCTGTGTCTGGGGGCAACAGTGCTGGTCGTGGACGCGGTGCATTGTCATCAGCACATGGCCATGGGACACGCTTGTCCTTCTTTTCGGCAGCTGGACATGTTGAGCCACATCATGCCGAAGACTTGGTAGAGTGGATGACCAAGCCCTCCTCCTCCTCCTCATCCTCTCTCACCCAGGCTCAGGGTACTGGAAAAGCAGCTGCCAAAGCGTCGTCTTCCCTGGTATCAATGTCAGACAAATCATCAGTCACTCCTTCCCTAGACCCACCATGTCCTCCTCCTGAGGAGTCCCCCGAACTGTTTCAGCACAGTGTTGGGTACATGCTCCAGGAGGATGCCCAGCGTTTCGAAGGGTCTGATGATGAAACCCAGCTAGAGGAAGGCAGTAGCGTGAGAGCAGACAGAGGGGATGCTCAAGAAGGACACCAATCTGGCAGTCATGTTCCAGCAGCTGCAGCATACTGCCAGATTGGCTCCAGTGATGAGGAGGGAGGGGATGATGAGGTCAATGACTCCACGTGGGTGCCTAATAGGAGAGAGGAGGAGGAGGAGGATGAGGAGGAGGCACATCTCCAACGAGGCAGGATGCCCTTTGGTGGCCAGCGTAAGGGCAGTACACCGACGGAATCACACCGCAGAGCTCCGCCTGTGCAGGGCGCTGCCTCTGCCCGTCATTCAAAAAGTTCTTTGGTGTGGGCCTTTTTTGAGGCTAGTGCATCAGATCGCACAGCTGCTGTTTGCAACATATGTCTCAAGCGTATATCGCGTGGCCAAAACATCAGCCGCTTGGGTACCACATGCCTGACCAGACATATGTTGACCTGCCATGCAGCTCGTTGGCAAGCCTACCTCAAAGACCCACACCAAAGAACCAAGCGGACCTCTCCTTGCACCGCATCAGCTGGGATCTCCAACCCCACTATAACTTCAGTCCTCTCTGAAACATGCACTGAGAGGAATGAAGGTGTAGAATTAGGTGTGTCACAGCCAAGTACTTGCGCCCACTCTGCTAGCAGTACACCGACGTCCGATTCTAGCAGGCAAATTTCCCTGCCCCAGCTGCTGGACCGTCGAAAGAAGTTCACTCCCAGCCATCCACATGCCCAGCGGTTGAATGCTAGCTTGGCTAAATTGCTAGCGCTTCAACTGCTGCCTTTTCAGTTGGTAGACTCGGCCCCCTTCCGTGAGTTTGTGCAATGTGCGGTTCCTCAGTGGCAGGTTCCCAAACGCCACTTTTTCTCACGGAAGGCTATTCCGGCTCTCTACCGGCATGTGGAAGGCAATGTCTTGGCCTCGCTGGACAGGGCGGTCAGCGGTAAGGTGCATATTACCGCTGACTCATGGTCCAGCAGGCATGGACAGGGACGTTACCTTTCTTTCACGGCCCATTGGGTCACTCTTTTGGCAGCTGGGAAGGATTCAGGACAAGGTGCAGTAGTGTTGGAGGTTGTCCCACCGCCACGCCTCCAAAATGCTACTACTGGTTGTGACACACCTCTCTCCTCCACCCCCTCCTCTTCTTCTTCCTCCATGGCCTCTTCCTGTGGTTTGTCCTATGAACCAGCGGTGCTCCGTAGCCGTTCACGGGGCTACGCAAGTACGCAGGCAAAAAGATGCCATGCCGTGCTTGCGCTGGTGTGTTTGGGGGACAGAAGCCACACTGGGGCAGAGGTCCTGTCTGCTCTGCAGGGCCAGGCCGAGAGGTGGTTGACGCCACGCCAGCTTAAGCCAGGAATGGTGGTTTGCGACAATGGCACCAACCTCCTCTCCGCCCTCCGACAGGGACAACTGACCCATGTGCCCTGTGTGGCTCACGTCCTTAACCTGGTGGTGCAGCGCTTCTTGGGCAGGTACCCGGGCTTACAGGATGTCCTGAGGCAGGCCAGGAAAGTCTGTGTGCATTTCCGCAGATCTTATAATGCCAGTGCTCGCCTGGCTGAGCTGCAAAAGGAGTTGAACCTGCCCAAGAACCGCCTTATATGTGACATGCCCACCAGGTGGAACTCAACGTTGGCCATGCTGCAGCGGCTGCACACGCAGCAGAGGGCCATCAATGAGTACCTGTGCGACTACGGCACCAGGACAGGGTCAGGGGAGCTTGGTTTTTTTTCTCCACGCCAGTGGGGCATGATCAGGGATGCATGCACTGTCCTGGCACCATTTGAGGAGGCCACGAGGATGGTGAGCAGTGACAGTGCATGCATCAGTGACACTGTACCTCTTGTCCACCTGTTGGAGCACACGCTGCGTGGAATAATGGACAGGGCACTTGAGGCAGAACAGAGGCAGGAAGAGGAGGACTTCCTTGCCTCTCAAGGCCCCCTTTACCCAGACAGTGTTCCTTCTGTCCCACCCATCGCACAGGAAGAGGAGGAGGAGGAGGAGGAGGAGGAGGAGGAGGATTGTGTCAGCATGGAGGTGGAGGCTGGCACTCAGCATCATCAGCAGCAGTCTTTTAGGGATGATTTACAGTCCCAAGAAACCAGTGGACTTGTACGTGGCTGGGAGGAGGTGGCTGCGGATCATGTCGTCCTTAGTGACCCAGAGGACTCCGGAGCGAATGCCTCAGCAAACCTACGCTGCATGGCCTCCCTGATCCTGCAAAGTCTGCGGAAGGATCCTCGTATTCTTCGGATCAAGGAGAGGGACCATTACTGGCTGGCCACTCTCCTTGATCCACGGTACAAGGGTAAGGTTGCGGACCTTATGTTACCGTCGCAGAGGGAGCAGAGGATGAGACAACTCCGGGAGGCCTTGCAGAAAGGTCTGTGCAACGCGTTCCCAGAGACTGGGAGGTTGCAAACTCCTGGTCCTGGACAACGAGTTGCTGAGGCTTCGGCCAGTCAAAGAAGGAGCGGTGGGGAAGGTGGCCGTCTGACCGATGCGTTCAGACAATTCTTTAGTCCGCAGCCCCAAAGTATGATCGGTTCCAGCAACCATCGCCAGCGTCTGATAAACATGGTGCAGGAATATCTAGGGGCAAGGTCAGACTTGGACACCTTCCCCACCGAAAATCCTCTGGCTTACTGGGTCTTGAGGATGGATCACTGGCCAGAGCTTGCACAGTATGCAATTGAGCTACTGGCCTGTCCTGCATCCAGCGTTCTTTCGGAACGCACATTCAGTGCTGCTGGAGGATTTGTCACGGATCACAGGGTGCGCCTGTCCACCGACTCGGTTGATCGACTGACTTTCATCAAGATGAACCAGTCTTGGATCACCACCAGCTACCACACACCTGATGCTGATATAACAGACTAATTGATTTTAAAATGTCACATCCCTTCAAGACTGATGCTGATGCTGAGTGCCTGTGCTGTTATGTTGACTGGCTATCCTCCTCCTCCGAGTCCTCAATGATACGATTGATGATGATAGCTTGGAAGATCATTTTTGTTTATGGGTGCCGCCACCAGTGCCTAACGCCCAATTTTTCAGCCCCTGTTTAACAGGGGCGTGTAATTACAATTTTTGAAGCAATACTTTGCAACAGGGCTCATTGCTGTGCTCCAAGTACAGTATCTGTGAGGAGTTGCAGTGTTGTGCCACCAGTGCCTAAGGCCCAATTTTTCAGCCCCTGTTTAACAGGGGCGTGTCATTACAATTTTTGAAGCAATACTTTGCAACAGGGCTCATTGCTGTGCTCCAAGTACAGTATCTGTGAAGGGTTGCAGTGTTGTGCCACCAGTGCCTAAGGCCCAATTTTTCAGCCCCTGTTCAACAGGGGCATGTAATTACAATTCTTGATCTAATAATTCACAGCAGGGCCCATTGCTGCACCCACCAAGAGTAACTGTCAGGGCTTACAGTGTTGTGGCACCAGCACCACCATCAAAGGCCCAATTTTTACTACCACTGTTCAACAATTATATGTAATTAAAATTCCTGATATAATAGTTGACAGCAGGGCGTTCCAGCACCAACCAAGAGTAACTGTGAGTGCTTACAGTGTTGTGCCAACACCAACAACTAAGGGGCCTATTTCTGCAGAGTATATACGGCAGGTCCCTACTTTCAAACATCCAACTTACAAACGACTCCTACTTGCAAACGCAAGAAGACAACAGGAAGTGAGAGGAAATCTACCACTAGGAAGGAAAATTCTCTCCTGTAAGAATAAATATGGGAGAAAGGTGTCTCCTCTGTACTGATGCTTTATCAGCAATCCTTGTTTCAAGAAAAACACCACATTTCAAAAACAGTTGTCATTAGGACGGAAAGTGAGGTGAAATGTTCTGAACAGGGGCACAGACAGCAAAACAAATGTTACAGGGGTGATAACCCTTACCTATGTTTTCCAAAAAGTTTAAAAATAGATTTTTGGTCTGGAGCTACACTTCAACAATGTACCTGTTCAAAATTACAAACAGATTCTACATAAGAACAAACCTACAGTCCCTGTCTTGTATGCACCGCCTGTATACGGCTGTTCTGAGTATATAGGGCCTTTTTTATTTTATGTGCGGGGTTCCCCTTAATATCCATACAAGACCCAAAGGGGCTGGTAATGGGCTGGGGTAGGGGGGGGGGGTCATGGGGTAGCTATGCCATTTTTCTTAAAGAATTTCATCCATATTACCGGGACCAGACATTACATTAAAGCCGCAAGCAGTTTTAAATGGCTTTTTTTCCTTTAGAAGTGTCATTTTGTGCAGGGACAGTTCTAAACACGGGAAACACGTGGCACTTCACAGGCATACTTTAGACACCCCCCAGGTACGATATTTAAAGGAATATTTGACTTTTTTTTTTTCACTTTATGCATCATTAAAATGACTGCTCCCGGAAAACGACCGTTTTTAAAACTTATTTTTGCATTGATACATGTCCCCTGGTGCAGAACCCGGGTTCCCAAACCCTTTTTAGGACAATAACATGCATAATAGTTTTTATAATTAGCACTTTAGAATTCGAACGTTCGCATCCATTGTATTTAATAGGGTTCTAATGTTCGTTCGAACTTTCGGTCCGTTCGCGGGTTCTGGTGCGAACCGAACCCGGGGGTGTTCGGCTCATCACTAGTGATCAGTGGGAAGAATGTCCCTTACATTGGTGATCAGTGGGAAGAATGTCCCTTACATTGGTGATCAGTGGGAAGAATGTTCCTTACATTGGTGGTCAGTGGGAAGAATGTCCCTTACATTGGTGATCAGTGGGAAGAATGTTCCTTACATTGGTGATCAGTGGGAAGAATGCTCCTTACATTGGTGATCAGTGGGAAGAATGTTCCTTACATTGGTGATCAGTGGGAAGAATGTCCCTTACATTGGTGGTCAGTGGGAAGAATGTTCCTTACATTGGTGATCAGTGGGAAGAATGTTCCTTACATTGGTGATCAGTGGGAAGAATGTCCCTTACATTGGTGATCAGTGAGAAGAATGTTCCTTACATTGGTGATCAGTGGGAAGAATGCTCCTTACATTGGTGATCAGTGGGAAGAATGCTCCTTACATTGGTGATCAGTGGGAAGAATGTTCTTTACATTGGTGATCAGTGGGAAGAATGTTCCTTACATTGGTGATCAGTGGGAAGAATGCTCCTTACATTGGGGATCAGTGGGAAACATGCCCCCTTACCATGATGGTCAGAATGCTATCTATACAGACAGTCAAAAAAAATTTGGTGTCATTCAGCTGCCACTGCCAAGTGGTATAGGCCCTGGAACTATGTGGGCATCATCAAATGAGAGGTCAATATGCTCAAGGAACTTTTAGTATCTAATGGGAGATCAATAGGTTCAAGGAAACTTTAGCAACCTCTGGAGGAACCCTGGTTGAGAATGGTTGGTTGGTCTAGAATAGATAATCATCCCTTTATCCAAGCCAAAGTCTGATAACATGAGATTAGAAATGTTTCTCAGATTCAATGATTTTGTTAAGATTTGCACATCTCTACTTTAATGGGTAACTCCACTTTTGTGGGAAAAAAGAAATAGCAAATAAAAAAATATATATATATAAACAAAAAATAGTAAAATGTCCACAGGCACCTCAATAGGTACCAATATATACCATAGCAGCGCTACTGTCATTAATTATTATTACCAGCTTTCATACGGTATTCACATTGGTACCTATTGAGGTGCCTGTGGACATTTTACTATGTTTTGTTTATACAATTTATAAATTTAAGCGGCTGCTATCTTTTGGAAATATTGGAAATATTTATATGTTTTAAAGTTTAAGGTTCCATAAGTGCCGAAAGTAGTGGATGTAGGCCTGTTTTCACTTTTTATATATAAAAAAATAATAATATAGCATATACATTTGCTACACAGGCCACACTGTTATTTAATATTAAAAATTACATTTTAAATTCAATCTGTAGCCAATGTAATTTTCAGGAAAATTCAATGCAATATGGCAACCTAGAGGCCAACGTTGTACAGACCACCTCCGTAAATGTAATTTCCTGCTTATGTGATTGGCTCACCGATTTTCCCAGAAGTCTGCACTATGATACAAGTCAGATTTTAGGCTTCCCCTGCAACAGAAATTTCATTTTTGGCAAGATACTCCCTATAGGTTAATTACTTCTAAAGGTATGCAGACACTGCAACTTTCCTCATCAGAACACTAATGCCGCGTACACACGGTTGGAATTTCCGACAACAAATGTTCAATGGGAGCTTCCGACTGTGTGTAGGCTCCATCGGACATTTGCTGTCGGAATTTCCGACAACAAAAATTTGAGAGCTGGTTCTCAAATTTTCCGACGACAAAATCAGTTCTCGTAAATTACGATCGTGTGTGGACAATTCCGACGCACAAAATTCAACGCATGCTCTGAATCAAGTACGAGACGGAAGCGCTCGGTCTGGTAAAACTAGCGTTCCAACATCCGTCGGAAAAAAAATCCACGGTCTTTTTGTCGGAATTTCCGATCGTCTGTACGCGGCATAATGCCTTGTACACACGACCGGTTTTCCTGACATGCCAAAAACCGACGTTTTTCCCGACGTGATTCCTCTCAAGCCTGCCTTGCATACACACGTTCATTAAAAAAAACGTTTGACCAAAGCGCGGTGGCATACAACACGTACGACGGCACTATAAAAGGGAAGTTCTATTTAAATGGCGCCACCCTTTGGGCTGCTTTTGCTGATCTCGTGTTACCGCGTGTTAGTAAAAGTTTGGCGAGAGACGATTCGCGCTTTTCAGCCTCGTGCTTTTCAGTCAGTTACAGCGTGACGAATGTTCTTTCTCCATTACGAACGCTAGTTTTACCAGAACGAGCGCTCCCGTCTCATACTTGATTCTGAGCATGCGCATTTTTTTTCCCCCTAGGAAAAGCATACACGCAAGCGGTTTTCGCAACGAGAAAAAGACTGATGGGAAACACGACGGGAAAAAATAGAGCAGGTTTTAATTTTTTTGCGGGCAGTTTTCTCGTCGGGAAAACTGCTATGGAGCATACACACGACCGGTTTTCCCGACCAATCTAAAAAATTGCAGTTTTCTTGTCGGGAGAACCGGTCGTGTGTACGAGGCATTAGAGTGTACCAGGTGATTGCAATGAACCAAAGCCTCAAATTCATAGAAGGCTGCAAAGGGCATGGAAAAGCAGAGCAGCAAAAGGTAGGAATCTGCTACAATTTTTTTTTGTTTTTAAGGCCTCATGCCCACGGACGTTTTTACAGCCACGTTTTTGAGCGTTTTTTACAACTTAAAAACGCCTGTCCATGTTAGTCTATAGCTTCATGCCCACCTAGACGTTTTTGAGCTGCAAATAGCATAGACGTTTTTAAGCTGTAAAAAAAACCAGGACCAGTGCGTTCCTCAGCGTCAGAATTAGGCCCCATGCACACGAAACGCAGGTGCAAACTCTGCTGAACACACGTTTTTAAACGCTGAAACCGGCGTTTATAAACGCGCGTTTTGCCGCGTTTGCGGCCGCGTTTAGCGGCGTTTTACCGCGTTTGCGTTTATAAGCGTTTCATCATAGACCCTCCCTAAGCTCAAAAAACAGTAAATTTTAACCATTTCAGCCAGTTTGTGAGACCAGAGTGAGTAGCAGCAGCTGAGAGAGCAGCAGTGTACTTGTATTTAGCGTATCACTTGCCACATCATCTGCCACAAGTTGTGGATTGTCCACTTGCCACGTCACCTGCCACATCACCTGGCCACGTCACCTGCCACAAGTTGTGGATTGTCCACTTGCCACGTCACCTGGCCACATCACGTGCCACGTCACCTGCCACAAGTTGTGGATTGTCCACTTGCCACGTTACCTGGGCACATCACCTGGCCATGTTACCTGCCACGTCACCTGGCCATGTTACCTGCCATGTCACCTGGCCACGTTACCTGCCACGTCAGCTGGCCACGTCACCTGCCACAAGTTGTGGATTGTCCACTTGCCACGTCACCTGCCACAAGTTGTGGATTGTCCACTTGCCATGTCACCTGGCCACATCACGTGCCACGTCACCTGGCCACGTCACCTGCCACAAATTGTGGATTGTCCACTTGCCACGTCACCTGGCCACGTCACCTAGCCATGTTACCTGCTCACGTTACCTGCCACGTCATCTAGCCACGTCGCCTGCCACAAGTTGTGGATTGTCCACTTGCCACGTCACCTGGCCACATCACGTGCCACGTCACCTGCCACAAGCTGTGGATTGTCCACTTGCCAGGCCACATCACCTGACACAAGCTGTGGATTGTCCACAATGCAATGCAAGCAATTACAGTTTTCTTTTATATTTTTTAATAGTTTTTCATCATTTGCCATCATTTTTGAGATTTCTAATGTTAAAAAATAGGTCACCTTTAAAAACGCTTATAAACGCAAACGCGGCAAAACGCCGGTACCGCGTTTAGCCGCGTTTAGCAGCGTTTAGCGTCTGAAACGTGGAAAACTTTTGCGTCTGAACCCATTTTTTTACTTCTGGAAAAACGAGGTTAAACGCAACTGCTTGTAAATGCCAAAAAACGAGAGTGTGTGCATGGACACATAGGATAACATTGAATGGGTTCAGGAGCAGTTGAAAAAAGCGTCCAACTGCCTCTGAACGCGCGTTCAACAGCAAATAACAGCGTCTCGTGTGCATGGGGCCTTAGGCAGAAAAAAACGCGAGCGTCAAAAAACACGTAAAAACGCGCACTAACGCGCACTAACGCGCAAAAACGCGCACTAACACGCGGTCGCGTTTTTAGCTCCGACGTTTTTTAAAAAAAATAAATAAAATATTTACAATAACATGGACAGGCGTTTTTAAGCTGCAAAAAACGCAGCTGTAAAAACGCCAGTGGGCATGAGGCCTTTACTGTTAAAGATTTTTATTGAATTAAAAAAAAAAAAATGTTTTTGCTACATTGCTAAAAATACTACAATGTTTTTTAAAATCCTTGCAACGTATATTAGTCTTTAGGGCCGGTTCACACTGCTGCGATGTCAGAGTTCGCATGTGATTCGCACCGCACTGCAGTGCACATCACATGCGATCTCTGTGCGGTGCGATTTCAGCCTTACAAATCGTATGGCTGAATTTGCATGAAACTCGCACAGGACCCTTTTTTTTTTTTGTCCGCAGCAGAATCGGATCGCATTGGGTGTTCACACCCATGCGATCCCATTCCTGTCCGAGTTTGCAGATCACACTGCGATATGCGAACTGATTTGGGGGTGTCATTAACTTTTAATTGACACTCCCAGCAGTTTGCATAGGGTAGTGTGAACTGCCGCCGGAAAGCCTGCGATGCGGGAACCCACAGTGGATTCGCAGCGTTCCCGCATCGCAGCAGTGTGAACCGGCCCTTAGTCATTCTCAACAAAAATGAAGTTACTCTTTAAATTCAATTGTTTTGGGCCAGTGGATCTGAAAAACAAGAGAATGACCTCTATATGGATATACTGTAAATCCTGACATACAAAACTATAGAAGACCTTAAAGTGGAGTTTCAGCCTGAAAAAAAAAAAATACACAAAAATCCTGCAAAAAAATTGAAAAAAATAAATAGAAAAAAAAATGTTTTACTTAACAGAAAAGGCGGTTGCTATGCGGATGTGCCTAATCTGCCTCTTCATCCTCCGCGGCTGGTCTTCATCCTCGCGATGTCTTCTGGTGAATGGGGCGCGCTGCTTTCTGGGAACTGTGTGTATCCCAGAGAGCAGCCGCCCATTCACAAAGCGCCGCGAGACTCGCTCATGCGCAGTAGGAAACGGGCAGTGAAGCCGCAAGGCTCCACTGCCTGTTTCCCTTAGTGAGGATGGCGGCGCCGGGACCTGCCAGGATCAAGGGATTGGCCTCGGGGGACCGACATCGCGGGCGAGTAGGACAGGTAAGTGTCCTTATTAACCCCTTCCATACCGGGCCATTGGAAAATGACGCCGGCAGGAACCCTCTCTCCCTCCGGGTGGGCGTCATATGACGTCCTGGGTTTAAGGGGGGATATCTGAATGCTTCCTGCAGCTAGAGTAAATAGAAAGCGGTTCCGCCGCTTGATTGTTCTTATAGGCGGCGGGAGGGGACATCCCCCCCTCCCGCCGCCATCCGGTGCTTCTCCGGGCTCTCCCGTGCGATCGGGGACCCGGAGAGAATCGTCGGCGCCGGTGGTGGGTCACGTGACGAGCATAGAGATGACTGGTGACCAAATGGTCACCAGTCATCTCCATGATCGTCGGAGGCCCGGGCGCGATGTGATGACGTCACGCCTGGGTCCTCAAATGTAAACAAAGCCGCCATTGCGGCTGTAAGTATGAGATCAGTGAAATTTTTTTCTTATTGACCCCGCATCTCTCCATAAAGAGGACCTGTCACACACATTCCTATTACAAGGGATGTTTACATTCCTTGTAATAGGAATAAAAGTGATCCAAAAAAAAAAAGTGTAAAAAAAAAAAAAAGGAAAAATAATAAGTAAAATAAAAAATAAAATAAAAAATACATTTTTTTTTAAAACGCCCGTCCCCAATAGATCGTGCTTAGAAGCGAACACACACGTAAGTCCCGCCCGCATATGTAAGTGCCGTTCAAATCACATATGTGAGGTATCGCCGTGTTCGTTAGAGCGCGTGCAACAATTCTAGCACTAGACCTCCTCTGTAACTCTAACCTGGTAACCTGTAAAAATTTTCAAAGCGTCGCCTATGGAGATTTTTAAGTACCGAAGTTTGGCGCCATTCCATGAGTGTGCGCAATTTTAAAGCGTGACATGTTAGGTATCTATTTACTCGGCGTAACATAAGATTTCATATTTTACAAAAAAATTGGGCTAACTTTACTGTTTTGTTATTTTTTAATTCATAAAACCATTTTTTTCCCCCAAAAAAGGCGTTTGAAAAATTATTGTGCAAATACCGTGCAAGATAAAAAGTTGCAACGACCGTCATTTTATTCCCTAGGGTGTCTGCTAAAAAAAAACATATATAATGTTTCGGGGTTCTGAGTAATTTTCTAGCAAAAGAATGATGATTTGTACATGTAGGAGAGAAGTGCCAGAATAGGCCCGGTATGGAAGTGGTATAAAAAGCCCTGTATGGAAAGGGTTAAAAGTCAGCAGCTACAGTGTTTGTAGCTGCTGACTTTTAAAAAAAAAAAAAAATCGCGGTTGGAACCCCGCTTTAACCAGCACATATGTTCTCATTGGTTGTTCACCATGCTGTAGACTTCCTAGATTTTAGCATTTTCTAACATTCAGACATGTAATGAAGATATATTTTTGGAAAGTCCTTTAATTATTATGGCTGATTGCCTATCATACGGATTGGATCCTCACCAGCTTCCCCCCCAGAAATAAGAGCCATGGTCCTCCTGTTGTATCAAACACTTTGCATTAGAGGTTTGGAAAGCTTTTGAAGGCCACACAGTGATACAACCATTTTCTGTTCTGATGAAGGGGAACACTTGATGTAAATGAGGAGATGCTTAAAGATCTATTCCAGAACACTGCCATGGGCGTCCGCTCCATAGGGCAAGGGGGGTCAATTGCCCCCCCCTGGAAGTCAGAGTGAAGACACACTTGCCCCCTTTGTTGCAATGGCCGCCGCCTCCGCGGAAGCCGTGGACTTTTTTTTCTAAGTCTGCAGACTGCTGCTGGCCTGGGGGCTGGGGCTGCTCTCAGTCTTTTCCGACTATCCGTCCCTCCCTCCTCACCCCCGGCCCAGTCCTGTTTACTTCCGCGATGCAGGCGCGCATCGGGGAAAAGCTGTGCCCGCCGTGTTACGCGGGTGCCGATGCGCGTGCCTGGCGGCTGCGATGTCCGCCAGGTACCCGCGATCGGCTGTCACAGAGCCAAGGACGTGGATCTCTGTGTGTAAACACAGAGATCCACGTCCTGCTAGGGAGAGGAGACCGATGGTGTGTCCCTTGTACATAGGGACAACCATCGGTCTCCTCCCCCAGTCAGTCCCCTCCCCCCACAGTAACAATCACTCCTAGGGAACAAATTTAACCCCTTCCTCGCCCCTAGTGTTAACCCCTTCCCTGCCAATAAAATTTCTACAGTAATCAGTGCATATTTATAGCACTGTTCGCTGTATAAATGTGAATGGTCCCAAAAATGCATCAAAAGTGTCCGATGTGTCCGCCATAATGTCGCAGTCACAATAAAAATCGCAGATCACCGCCATTACTAGTAAAAAAAATAATAATTATTATTTTTTTCAGAATTCTATCCCCTATTTTGTAGGTGCTATAACTTTTGCGGAAACCAATCACTATACGCTTATTGCGTTTTTGTTTTTTTTTGACCAAAAAATATGTAGAAGAATACGTATCGGCCTAAACTGAGAAAAAATATATTTTTTTTAAAAAAAATTGGGATATTTATTATAGCAAAAAGTAAAAAATATTGTGTTTTTTTTTCAAAATTGTCAGTATTTTTGTTTATAGCGCAAAAGATAAAAACCGCAGAAATTATCAAATACCACCAAAATTTTGTTTGGGAGCCACGTCGCACGACCGCGCAATTGTCATTCAAAGCTTGACAGTGCTGAAAGCTGAAATTTCGCCTGGGCAGGAAGGGGGTATATGTGCCCAGTAAGGAAGTGGTTAAACTGCTACTAAACACACACTCTTTAATTTACATTGTCCCTTCTATTTTTGTATATGGATGATGGCTCTGTAATTATTTAAACCACTTGACCTCCGGAAGATTTACCCCCGCCCACCTCCATGATCCCAGATAGCAAGCAATTGAGCTTCAAGTTTGGAAATGACTTGCTAAACTATTGCTAGACATGCCAGGCTTCACAAGTCCGCATTGCATGACTCCAGATCAACTTTCTTTGCAAACATGCTGCAAGTTCAGGTTCAGTTATGATGTGCAATAGTCATCCCACCACAGGGGGTCACTGTGGCTGAATTTTCATGCTGTAGACTTGCAGAGCTCTTGCTGTAGACTCACCACTGCAACTTTGGTCTTGCTAGAGACTTGCCACGCAAATTTGCTACAGAATGGAAAAGTGTCAACTAGAACTTGTGCTTCCAGTGCTCTGAAAGTGTACAACTTTCCAGTAAGAATGTGCAGCAAGTTAACAGACTTACAATTCAACACTGCTACACATTTGTGGCAAGTTATCTGGGACCAGGGCCGTCAGAACAGGACAGGCAAACCAAGCAACTGCTTTGGGGCCCCAGCAGTCCCGCACAGCAGGAAGAGGAGCAAGAGGAGGCAGCACGGGAGGAGGTAAGACCAAAAAAATCCCCCCCCCCACGCTTATCCACTCTAATGTCCCGCGATCGGCGGCACCCCCTCCCACGATCGGCGGTCTCCCCTCCCGCGATCGGCGTCCAAAAAATCAGCAGCACCCCCCCCCGCTTCTCAACTCAACTGCTCAGCTGCTTGGGGCCCCCAAATTCCTTCAAACGGCCCTGTGTGGGACCAGGCCATTTTTACTTCAACTGACAATTGCGCGGTCTTGCAAGGCTGTACCTAAATAAAATTTGTTTCTTTAAGGCCCCTTTCACACTGGGGCGGGAGGTGCGGTTGCGGTACTTCCGGACACCGAGTAGCCACGCCTCAATGCGTTTCGTCACTTCCATGGTGCCGCAACTTAGCTTATATTACTTTTTCCTATACACAATCTTTTGTGGACTTTGCTTTTGAAGGACCTTTCTTTAAATATACACTTTTAGTGCTGCTGTGAAGTTTAAATGTAACTATGCAAAAAAAGCCATATCTGAACTTCAGCTTTCATTGAATGCCAAATAATATACAAACTGTGCGTGTACAGATTTATACTTCTGTGGTATGGCATACATATAAGTATTCATATTTAAATTTCCGTATTTTGGCAGCTTCTTCCAGCTCTTCGTTTCTAACACCTGTGCTGATTTTACAGTATAAATACACTCACTGATTAATTACTGTTTTTAATCTGGGTGTGGGATTCGTAATTCTCACTTTCCGTCTTTGAGAAACTGTATCGGGTATAAATTGAACACAGTGAAAGCAGGGGAGTGTGCTAACCTACAGCAACCTATCAAAGGTTTCACAAAATATTGTAGCCTACCAGAGCCCATGGCAGATATGGTATGCAGCCACCATTGTTTTCTACTTTTTGTTCTGCTTTATTTTCACCTAGCCAGTGACACACTTCCTGTCCTAGGGTGACAACATTCACCCATTGTACTAGATCTATGGAGGAACAGCACAGTCACCCAAGGAAAAGATTAGAGAACACCTCCCCCTCCCTTCATCTTCATAACATAGGGGGTAGGTGTTGTGTAGTTTGTGGGAAGGTGCAGTGTGATGTGGCAGATAGAAAACAGAAAACGGGCAGAGTCTAAGTGCAGCAATAGGAATATATTGTAACAGAAGTCCAGCAATACAAAACAGACCCGGCGGGAAGGCAAACCGACCAGGAGCACTCACAAGTTGTAACAGTAGAGTGGTGGACCAGAGGTGCTGATGGCATCTGTCTTGAGGAGCGGAATGAGGCCTGGTCAGTCTGCACACAAACAGGAAGGCTTCCAGGAAGGATTGCACATCCCTGCACTTTCCCTACTCCTGCACTTTCCCTACTCCTCCAGGACCTTTCCCTGATGCTAAGCACTGTGTCTGACAGACAAGTGACCTATCCCTACACTAGTCACATGCAAAATGCATGCCAAACCCGGAAGCCAGGGTCTTAAAAACATTCTGCCGGACCCAAGATGGCTGCCAAAGTCACATGGGGTGCCAGCATCCAATCGGAGGAAATGGTTCAGAGAAAACCATACCTAACCCAGGAGCCCGGGTCTTAAAAAGATTCTGCCTGATCCAAGATGGCCATCAAAGTCACATGGGGTGCAAGAACCCATTTGGAGTAAATTGTTTCCGGGAAAACCATCTCAAACTTGGGAGCCAGGGTCTTAAAAGGATTATGCCTGATCCAAGTGTAGCGCACCAACCCCAGACTTTACCTGCTTTTCTTCTGCTTGGCTCCTCCGCAGGAAAAGAATGAGGCACACCGCACCACAAGCCCGTACCCTCCTGAATAGGGAGGTTGAGCGGTGTTAGTTTCTCGGGCCTGCTTGTGACTGGTGTAAAAAGGCCTCCAGTGCTGACCTTGTTTCTGCAGTAATCAGAACAAGTCTTTAATTTTCCCCAGTAAGCAACTGTCCACACCAACTGAAAGGTCCAACACTTGTTTATTCCTTCTTGCACAATAAACAGTCTCTTTTAGAGCAGACGGGTTGAGACAAACTCGGGTCAGATAAGGTGGGAGGAGGTCCAGGCACAAACTTAAATTTGGGTTTCTCCTGTTCTGGATAGCACTAACAGGCTTGGCGCACGGTTGCTACCACCGACCATGAGAGGTCTCTGCCACGGACCAGGTGAATAGGGCCTCTGCCACAGGCCCGGTTGTTGGGTCTCTGCCACCAACCGGATTCACGATGGGTCTCTGCCACAGACCATGAGAACGTGGATTACCTTCTAAAAGTATTGACCCCTGTCAGGGAAAGGACATCCATCCGGAGAGTTACCAGAGGCCCCACCGTCACCAGCAATACCGCGCCAGGTCTTTGGGAAGGGTTACCTCCCTGGCCTCCTCGTCCTAGATTCGGGCACCCACTTCCAGGGGGCACCCTAGGAGCCCTCGATCCCTTGTGGGACCCAGTCAAAGGTACTGGGCCCCGGGCCTCTCTCGAAGTACCTCACCCCAGACTGAAGGTGTCTGAGATGGAACAGCAGCTCCGTCTCTGGGCCTAGAGCACCCAGAGACCACCCGACAGGCCTCCGGGCCTAGGGCACCCGGAGGCGACACACAAGCACCCAGGCTTAAGGTGCCTGAGCGCGGAACCAACGACCCCTCTGGAAGATGGCCGCCCCCTTTTATATCCTCTCCCGACAGGCACAACAGGTTCCCCGGACCGCTGCCAAGAGGGGACAAAAAGGACACAACCTCGTACTGCAGTTCAACCCGGAACCCACGGCAACAGCGCCACCTATAGGCCCCAGTGAACTTAACCACCAGTACTATCTCCCAGGGATAGAAATGGTCAATGAGACCTAACAATTGGTACATCTGAGCCTGGCTACCACTCAGATGCTTCTCCCTAAATGTAACCACCCGCTACACAAGATAGCCACCAAAGTCACATGGGGTGCCAGCACCCATTTGGAGGAAATGGTTTCTGGGAAAACCATATCAAACCCGGGAGCCAGGGTCTTAAAAAGATTCTATCTAACCCAAGATGGCCGCCAAAGTCACATGAGGTGCCAGTATCCAATCAAAGGAAATGATTCAGAGAAAATCATAACAAACCTGGGAGCCGGGGTCTTAAAAAGATTCTGCCTGACCCAAGATAGCCACCAAAGTCACATGGGGTGCCAGCAGCCAAAAGGAGGAAATGGTCCACAAAAAAACATAGAGGAAGTATGTTCCTCTTGACTTCCTCCTCCACCTGCATTGCCTCTGGAGATGAGCGCCACCTGCAGTGGAGAAAATAGTCTGCACCTGCCTACAAATTTATAGGGAAGAACTGGACAAGATTGATAACACAGCTTGGGATAACACAGGACAGCATTCTGCCTGACACAAGATGGCCACCAAAGTCACATGGGGTGGCAGCATCCAATCAGAGGAAATGGTTCAGAGAAAACCATAGAGGAACTAGGTTCCTCGCAACTTCCTCCCTCACCTTTATTGCTGCTGCAGATAAGCACCACCTACAGTGGAGAAAATAGACTGCACCTGCCTACAAGTTTATAAGCAGGAACTGGTCAAGATTGATAACACAGCTTGGGGTAACACAGCACTGCACTGGATTTCTGGCAGGATCAATAGGTATCTTATTTCACTTATTGAACAGATACAACAAAAACAGTTTCATTGGTATTTTTAACAGACCAAAAGGGAGCAAATACTGTAAAGCCCTGTACACACGGGCGGGAAAAAAAAACTTTGGTTTTCTCGATGGGATTCCTGTCAAGCTTGACGGGATTCTGCCAAACTTGTCTTGCGTACAGACTGACATTCAAAATCTTGTCGTTCTAAAGCGCGGTGACGTACAACACGTAAGACGGCACTATAAAGGGGAAGTTCCATTCCAATGGTGCCACCCTTTGGGCTGCTTTTGCTGATCTCGTGTTAGTAAAAAGTTTGGTGAGAGACGATTCGCGCTTTTCAGCCTCGTGCTTTTCAGTCTGTTACAGCGTGACGAATGTGCTATCTCCATTATGAACGCTAGTTTTACCAGAACGAGCTCTCCCGTCTCATACTTGATTCTGAGCATGCGCAGGTTTTTTCCCCTCAGACAAGCATACACACGACCGGTTTTCACGACGAGAAATAGTCCAACGGGAATCACAACGAGAAAAATAGAGAGCAGGTTCTCTATTTTTCCCGTCGAGATTCCCGGCAGTTTTAATGACGAGAAACCATACACACGAACGGTTTTCTCTGTAAAAAGCTCTCCCAGCAGTTTTCTTGCTGAGAAAAACAGTCGTGTGTACGAGGCTTAAGGGATGTTTATTGGTAGGGTTAACATACACTTTAAAGCTACCGTATATACTCACATTTTTTTTGTGCTGAAAATGCCCCCCTCGGCTTATACTCGAGTCACCTTTTTGCGCCTAATCTCCCTTACTTTGGGGACCCGGTACTGGCCGTCCGTAAGTCCCCTGGACCCCAAACTTGGCACACATGTAGCCCCACTCTTCAAGTGTTGTTGTCCGGGGGACCTAGGGCCGGGCAGCACCGATTTCTCAAATCCGGGCACCCCTTCCATAGACTCCCATGTTAAACGGTAATTTCTCTGGTGATTTTGGGGACCCGGTACCGGTCGGTCTTAGGTCCTCTGACCCCCAAACTTGGCATGTAGCCCCATTTCTCTTCTACAAGTGTGCAAAGTTTGTTTTCTAGGGGACCTACGTCTGGGGAGCACCGATTTTTCAAACCCGGGCACCCCTTCCATAGACTCCCATGTTAAACGTCAGTCTAGTCATGGGAACAGTGAGGCATAGACACAGTGAGGTATGCAGATGGACACCCTAGGCTTGTACTCGAGTC
Source organism: Rana muscosa (assembly GCA_029206835.1). Taxonomy (NCBI): domain Eukaryota; kingdom Metazoa; phylum Chordata; class Amphibia; order Anura; family Ranidae; genus Rana; species Rana muscosa. The sequence continues at coordinate 320,751,087 of CM055122.1, forward strand.
AATAAGTTTTCCCAGTTTTTTGTGGTAAAATTAGGTGCCTCGGCTTATATTCGGGTCGGCTTATACTCAAGTATATACGATAAACTTCGGGGTAAATAAATCATATATTGTACATGTGTATTCTTCTTGGATCTTGGTGTGCTTTGTGATCCTGTAGTTCTCTGCAGGCAGCCTGTAGTGGGTGGGGCCTGCTACAGTAATATCTGGGTTTGAAAAGCCCTTTGGTGCACATAAAGTGGATTTTTATCCTATGTTGCTAATGAGAAATATATTTGAGATATTTTTTTATGTCTGGCTTTCAGCTTTACCTTGGCCACATTTAATACCTAATACTGTCTATACTTGAACTGTCTTAATAGCTTTTAGTATAATCTTTCCAGAAGGTAAACCAAAAAAGAAATAGAAATTATAGTGTATTTTGAGTTATTGTGGTAAATGTTTACTTGAAATTCAAATTTTATGTACTTTAGCATTTTTATTAACTTTACGTTTTTTATATTTTTATAAATACCTTTTTACCTATTTATAACAGCTATTTTACCTAAGGGAAATTTCCAGAACATGGCTTGTTGGGGTATTTGAGGAATTTGTTTTGGAAACACTGGGTTAAGCCCAGTTAAGGTGAAATGTGTGAGAGGGTGAGTAGGTCCCATGTGGAGGTTAATGTTCTGACATGGAAATTTATAGATAGGCAACTCCTATCCTCATAATGATGAGTGGTTCCAAATTAATAATAACTACTGCAGTAGGGAACAGACACAAAAAATACACTTCGCATCTTTCCAAATAACTGTACTGCTTTATTATGACGCAATTGAAGGTTTTTATATACATGATTACGTAGGTTTAACATTAACATTACAATTGTACTTGTATGGTAACAAGGGGCGTAACATAGGCAGGCTAATTCTAATCAGGACTCAAAACAATGCAAACATGTAATGAAAACATTATTAGTGCCGTGTGCACAGTGAGGATAATGTGCAATACATACAAAATATAATACAATTATATACAGAACTTACAAATTTCCTTTAGAGCCCATTCACACAGGGGCGACTTTGGATCCGACTTGAAGTCGCCCCAAGACGCGCTGTTGAGAGAATCAATGATAGTAAATGGAGCCGTCTTTATGCACACTACTGAAGTCGCTCCGACTTCAGAAAAGGTTCCTGTACTACTCCAATCCGACTTATAGGTGACTTGTACCCATTGATTTCAATGGCAGTCGCCTCAGAAGTCGGATCACTGTCTTAACAGAAGCAACAATACAGGAAGAGAACATACATTTCTCAGGCAAATCCCTCCCTCCCACAGAGCTGATTGTACTTTGATTGGCCACTGAAAAGTCGCCTGTCCTGGAGGCGACTTGAAGTCGCCTTCTAAGTTGCCCCAAGTCGCGCTATGGTGCGCGCTCAGGTCGCGTCCAGGTCGCCTTGCCGAGTTGCCACCCCAAGTCGTGCTGCCCCAGTGTGAACCGGCTTATACAGTTCTTTGTCCAGAAAAATAAAGTTTAATCCGAGGGGGATCCTACAAGATGCCACCAGTTCTTTGCTCTTTATCTCTTTAGCAGTGTTTGGGGCATGAAGGAGTCTCTTTCTGGCTTTGGCACTCAATGGTCAGAGAAGTGGCCCAGAATGCAGGTGGCGAATTGCCGTTTTTTTTTTTCACTTCTGGTTGTGTCAGATGCCTGTGTCTCCTGCCCTTCACTGTGGTCCCCCGATGCACCCTACATCACTACTGTGTGCTGTAGTCACATAGCAGCTAGCGGAGGGAAGCAAGGTTGGTATGCAACACACCCAAAAGGGCCAGATGCTAAACATTTTGCCTCTAAAAGAGAGTGAAGTTTGGACTTGTTGCCCACTGTAGAGGTAAGTATCAAGAGTCTTTCTTTGTTGGCAACTTTTTTTCAAGCAACAGGGTCACTTTAGTTTACCAAATTCCCTCTCGTTCCACTCAGGTCAAAATGTAAAATCTCACTCAGTCAAGAACTACTTTATTTAAGTTTTCGGTAGATGTTGGAGAGTTAGACCACCCATCAGCAAGTCTTAGTAAGTTTGGTGGTGAAATTGTTTGTTCCCAGGTCTATGCACTTGCCATTGCTAGAACCTGGGTTCCCACACTGCACACCAAGGTGGGTGGGCATATCCGAACCTCCACAATGGGGGAAATGAAGATGGAAAGCTTGCAACTGGTTGAAGCCCAAGGATGCCTTCCCCAACAGACCCCAGTTATAGCCAAATTCGTGGAGGACCAGGAGTTTAATATGCTGTAATGAAATTTATTTAAATGGTTACATAATTAAAACAAAAAAAGAAAGGTATTATACACCCAACCTTTCAGGGTGCTGCTTGAATTTTCCAGTGAATACCACTCGCATATTAGGAAATTAAAAATGTACTCAATCAAGAACTACTGTATTTGAGTCTTTGGCAAAAGGTGGAAAGTTAAACCACCCACCAGTTCCTTTTAAGTCTTAGTACGTTTGATGGTAAAATCTTTTGTTCTCATGTGTACGCACTTACCATTGCTGGAACCTGGGTTTCGACTCTTTATGCTGGGAACACACCAAAGTGGGTGGGCATATCCAAACCTCCACAATGGGGGGGGGGGAAACTAAGACGGGAAGTTTGCAACTGGTTGAAGCCCATGGAATCCCTCCCCGACAGTCCACAGTTATAGCCAAAGTAGCACATTTGGTTAGCCCAAGCCTTTAATCAGTGGAAGTATGACTACTGAATATGTTTTAATGAGATGAATTAAATGGTTACGTGGTTAAAAAAAAAAAAAAGGTATTCTAAACCTAACCGATTGAGCTATCAAGATGCTGCTCACATTTTCCAGTGAATACCACTATCAGATTAAAAAATTTAAAGTTCATGCAATCAAGATCTTCTTCTGAAGCCTCGTACACACGATCGGATATCCTATGGATTTTAATCCGATGGTTTTGTCCATCGGAAATCCGATGAAGCTGACTTCCATCAGTCTTGCCTACACACCATCAGTCAAAAAACCGACCGTTCCAAACGCTGTGACGTAAAACACTCCGATGAGCCGAGAAAAATGAAGTTCAATGCTTCTGAGCATGCGTCGACTTGATTCTGAGCATGCGTGGGTTTTTTATCCGATGGACTTGCCCATAGACGATCGGAGTTTTCGATCGGTTTTTTATCCATCGGAAAAATTTAAAACATGTTCTATTTTTTAAAACCGATGGAAAAAAGACCGATGGGTCCCATACACGATCGGTTTGTCTGATGAAAACAATCCATCGGACGGTTTTCATCGGTTAAACCGATCGTGTGTACAGGGCTTTAGTCCTCGCACGTTTGTTGGTGATATCTTTTGTTCCCATGTCTACGCACTTACCATTGCTAGAACCACACCAAGGTTAAGCACATCAAAACTTTGACAGTGGGGGAAATAAGACAGGAAGTTTGCAACTGGCTTACCTAGGAGCTCAAGGAAACTTTGCCCAACAGCACTATTGTTTAGACCCAGCCTTCAACAAGTTTCCAAGACGGACCAGGAGTTGTAGGAAGTGTTGGATTTATTGCCCCAGATTTTATAAAGTCATAAAATCTTATGCCTTGTACACATGACCGGTTTTCCCGTCGGAATAAACTCTGAAGGTTTTTCCGACGGAGTTCCGATGGAATTCCGCTCAAGCTGTCTTGCATACACACGGTCACACTAAAATCAAGAACGTGGTGACGTAAAACACTACGAGTAGCCGAGAAAATTAAGTTCTATGCTTCTGAGCATCTGTTGAATTGTTTCCGAGCATGCGTGGTTTTTAGTCCGTCGGAATTGCATCCAGACGAACGGAAATTCCGTTTTTTTTTCATCGGAAAAATTGAGAACATGTTCTCTATCTAATTCCGTCGGAATTTCCGACGGAAAAAGTCCGATGGGGCATACACACGGACGGATTATTCCGATGAAAAGCTCCCGTCTGACTTTTTCCGTCGGAAATTCCGCTCGTGTGTACAAGGCATAAGTAGAAGTATGGCCGCTGGATATGGTCTAATGAGATGTAAAAAATGGTTGAGTGGTGAAGACCACACAAAGAACTCAAAGCTTAAGTCTTGAAGCCTCCTTGCACACTGTTATATTCATTTTTGAAGATGGTGCCTTCGTAGGTCCTGGGCTTGTTCCGAGGTTTACCCACTTACCATTTCTGTAAACTTTGTTCCCACTCTTTATGATGGGAACACACCAAAGTGGTTGGTCACTTCAAACCTCCACAGCATGGGCTATTAAGACAGTAAGTTTACAACTGGATTAACCAGAAGCCCAAGGAAGCCTTCCCCGACAGACCCCAGGTATAGCTTTTGGTTAGACCAAGCCTTCAACAAGTTTCCAAGGAGGTACAGAGTAGAGGGCCAGGAGTTGTAGGGACTGATGGAAAAAATGCCCCAGATTTCATGAAGTTATTAAGCCTTAGTGGAAGTATGGGCACTAAATACGGTCTAATGAGATGTAATAAATGCTTAAATGGTTTGGTGGAGAATCATTTTGTTCCCATTTCTATGCGCTTACCATAACTAGAACCTGGGTTCCCACTCATTGTCCTGGAAACACAGCAAGATGGTTGAGCATATCCAAACTTTGACAGCAGAGAAAATGAAGACAGGAAGTTTGCAACTGGTTTACCCAAGAGCCCAAAGAAACTTTGTCCAACAGCACTTTTGTTTTGAGCAAGCCTTCAACAAATTTCTAAAGAGGTATAAAGTAGAGAACCAGGAGTTGCAGAAAGCGATGGAATAAATTCCCCATATCTTATAAAGTCATAAAGCCTTAGTGAAAGTAGGGCCACTGAATATGGTCTAATGAGATGTAATAAATGATTGTGTGGTTTTACACCGTTCCAACATCTCAGTCTTCACCACTCAAACAACTCAAAGAGTAGGCCGGGAGCCTCCTTAAACACTGTTATATTCAGTTATGTGGATGGTATCTTTGTAGGTCCTGGGCTGGTTGTGTGTTTGTGCTTTCTTTGTCTATCCAGATCTCCTCTTAATGAACTTAACACGATTAAGATGATCATCTCAGCTTGTGGCAATCTCTAACCCCTGCTCTCCATACTGTTTCCTTTATAGTCACTGAACAAGAGACTAAAGCGCCAAAGAAAACGGTTATCATGTAAGTGCCGCTATTCTTGTCTGTCTGTCCGAGTGTGCCCATCTGTCTGTCCCCCCCTTTGCATGGTTTTCCTAATTAGCTTCTTTCTAACTGGTGTGGCCATCATATGTGCTGTAATAAACATGGCGACAATGGGCACAAGGCGCCTTTAGATCTCTTCGCTTCAGCATGTGCAATCAACAGTCAAAAAACATGCACAATTTCCAACATACAGAGGGCTTACTTTATCCTGTAAAAATACAACGGTGGACATTCGCAAAGGCTGGGGAATTTTGAGGGGTTTTTTTTCAGCTTAGGTGCGTGTATTAGGGACCAAGCGAAGGTCATCTAGTGCCCACGGCAAAAATGCCAGACTGCACCCCACCCCTGCTTTATTACGCAAAGACAAAAAAATATTGAGGGGCTCATTCACAACAGACAAGCAGAGTTTATCTGCACCTGATCAATGTGCCCCTTTCACACCATAAGGCAGTGTGGAAAAATGCACCATGTTGCCGTTGCTCATTTATTTCCATATCTGTGGTGATTCATTCATATGCTAATTTTATGAAGGTTTATTTGTATGCCAATCCTGCTGCAAATTGCATATAAATGCGTCCTGCCATTAAATTAAAACATTGCGCCCAAGGCAGCTTCCCCTTTGGCCCCTCCCCATCCTATTAGAAATTGCATATAAAGGGGCCCCACCCCCACATGAAAACACTGTGCCCACGGCAGCTGCCCCTTCTGCCCCGCCCCATCCTTCTGGAAATTGCATATAAATGCGCCCCATCTCTACATAAATACACTATGCCCAGGGCAGCTGCCCCTTCTGCTCATCCTGCTGGAAATTGCATATAAATGCGCTCCACCTTCACATGAAAACGCTGTGCCCACGGCAGCTGCCCCTTCTCATCCTTCTGGAAATTGCATATAAATTCACCCCATCTCCACATAAATACACTATGCCCAGGGCAGCTGCCCCTTCTGCTCATCCTGCTGGAAATTATATATAAATGTGCCCCACCTTCACATGAAAACGCTGTGCCCAGGGCAGCTGCCCCTTCTGCCCACCCCCCCTTATCTGGGCACTATATGTAGTTTTCCAAGACTACATTATATATAAAACACAGCTATCCACTTATTACTATTTTAAAGTGCGCCCCACCTTCACATGAAAATACTGTGCCCGGGGCAGCTGCATTTTCTGTTCATCCTTCTGGAAACTGCATATAAATGCGCCCCACCTCCACATTAAAAAAACTGCCCAGGGCAGCCTTCCCTTGTGCCCCTCCCCATCCTGATGGAAATTGCATATATATGCGCCCTACCCCCACATTAAAACACTGTGCCCAGGGCAGCCTCCCTTTCAACCCCCTCCCCCCCTTATCCAGGCACTGTATGTAGTTTTCAAAAACAAAATTATATATAAAACACAGCTATTCACTTATTACTATTTTAAAAGGAGAAATAAACAGCACAGCTGCAAATTAATAAAGTTAAAATAAATCTAAATGTAATTAAAATTGCCCTATACTGCATAGGTTGTTTAGCTTTTATTAAATGAAAAAAATACAAAAATCTTCTAGCAATTCAACATAAAATATGCTTTATTGTTTCGACCCAAATTAATGGGGGAAGGTAGAAGCTCATTGGTTAGCGAGAGTTTCTGCATATTATTGCTTTTTTTCTATTATAATAGACTGCCAAACATACTTATTGTGCAGATAGTTTGCAATGTTATTAAAGTGTATAGTGGTTTTGGGTCAATTTTATAATTTATTTTATTTTTTATTTTTTTAATTGTCCCCTTAAAACAAGACTATAAATACTTATGCCGCGTACACACGATCGTGATTCACGACGGTGAAAACACCGCCGTGAATCACGGCATGAAAAAAAATGAAAAACGAGGGAACGGCATGTTCCCCCACACACGACCGTTTTTCCCGTCATTTTTTTTCTTTGACGAGAAAAACGACCGTCTGTGGGCTCCGCGGCAGTGTCTCCCTATGGGAAAACTGCAGCGGAAAAAAATGATGCAAAAAACGATGAGAAATTTTAGAACATGTTCTAATTTTTCTTGTCGTTTTTCCTGCCGTTTTTCTCAACGAGAAAGACGGCATAAAGCCCACAGACGATCGTTTTTCTCGGCGAAAAAAAAAAATGTAATTTTTCCCGACGGGAAAAATGATCGTGTGTACGCGGCATTAGTCCTAATTTTGCTCTGAACAAGACCTACAGTGCCTTGAAAAAGTATTCATACCCCTTAAAATTTTCCAAATTTTCTCATGTTACAACCAAAAACGTAAATGTATTTTATTGGTATTTTATGTGATAGACCAACACAAAGTGACACATAATTGTGAAGTGGAAGGAAAATGATAAATGGCTTTCAACATTTTTTACAAATAAATATGTGAAAAGTCTGGTGGGCATTTGTATTCAGTCCCCTTTATTCTGATACCCCTAACTAAAATCTAGTGGAACCAATTGCCTTTAGAAGTCACCTAATTAGTAAATAGAGTCCACTTGTGTGTAATTTAGTCTCAGTATAAATACAGCTGTTCTGTGAAGCCCTCAGAGGTTTGTTAGAGAACCTAAGTGAACTAACAGCATCATGAAGGCCAAGGAACACACCAGACAGGTCAGGAATAAAGTTGTGGAGAAGTTTAAAGCAGGGTTAGGTTATAAAAAAATATCCCAAGCCTTGAACATCTCACGGAGCTCTGTTCAATCCCTCATCAGAAAATGGAAAGAGTATGGCACAACTGCAAACCTACCAAGACATGGCCGTCCACCTAAACTGACCGGGCCGGGCAAGGAGAACATTCATCAGAGAAGCAGCCAAGAGGTCCATGGTAACTCTGGAGGAGCTGCAGAGATCCACTGCAGAGATCCACAGCTCAGGTGGGAGAATCTGTACACAGGACAACTATTAGTCGTGCTTCTCCACAAATCTGCCCTTTATGGAAGAGCGACAACAAGAAAGACATTGGTGAAAGAAAACCATAAGAAGTCCCGATTGCAGTTTGTGAGAAGCCATGTGGGGGACACAGCAAACATGTGGAAGAAGGTGCTCTGGTCAGATGAGACCAAAATTGAACTTTTTGGCTTAAAAGCAAAACGCTATGTGTGGCGGAAAACTAACACTGCACATCTCCCTGAACACACCATCCCAACCGTGAAACATGGTGGTGGAAGCATTATGTGGAGGGGATGCCTTTCTTCAGCAGGGACAGGGAAGCTGGTCAGAGTTGATGAGAAGATGGATGGAGCCAAATACAGGGCAATCTTAGAAGAAAACCTGTTAGAGTCTGCAAAAGACTTGAGACTGGGGGGGAGTGTCAGGGACGTGCTGGGCTTGAACCTGGGACCTCTTCTGTGTCTGGCATTGACTCTTCCAGCGGAGCTATCTGAGATGCTGGACAGTTCCCTGCCTGATCTGCTGGATAACCTATCTGATCCATTAGACTACTCTGCTTGGTGTCTGATTACTGTTGAACTCTGAACCCCTTGCTCCTCCCATGTACTTCCTATAAAAGACATTCCAGAGATGTTGCCCCTTGCGGTTTGATCTGCTTCTGTTCCCTGAGTTCCTGATTCTGTGCTTGTATCCTGTTCCTGTGTTTGACCCGGCTTCCTGACCACGCTTCTGTCTCCAGTCCTGACCTCGGCTTGTTTGACCCTGCTCAGTTATCTGCCAGTCTGCCTGTTGCCAAGATTCGGCCTGGACTTTGACTACTCTCTGCCTGCCACTTGTGATGTTTACCTTGATGTGTATGACCCGGCTTGTCTGACTCTGCAAACCTGCACCAGCTTACCTGCATCCTCTGCTCTGCAAGCTGCACACGCTGACCTGCATCCTTTGCAATGCAAACCTGCACCTGCTGACCTGCATCCCTGCTCTGCAAACCTGCACCTGCTGACCTGCATCCCTGCTCTGCAAACCTGCACCTGCTGACCTGCATCCCTGCTCTGCAAACCTGCACCTGCTGACCTGCATCCCTGCCCTGCAAACCGGCACCTGCTGACCTGCATCCTCTGCTCTGCAAGCTGCACCTGCTGACCTGCATCCGCTGCTTCCGGAACCAGCCGTTCCAGTCTCCACTCGGCTCCACCACTCCAAGCAGTGAGGATCAGACAGGCACCCTTACCTCACCGTGCTCTTACCACCACTGTCCCCACTCCAGTGGTCTCCGAGCCGGGGTTGTACGGGAGGTCCCTCTCCGCACGTCAGGCTCACACCCAAGGTACGTTACAGTATCAAACCGCCATGCCTGAGCCTGCAGGAGATACCTTGCCTATGGACAATGTCTATCGACACCTTACAGCTCTCACTCAGATCGTGAAGTCTCTGCAGGGCAGCCATGTCCGAATGGATAAGCAGACACAAACTCAAGCCACCTCTGCAGATTCACCTCCAACCCCAACTTCCTCTATTGGAATGTTACCATCTCCTGAGCCCAGGGTCCCTGTTCCTGAGAAGTTTTTCGGGGATCGGAGTAAATTCCGTGCGTTTCGCAACGCATGTGAACTTTACTTTTCGTTGCTACCTCTGACTTTTTCATCTGAAGCCACCAAGGTGGGCTTCGTTATCGCTTTGCTGCAGGGGGAACCTCAAGCTTGGGCCCATCACTTACTTGAAGTCCGCCATGTAGTTCTAGACTCTCTGCCCTCTTTTCTTGATGCCATGGCCCGACTTTATGACGATCCACAGCGGACTTCTACTGCCGAGGCTGCTCTCCATGCGCTCCAGCAAGGCCGCCGAGCGGTTGAGGACTATGTGACTGATTTCAGACGCTGGAGCGCGGATACCCAGTGGAATGAGGCGGCTCTGCGGCATCAGTTCCGTCTTGGTCTCTCTGAAAGCCTGAAGGATGAGTTAGCACGGGTCGGTGTTCCTGATGTTCTAGAGACTTTAATTAATTTGTCTATCCAGATAGACCGACGACTCCGGGAGCGCAGAGCAGAAAGGTCTACCCAACAGCTCCGCCCAGCTTGGATGCTACCCCGGATACAAGCCCCTGTGTACCCTGCCAGTGCCAGTACGGTTCCAACTGAACCCTCTTCCCTCAACCAGACCGTCAAGCCAGGGCAGCTTGGACTAATGAAACATTCCCTATCGGCCAAGGAACGACTTCGTCGGCTGCAGAATTATCTATGCCTGTATTGCGGTGAACCCGGTCATTATGTCTCTTCTTGTCCTGCTAAGCTGCGCAAGGTCCTGGCTACCTCTTCTCCCAACTACTCACCTCCATCTACCAATGCTACTCACCTGGCTCTTCCTATCTCTTTCCAACTACCAGGGAGGACAATACCAGTAACTGCAATAATCGACTCAGGGGCATGTAGTTGTTTTGTCGATCTAGACTTTGCAGCAAAACAACACATCCCACTCCAACCTAAGACTCAGGGACTTTCCATTTTCCTGGCAGATGGGTCTCGCATCAAGTCCGGAGTAGTGACCCAGGAGACCCCTCCTTTGCCTGTGATCACCTCCATGGACCATAAGGAACTATTGACTTTGGATGCTATTGCATCTCCCATGTTTCCAGTTATCCTGGGTCTACCCTGGCTTCAGGCACACAATCCACAGATTGATTGGGGAACCGGAAGTATTAAGTTCCAGTCACCATACTGTCAACGCCACTGCATGCTTCCACGTCCCAGCACCTTGGGGCCTCTGTTATGCCTGGATTCAGATCCAGAGATACGAGCTTCTGTACCCAAACAATATCATGAGTTCCTGGACGTCTTCAGCAAACGAGGGGCCGAAGTCCTCCCGCCTCATCGTCCTTACGATTGTCCAATCGAGCTTCTTCCCGGTGCTGAGATTCCTTTCGGACGGATCTTCCCTCTATCTGAACGGGAGCTTGAGGTACTGAAAGAATACGTTGATGAGAACCTTAGGAGGGGTTTCATCCGTCCTTCCACTTCTCCAGCAGGGGCAGGAATCTTCTTTGTGGAGAAAAAAGACCATTCTCTTCGGCCCTGTGTAGATTACGGGAATTAAATAAAATCACGGTCAAGAACCGGTACCCTCTGCCTCTGGCACCTGAACTTTTTCAAAGACTCAGGACTTCCTCTGTGTTTACCAAACTAGACCTGCGGGGGGCGTACAACCTGGTACGCATCCGAGCAGGGGATGAATGGAAGACTGCCTTTCGTACCAGGTTCGGCCATTACGAATACCTAGTAATGCCCTTCGGCCTATGTAACGCCCCTGCCACCTTTCAGCATCTAGTCAATGATGTTTTCAGAGACTGTCTGGACATTTATGTAGTTGTCTATCTTGATGATATTTTGATTTTTTCCTCCTCTCTTGAGCAGCACCGGAAACACGTCAAGAGTGTACTCTGTCGTCTCCGCCAGCATGGACTGTACGCAAAACCAGAAAAGTGTGAATTCGAGCGACAGAGTATCCAGTTCCTTGGCCTAGTGATCTCTACAGAGGGATTCAAGATGGACCCACAGAAGGTTTCAGCCATTCTGGATTGGCCTGCACCTTCAGATAAAAAGGGGGTGCAGCGCTTCGTTGGCTTTGCCAATTTTTATCGGAGGTTTATCAAGGGATTCTCTGCTATTATTTCCCCGATTACGCAGCTAGCGAAGCAAAATGCTCGATTCCAGTGGACATCTGAAGCACAGGCTGCTTTCACAAACCTAAAAATACTTTTTACGTCTGCTCCTATTCTAAGTCATCCCGATCCTGCCCTACCGTATCTACTTGAGGTAGATGCCTCAGAGACAGCGGTTGGAGCTGTTATCTCCCAGCGCCAAGGTCTCAAGGACTTGATACACCCGGTAGCCTTCTTCTCCCGTAAGCTTACCCCATCCGAGAGGAATTATGATGTTGGAGACCGGGAGCTCCTGGCCATTAAATCTGCCCTTGAGGAGTGGAGGTACTTGTTGGAGGGAGCAGCGCATCCTATACTCATTTACACAGACCACAAGAACCTAGAGTATCTGAGAGCTGCCAAACGTCTGAGACCACGCCAGGCACGTTGGGCACTATTTTTCTCTAGGTTCTCGTTCCACATAACTTACCGGCCAGGCTCCAAGAACACCAAACCAGACACTCTTTCCCGCATGTTTGATGATCCAAAAGAGGTGTCAGCTCCAGATACCATTCTATCGGAAGGCAACTTCTTACTTTTACAAACTAGCCTGATGTCTGTCTTGAAGCAAGCTTCTACAGGTGTGTCTGGTCCCTCTGGAATCACTCTGGTACCCAAGGACGGGTTACTTTGGAAGAATGACAAAATCTTTGTGCCAGAAGAAGTTCGAGTCACAGTGTTAAACTTGTGTCATGATCATCCCCTGGCAGGCCATTTCGGAATGCATAAAACCCTTGAACTGATTCAACGCACGTTTTGGTGGCCGGATCTTGAAAAAGACTGCAGGGAATATGTAGGTTCATGTGCCACCTGTATCCGTAGCAAGACCACTAGAAGCAAGGCCTGGGGTCTGCTCAGACCCTTACCAGTCCCTGACCGTCCCTGGAAAATGATTGCCATGGACTTCATAGTGGAACTCCCCCCGTCTGAAGGTTGCACAGCCATCTTTGTAGTGGTTGACCGTCTATCCAAGATGGCCCACTTCGTGCCTCTCAAAGGCACGCCCTCTGCCATGGAAACTGCCCAGGTCTTCATTAGGGAAGTAGTAAGGCTACATGGGGTCCCTGTGGACATCGTTTCGGATAGAGGGGTGCAGTTCACCTCTCGCTTTTGGAAGGCTTTGTGCAAGGTCCTGAAGATTGAGTTGTCCATGTCCTCGGCCTATCACCCCCAAACTAACGGGCAAACCGAAAGAACAAATCAGACGCTCGAACAGTACCTCAGATGCTTCACCACCTTCGTTCAAGACGACTGGGTAGCTTTACTACCCTTGGCAGAGTTTGCCTTTAACAACGCCAGTCATTCGGCTACAGGTCAATCGCCATTTTTTGCCAACTACGGGTTTCACCCGACCTTCTTACCTGACCTCATCCCTGATTCAACAGTCCCAGCGGTCCAGAGTATTGTTGATTTCCTGACCCGTAACAGCAGGATATTACAGGAAGCCATGACTAAGGCACAAGCAGCCAATAAAAGGATCTTTGACAGGAAAAGGAGAGGGGAATTATGCCTGCAACAGGGTGACCAAGTATGGTTATCGACCACCAACCTTAAGATGGCTTGCCCCGCAAGGAAACTGGCACCCAAGTTCATCGGTCCTTTCCCAGTAAAACGGAAATTAAACGAGGTCTCCTATGAACTTGCCTTACCGGAGTCGTTGAAGATTCACCCAGTCTTTCACGTTTCCTTGCTGAAACCCGCAGTGCCCGACCCGTTCCCAGACAGGGGATCGGGACCACCCAAGCCTGTAATCATTGACGGTGATGAGGAGTTCGAGGTGGAGGCTGTCTTGGACTGCCGAAGAAGAGGGAACCAGCTTCAATTCCTGATCAAGTGGAAGGGGTACGGTCTGGAGGAGAACTCCTGGGAACCCCAACAGAACATCCACGCCCGAGAGTTAATCCAGGCCTTTTTTCGCAGTCACCCCCAGAAAAGAGCTCTATTGGGCACCCGGAGGTTGCACTTAAGGGGGGGGGCACTGTCAGGGACGTGCTGGGCTTGAACCTGGGACCTCTTCTGTGTCTGGCATTGACTCTTCCAGCGGAGCTATCTGAGATGCTGGACAGTTCCCTGCCTGATCTGCTGGACAACCTATCTGATCCATTAGACTACTCTGCTTGGTGTCTGATTACTGTTGAACTCTGAACCCCTTGCTCCTCCCATGTACTTCCTATAAAAGACATTCCAGAGATGTTGCCCCTTGCGGTTTGATCTGCTTCTGTTCCCTGAGTTCCTGATTCTGTGCTTGTATCCTGTTCCTGTGTTTGACCCGGCTTCCTGACCACGCTTCTGTCTCCAGTCCTGACCTCGGCTCGTTTGACCCTGCTCAGTTATCTGCCAGTCTGCCTGTTGCCAAGATTCGGCCTGGACTTTGACTACTCTCTGCCTGCCACTTGTGATGTTTACCTTGATGTGTATGACCCGGCTTGTCTGACTCTGCAAACCTGCACCAGCTTACCTGCATCCTCTGCTCTGCAAGCTGCACACGCTGACCTGCATCCTTTGCAATGCAAACCTGCACCTGCTGACCTGCATCCCTGCTCTGCAAACCTGCACCTGCTGACCTGCATCCCTGCTCTGCAAACCTGCACCTGCTGACCTGCATCCCTGCTCTGCAAACCTGCACCTGCTGACCTGCATCCCTGCTCTGCAAACCTGCACCTGCTGACCTGCATCCCTGCTCTGCAAACCTGCACCTGCTGACCTGCATCCCTGCTCTGCAAACCTGCACCTGCTGACCTGCATCCCTGCCCTGCAAACCGGCACCTGCTGACCTGCATCCTCTGCTCTGCAAGCTGCACCTGCTGACCTGCATCCGCTGCTTCCGGAACCAGCCGTTCCAGTCTCCACTCGGCTCCACCACTCCAAGCAGTGAGGATCAGACAGGCACCCTTACCTCACCGTGCTCTTACCACCACTGTCCCCACTCCAGTGGTCTCCGAGCCGGGGTTGTACGGGAGGTCCCTCTCCGCACGTCAGGCTCACACCCAAGGTACGTTACAGGGAGGTTCACCTTCCAGCAGGACAACGACCCCAAACATACAGCCAGAGCTACAATGGAATGGTTTAGATCAAAGCATATTCATGTGTTAGAATGGCCCAGTCACAGTCCAGACCTAAATCACATTCAGAATCTGTGGTAAGACTTGAAAATTGCTGATCACAGACGCTCTCCATCCAATCTGACAGAACTTGAGATATTTTACAAAGAAGAATGGGCAGAAATGTCCCTCTCTAGATGTGCAAAGCTGGTAGAGACATCCCCAAAAAGACTTGCAGCTGTAATTGCAGAGAAAGGCGGTTCTACAAAGTATTGACTCCAGGGGGCGCCATACAAATGTACCCCCCACACTTTTCACAAATTTATTTGTAAAAAAAAATTGAAAACCATTTATAATTTTCCTTCCACTTCACAATTATGTGTCACTTTGTGTTGGTCTATCACATAAAATCCCAATAAAATACATTTACGTTTTTGGTTGTAACATGACAAAATGTGGAAAATTTCAAGGGGTGTGAATACTTTTTCAAGGCACTGTATGGCGGCTGAGGAATCTTCACCTTCGAAGTATGGTGTGGTTCCACATATCTGCCACTACGTCACTGCTGGATGAGATTCTTCTGCCACCTTAACTTTTTTTTTTTTTTTTCAGGCAGGAGAGTAGCTTTAAGCTGACGCTTTTATAAATTTTTTTAATTACATGTGCAAAATCTATCATTTAGAAATAAATGTCTATTGTAGGGGGTATCCATGCCCCTCGGTGTACTCAGCATGTTAGGCTCTCTAATAAGAAAGGCCATCATTGCCTGCATACTTGTTGGCAGGCTGTGTAAAGTGACTAAGCAAGAGGGTCCCAGAGAGGAAGATGGGGGGTGTAGTCATTCTTAGAATTATTCTGCTTTTATTTTTTGGCACAACTGCTGTTCTTTAAATCTCCAGAGATCTACTGGTCTTGTAAACAACTTGCCACTTGATGCAAACTGCATTTTTTGAAAAAAATAAATAAAAATTACCGTATATACTCGAGTATAAGCCGACCCGAATATAAGCCGAGGCACCTAATTTTACCACAAAAAACTTGGAAAACTTATTGACTCGAGTATAAGCCTAGGGTGTCCATCTGCATGCCTCACTGTGCCTCACTTTGCCTCACTGTGTCCATGTGCATGCCTCACTGTGTCCATGCCTCACTGTGCCTCACTTTGCCTCACTGTGCCCATGCTTCACTGTGCCCATGCCTAGACTGACGTTTAACATGGGAGTCTATGGAAGGGGTGCCCGGCTTTGAAAAATCGGTGCTCCCCGGCCGTAGGTCCCCCAGACAACTTTTGCACACTTGTAGATGAAGAGGGGGCTACATGTTTGCCAAGTTTGGGGTCCAGGTGACCTACGACCGGCCAGTACCGGGTCCCTAAAGTCACCAGAAAAATTACCGTTTAACATGGGAGTCTATGGAAGGGGTGCCCAGCTTTGAAAAATCGGTGATCCCCGACCGTAGGTCCTACGGACAACAAACTTCGCACACTTGTAGATGAAGAGTGGGGCTATATGTGTGCCAAGAGAATGGAATCCAGGGGACCTACGGCCGGCAGGTACCGGGTCCCCAAAGTCCGGGAGATCAGGCACAAAAAGGTGACTCGAGTATATGCAGAGGGGGGCATTTTCAGCACAAAAAATTGTGCAGAAAAACTCGGCTTATACTCGAGTATATACGATACTTATATGTACTTATTTTTGAACTTACATTTTTGATTAAAATTGAGAAGCATATTTAAACATGTTAGTTTTAATAGTTACATTAAAAATTAGGAAGATTAAAAACAGACTTTTTGTCAGCATGCGGTAAAGTGAGACAAAAAAATACATGAAAAGGTGCCAGGAGCTCCTCCTGCTGTCTCAGTATGAGAATGCAAATTAATAATATGCTATCTGCCTGACAAAAAGTCCTGATCAAATTCTACCCCAAGTACACAAAACATGCACAAAACGACCTTACAGTCAAATAAAGGGGAACATATTTCATCTCAGTAGCTCAAGTGGAAATTTACTGACACAAGTGAACGAGTCAAAAATGTAACTCATCCCTTATTCAGCTTTTCAGTGAGGTTTCAAGGAAAGCTACTCTGCCTGAAAGATGGTTACTGTTGAAATGGCGCTTTACCTAACCCATAGTGCTCTGGGAATCCTTTATCATTAATCGTGATTTAAACATGTGCTTTGCATACATATAGCAAATATCAGTATACGAACGTATAAACCTATGGCGCTTACACCCAGAGGGGCCGCTAAGAATAGGAGGAGGCCGGCCACAGATACAGGACCATGCACACCGACCATATAGGCTCAATCTAGGGGGGATGTCTTTTGTGGATTTTATTTGCAAAAAACTTGAACAGGAGAGAGATAGGGGTGTAGAATACTCCAAAATTATATAAAAAAACTGAACATTTGAAAATCCAAAAATAATGAAAATTCAAAGAACGAATATCCGTAAATTTGAAAATACATAAATTCGTAAATTCGAAAATTCGTAAATTTGAAATTCATAAATTCGAAATTCATAAATTCGAAATTCATAAATTCGAAAATCCGACAATGAGCAAAAAAAATATCCTGAAATTCGAAAATCTGGAAATTCATAAATTCTTTTAAATTTTTGAATCCGGAAATTCAAAAATTCGTAATTTTGTAAATTTGAAATTTGAAAATCCGGAAATTTGAAAATTCAAATTTCCAGATTTATAAATTTTCAAATTTACGGATTTTCGAATTTGGAATTTATGAATTTTGGAATTTCGGATTTTCGAATTTCAGGATTTTCACATTTTCAAATTTACGAATTTCGATCATAACGAATGACCAGAAAAACAAACGAAAAAAACAAAACAAAAACAAATGAAACGAAAACGAACAAAATTTTCGGCAGTGCACATGTCTAATAATTGGAATCGCAGCTGGAAGTTTTTTTTTATACACAATTAAAAGTGATTTATACTCATCGTAGGGTAATAAATTAACATCACCCAGAACCTAATGGGGGTGGGGGTGGCGAGTCCGATGACGATTAAGATTGCCAGGGTGCCAGGAGCAATGCAAATGACGTGCAGATGGGAGGAACATGTAAATAATCAGCTGGATTTCTGAATTATTCAGATTAACAAATAATTTCTAGAAACGATAAAAAGAAAGCAGAACAGGTAAAGAATGATCTCTAAAGACTCCATTCCTCTCTGTCAGGCGTCATCCTCGCTGTAGCAGCGCATTCTTCCAGATACGTCTGCTGAAGCCATTCTTAGTTGAAAGGTTATTACACGTCGTTTTTTTTTTAAGACCCCTTTCACACTGGGGCGTTTTTCATGCGGTTTAGCGCTAATAATAGCGCTATTATACCGCATGAAAAATTCCTGCCCTGTAGCCTTCAATGTGAAAGCCCGAAGGCTTTCACACTGAAGCGGTGCGCTAGCAGGACCGCTCCAAAAGTCCTGCTAGCCGCTTCCTTACAGCGGTAAAGGAGCGGTGTGTTAAATTCACCCCCCTAGCGACCGCATACCGCGGTAAGAACGATGGTATAGCAGCGCTGCAAATCGCGCTGCTATACCGCCACCGCTCCTGCCCGCCCCAGTGTGAAAGGGGCCTAAATGTGACCTCTGGCCTTCCCTTCAGTCTTGCACAGTTGTACCGGTTCCTCTCCTGGGCTGAAATGGCTTCCTTTGATTTCACTGCACACTGTGAGCTTCTCAATGCAGCAAACCAGAAAGGACCACCCCTTTTCACATGCCTCCCAACTTTTTGAGATGGGAATGAGAGAGACACCTCTTATCAAAAGTATATAAGCATAGGACACACACCCCTGCCACGCCCCCTTAAAGGAGAATTATACAAAAAAATGATTTGTTAAACCCACAAGTGTTTTTTTTTTTTACTATTCCTTTATATTGGCTTTTGAAATTTACAATTGCAGCAATTTCGAAATTGGATGAAAGGTTTAGCACCGGGAAACACTTTTTAAAAGGTAAAAAGTGCATTTTATTAGTGGTGGCCGCTCCATTAGGGGCGCCGCCCCCCTAATACATACACCTGGCCACCTAATCTACATGCAGGGCGCTGGATGAATGGATTTCAATGGGGTTTTTTTTTTTTTAAGCACATGATTAGAGCCTGAGGCTCTAATTGGTTGAAAAAAGGGTGGGTTCGGGGCACAGACCACTGCACCCCGAGCCCACCCACTTGTGTGACAATAGCAAATTAATATTCGCTATTGTCTCCCTGCTTCTCCTCCTGACCAATCAGGAAGCGGGTCTTAAGACCTGATTGGCCGAGAGGAGAAGCGATCGTATTGGCCAGCCGGGAGCAGAAGCAGGGAGGAAGTTGCAGAGGAAGAGACGCAGGGGGGAACCGCCGAAGCTGCACGCGACCTGGATGGGGTAACTGCGCGGCTGGTGGGGGGACGGACGAGCAACAGGGGTTGTTTGCTGCCCCCCCAAAAAATGGAGCACCAGCCGCCGCTGCATTTTATATACCACTATATAGATCTGAGCAAAATAAGGGACAAATGAGGAGGAAAGAGGGACAGAGGGACTTTGTTCAGCATTGCATGGCTGAGCAATTACCACTTAAAGTAGCGCAGTGCCAAATAGCAAGAAATGGCCTGGTCATGGAGGGGGTAAAACCTTCTGGAGCTGAGGGTGTTAAATAAATCCTCTGTAAAAACTGCATTTCAATGCAGCCAAAAGATCTAGAGATATAATATAGGAAGCTAGGATAGAACCCAAAATAAAAGGATCAGATCTACTAATCAGTCAAGCAAACCTGTCTCTCAGCACAATTAAAAGTTTGAAATTAACCTACTTGTAGCCTGTTTGTGCATGGGTCAGCATGGCTCAGAGAAGGAAACTCACCCAACTAACTTGGCTTGTGTCACTGCAAACGCTGTCTGTGTGCCTATATTAATTCCCACGTTTACGTCGTTAATAGAGAGGAAACTATAACAACAGTGGTGAAAAGTCCAAGGATGAGAAGAAGGATGTCTCCAGGAATCTCTCCTTCACGCCGCGTCTCTGGTCAGTCTCCAGCAAGAACCCCCAGGTCAGAGGCCTCTACACCAGAGCCCTTCTCTTTTTCAAGGGGCAAGCCATCCATCTACAGATCCGAGATGGAAACCCGAAAGACGGTGGTCCCCACCCTCTTCATAACAGAACCAGAAGATGACCGAGGGGCAACTGCCAGATTAGAAGAGCAATCATCCAGATGGGTTGAGGTTGAAGAAATTATAGAATTCCAAGTAAAAAAGTCTCCTAAACCACCCCGAAAAAGAGGAACTTCACCAGCCAAGCCAGAGAAAGATGAAAGGGGGTCAAAGAAATATACCCAGTATGGCTCTCGATCAAGGGGTTTCCCCGGAGATGACCCAAACACCAATAACTCCAATAATAAACTGGTGGAAGAGGCCAAGGCTTCCTTTACATCTCGCAGCTATTCCGAGGCTGATATCCCAGCAATGGAGTATGACCTTGCTGAAGAAACTGAGGACGAGGTGGAAGAAGATCTAAGTCCACAATATGCAGAAGAAGAGGAAGATACTGAAACTTTAGACAGCACAGCCCTACAAGAGTCAGTATTTCCAATGGTTGAAAGAGAATGTGTGGAATTTCAAATCTTTGAGAAGGACGAAACAGTAACCTCACCTGTAAATTTTGGTAATATAAAAGACATAGAAGCTGTTGAATTAGAAGAACATGATCCTGACCAAACAATATCACTGGAAGTTGAAGACATCATCGTTGAAGAACCTGAAGAGCAGGATAACGACGAGCTAAAAAGCCGAGATCAAAAAATTCTTACTCGTGATGGTAAAATTCTAACTTTGGAAGATCTTGAGGATTATGTTCCGGGTCAAGGAGAGACTTACGGATGTGATGAAAATGTTTTAAACATCACCGAGGACACACCATGTGAGATATCAGTCCTGCAGGCTGAAATCAGTGAGCCTACTATTGGTAAGCCTGTGTTGCTGAACGTAGGTAGGCCTGTTGTACCCAAACAAAGGCAAAGTTTTTTCGGCAACGTGAAAGAAGGTATTGGAAGCATGTTCATGACTGGCTCAAGAATGAGTAGAATGAATATGATGGGATCCTCAAATGTTTCTTACCGTATGAACCAAGCCAGTAGTACTGGAGCAAGTGCCAGTTCTTCACCAGCTGGCCAGTCAACATTTAACATCAAGCCTTCGTTCTGTACTGAAGTTCAACGTTCCGCAGACAATGGTCAACCCAGTTTTAAAACAGAAGTTTCAACAAGAACCCTAAGTTACGGAACACTTGGAGAAACTGTAATGGTACACATAACCAAAAAAGACACTTCTCAAAGCTAAGCCAAGATAATATTTTGATGATATAAGGAGGAGAATAAAAAAAAAAAGAGAAGAATTTCAGACCAGAAATGTTATGAAGAATTAAATCGGGGCAATGGAACTTTTCCAGTCTTAATGGGAACACTTAAATGTAGATTTTAAATGAAATCAAATAAACCTGAAGTGCCATTCCATGCAAAATTGATGGTGGTCTACAAACAAGAACTTAGACAACATGACAACTCCATTGGTTTGACTCTCCTCCTTGTATAGACTTTATTGTAACGTTATGGTCTTTGTACGTAAGGAGAATCACTATCTTTTCTTACGATAGTCTAAGATGTTTTATTCAAGTATTATATCAAAAAATTGAAATTATGTTTACATTGGTACATCAACCGTTGACTATGGCAGATGACAAAAGTTCTTTGAATGCTGCCAAAATCGTAGCCTGATATGAATTAAAATGTAAGGGGGGTGGAAAACGAAAACTGTTATCTTGGACTGTTGCCACAAAGACACATGGATTGCTTTTGGTCTAATTACATTGCTCTGCAATAACTGAAATATGTCAGAATACATAACACTTGAGTGTCTTCTTTGATGGATGTTACAGAACGTCCTTTTGCCCAAGAAGGACACATGGGCGCATGGATAAAAAGATCTCATGTGAATTTATAATCTTGACGTTGAGGAAACGCGGTGGTATTTTTGTCCTGTTAAAGCCCGTTTGTATCTAGGTCATACGATTCGCCCTCTACATGCGCCCAGACTGTTACGCAAAGCTATTGACGAAACAGGGACTGTCCTTAAACTTACTAAAATGGAATAAACTTTTGGAAGCAAAGCCTGGGAGGTGAGGTTCAAATTCCATCTCTGGGAGAAGTCTGACTTTATTAAGATGAGCTAAGCGATACTCTTAGGTTTGTTTAATGTAGATTGAATTATTCTTGCTGCTGAATCTCTAAGCGTGAATTGAAACTTGTGATCTAGCTGTTATTTATTAACTTCTTAAGCCCTGCCGTGGAAGGTGTTCAATTAAACATTGGCCTCTACAGATGAATGATATGACAAAAAAAATGTCCAAATAAAAAGAAAACATGGTGGTGAACCAAAATGCACGTTTTTTGTTTCTTTTTTGTCAAATCAATTTATAACTGTTGTCACAAAAAAAAAAGTATTCTGACAAAAGTATTTAGTTAAAGCAACTGTGTTGCTCACTAAATGTTATAACAGCATTGATTACTGATATAGCACTGCCCCCCGTAGGGGTTGCTGAGTATAGACTTCCCTGGGCCTCCCTCTGATTATCCTGCAGCCAGATGTTTTGGTATTTCCACAAGACCAGATGCACACTCATCCACTCGTTATCCAATGACCAGTCTAGGGTAGTTGTTTTTTTGTGTTTATTTATAGAACTTGGATAGGAGAAGGGATTAGTGGGATACTCCAACTTTTAACTATGCACAGAAGAGGACAACTCTCACTTGGCCTCACTTGATTGAACTGAATAGCAGATCCCCTACTGAACCATACAGCATTAGTTTGGAAGAATAAGTAAATCAAGTGGGAAGGACAAAGGGATTTTAACGGTGCTTACAAATAATAATGAGAACCAAACAATTAGAGAAACGAAAATTGTATAAATTTAATGAGAATCAAGTTAGAAATGTAGCAGAAACAATTTGTTCACTGATCTACAGCAGTTCATCAAAGAGATGGTCACAAAGCAGGTATTTGGTTACAGCAAAGGTTTCAAATTCGTATACTATACCGACGTGTTTCACCTGGTAGCTTCATCAGGGGATATACAAATCAATTAAAGAATTTATGAAACTATACAAAGATATAAAAAAGAACAGCGTAAGTAACAAAATAACCAAATATAAACATAGTATATCTATATTATATCAAAGGTATGCAACAATGTTCCCACGTTTGCCACAAGGAGAGGGGAGCTTATGGCGCCAAACTTCCCAGAGGTGACCACTGCCAGTACTGGGGGTAAACCAAATCCCGAAAAATGGGGGTCCTGCGCGGTCACAGAAGGCACACGATGACCTGGCTATAGAGTGATCAAAGAAATAAAGCCAGATCATGTGTCTTTTGTGACCGCGCTGGACACCCATTTTTCAGGATTTGGTTCACCCCCAGTACTGGCAGTGGTCACCTCTGGGAAGTTTGGCGCAGTAAGCTCCCCTCTCCTTGTGGCGAATGTAGGAACATTGTTGCATACCATTGATATAATAATGATATACTATGTTTATATTTGCTTATTTTGTTACCTACGTTGTTCTTTTTTATATCTTTGTATAGTTTCATGAATTTTTTTAATTGATTCGTATATCCCCTGATGAAGCTACCAGGCGAAACATGTCGGGATAGTATACGAATTTCAAACCTTTGCTGTGGCCAAATACCTGCTTTGTGACCATCTCTTTGATGAACTGCTGTATATCAGTGAACAAATTGTTTCTGCTACGTTTTTAACTTGATTCTCATTAAATTTATATAATTTATTTTTTCTTTAATTGTTTGGTTCTCATTATTATTTGTAAGCACTGCTAAAATCCCTTTGTCCTTCCCACTTGATTCATTTGATTATTTTGGATAAGGTGCCAATTCTTTGGGTGTTCTACCCTTAGTCGGACATAACTACTATAAATATGGAAGAATAAAGCCCTGTACACATGATCGGTTTTACCGATGAAAACAGTCCGATGGAATTTTTTCATCGGACAAACCGATCATGTATGGGCCCCATCGGTCTTTTTTCCATCGGTGAGAAAAAATAGAACATGTTTTAAATTTATCCGGTGGGAAAAAAAACGATAGCAAATTCCGATCGTCTGTGTGGAAATCCATCGGACAAAAAACCCACGCATGCTCAGAATCAAGTCGGCGCATGCTCAGAAGCATTGAACTTCATTTTTCTCGGCTTGTCGGAGTGTTTTACGTCACCGCGTTTTGGACGATCGGTTTTTTGACTGATGGTGTGTAGGCAAGACTGATGGAAGTCAGCTTCATCGGATTTCCGATGGAAAAATCCATCGGTTTAAAATCCATAGGAAATCCGATCGTGTGTACAGGGCTTTAGTCTTTTGCCTGCTCTGGCAGCAGACTCAATGAACTCTAATTCTTCAGGACACTAACCAGTATCCCCTTTAGCTGGCACCCATCCATTGACACACTAGCTTGTGGGGATGGCCCTCACAGAACAAGCCCCTAGATTTAGGTCTATACTCACAGTAGCCAGGAACAGATCCTTCTAGGTATGTCTCCCTCTGTCAGCTCTGCAGGACATCTGGGTTGCAGCTTCTTCAGCCCTGGCCCTCAGGTCGACCACCTGAGGCCGCATGGCAGCCTATACAGAGGAGGGGCTGCAGCCGCTCTTACTCCGTAACCCTGCTTTCCAGCTGAAGACCCTGTGCACATGTGTTCTGCTGGTATAAATACAGTCACCCAGCATGTCTTGAGGCACCTTCCTCTGCCAATGGCCAGGGCTGTATCTATACCCTTGCTCCCATTTGTCAGGTTTCCTCCCACTGTCCAATATGCCCCTTCCTATTGGACCAGTGTGAAACAAACAGACAACATGAGCAGCATCTGATTACACTGTGCAGACCCCAACAATGGATCACTGCTCCCTGTTAGACAGAGAGAACCTAAATTTGCCTGTCAGCCCCCCTATTAACCTCCCTGGCGGTAATCCCGAGCGTGACTCGGGTTTGTTTTTTTCTGCTAGGATCGGTAACCCCGAGTCACGCTCGGGGTAGACATTGCAGAGCCCGCAGCGGAGTTTCCTTACCTTCTCCTGGCGATCCAGCGATGATGTCCTCTGCTGTGATCGCCAGCGAGATCTCCGGCGAGTGTCGGCACTTTCCAACCCCATCTGACTTCCTAGTTCCATTCCCTGCGAGCCGCAGCGGCGCATGGGAGCGGAACTGGGCGGCAAATTCAAAAAGTGAAACACATAGTATACATACAGTATACTGTAATCTTACTGATTACAGTACTGTATGTAATAATTACACACCCCCTTTGTCCCCAGTGGTCTGTCCAGTGTCCTGCATGCAGTTTTATATAATAAAAACTATTCTTTCTGCCTGGAAACTGGAGATTGTCCATAGCAACCAAAAAGTGTCCCTTATGTCAAAAGTGGTTTTAGACCAACTAGAAAACAGCGATAATAAATTAGAATCACTCGCAGAATTGAGCGATAGCGATTTGTGGGGAAATTCATCATCAAACACTAAATCTAATGACAGCGACAATTCTGCAACTGAGCAAATGTCAGTGTTTTTGATTTTTTTACATTATTGAATAATTTTTATTATAATTATATTACTATTTTTTATAATTATTTATAGTTATTTATTATATTATAATTTATAATTTTGTGTTTCAAACTTTATCATACCCGGAATGCCTACTAGACTCTTGTTTGCTCAGGTTTAAGTAAGTAATTCCTAAGAATTACAGGCCTATAATACATAACACCAAATTTCCATGCAAAATAATTGTACCGCTTTTGGTACATAATTCCAGAAAGAATCATACCGCCAGGGAGGTTAAGCAAAGAAACCAAAAACTTTGCAGTCTCTATCACCTACCTAGGAGGTTGCTACACTTAAAAAAGAGAGTTTAACCACATAAGGACCGGGCATTTTCAGATACTTTTTGTTTATATTTAAAAATCTGTATTTTTGTTAGAAAATTACCTAGAACCCCCAAACATTATACAGTGGAACCTCGGATTGCGAGTAACACGGTTAATGAGCGTTTCGCAATACGAGCATTTATTTTTTTTTAAATCCTGACTCCGTTTTGCAAGTGTTGTCTTTTCGTAAAACGAGCAGGATTTAAGCCTCTGCGGTGTGCAGTACCGCATTTGGCCAGAGGTGCGGGGGTGCCGGTGACACTCGGAGACGGTCGGAAATACTCGGAAATACTCAGTTCCTGCGTGTTTCCGAGCCTTTTCGAGGGGTTCTGAGTACAGCCGGGCTGTCTCTGAGTATTTCCGAGTCTCTCTGACCCCCCCCCACACCTCTGGCCACATGCGGTATTGCATGCCATAGAAGTCAATATGAAACAAGTTATTTTCGTTTCCATTGACTTCTATGGGGAAACTCGCTTTGATATGCGAGTGCTTTGGATTACAAGCATTCTCCTGGAACGGATTATGCTCCTATTCCAAGGTTCCACTGTATATATATTTTTAGCAGAGACCCCAGAGAATACAATGGCGGGGTCCTTGCAATTTTTTATGTCACACGGTATTTGCACAACGGTTTTCCAAACGCAATTTTTATTTTTATTTTTAAATACACATTAATCACTTCAATACCGGGCCAATTCTGACACTTCTCACATACATGTAAAAATCTACTTTTTTTGCTAGAAAATTACTTAGAACCCACAAACATTATATAAATATATATTTTTTAGCAGAGACCCCAGAGAATAAAATGATGGTCATTGCAATTTTTTTATGTCACACGTTATTTGCACAGAGGTTTTCCAAACGCAATAAAAAAAAAATACACTTTAATATGAGGCCAATTCTGCCACTTCTCACATACATGAAAAAATTTACTTTGTCTTGCTAGAAACTTACTTAGAACCCCCAAACATTATATATATATTTTACAGAGGCCCTAGAAATAAAATGGTGGTTTTTGCAGTTTTTTATGTCACACGGTATTTGCGCAGCTGTTTTTCAAACACAATTTATTTGGAAAAAAAAAACACTTGAATGAATTTTATTACAAAATAAACACAATATATAAGCCAACGCGTGGGTTCACCTTTAAATAAGGGGACAGGGGTGTTTTAAAATATTTTTCATTAATTGTATTATTTATTCGATTATTTTTTTATCACTTGTAAACATCACTTATGACAGCAATAGGCAGTGACAGGTACTCTTTATGGAGAGATCCGCTACAACAGGTTAACTCGGCAAGATAAGAAGAGAAGAGTTGTTGCTAAGAGTAACCAAGTACAAGTTCAAGGCACAAGGCAACCAGTTGTTAAGCGTGGTACCTGGTAAGGTGAGGGGGTCTTTATAAGGCTCCCTCGCTGGTGGCCGTTATCTAGTAGCAACCGGACCCGAACCCACCTTATGGAAATCCATGGCCTGGTCATGAGGTACGGGAAAAAAGGAATTAAGTGAGAGTAGGCATGAGGTCCACAGCAGATGCTTGGTGGTACCTCATTCTCTTACTGGGAGTGAGATAATAGAGGTACACTGGACTGGTGGACTGAGCACAGACTCAGCTCCTCCCTCCTAATGCAAGATACAAGTTACAGTGTGTAGTGACACAGGACAAGTCACTTTTCAGAGGAACGCTGTACTATTACTTCGCACAGTGAAGGCTCATCTCTAAGTCGGAGAACTGCCTTAGTGTGGGATTCCTCACATGACCACAGTCTCCACTTTATCCCAAGCATTGATAAACATGCTCCGTGCGATACCCCTGCGTGCACCGGCGCAGAAGACCTCACCCACAACTAAGTTGTAGAAAGTTTCTTGAATCTTATGTAGCACTACTCCCGTAGGAGCTGCTGGTTATATTTTTGGGTCTGCACTCTGCCTGTCAACCCCTAAGGCTGCATTCACACCTAAGCGTAGCACTTCGAGCGTTTTTACCAACATTTTTACCGGCGTTTTGTGGCGCGAATTTGCACCCATCGAAACGCTCGTTGTCGCGCTAAACACTTGAATCAAGCGTTTCCATTACATTCTATGACTCCTAAAACGCCCAAATCTGCCCGATTCGCACGACAAAAAAGGGTCCGGAACTTGTTTGAGCTTCAGGCGTTCGGCTTCAGGCGTTTTGGAGTGGAGATGTGAACCATCTCCATAGAGAATAATGTTTTTTTCCCCCTCTAGCGTTTTGTAGCTTCAGGCTTCAGGCTACAAAACGCTCAGGCGTGAATGCAGCCTAAAGTTCGGCTCGATCCTCTCCTTGGCACAACTGGTCAATAATATGATTGTGGAGCCCAATGGCAGTAGGGAACCACAATAATACCATACAGTAATATATATATATATATATATATATATATATATATATATATATATATATATATATATATATTTAAATATTGTTATCTTGGTGCTGGTCACCTGCCCCACAGCTGCAATAGACAGAGTCCCACACAAAATGTAGCTTAACCAGTGGTAAAGTGTTTACTTGGCAAAAGAATAAAACAATGGTTACACAGACAAGATTGACTACACACAGCTTCCTACAAAAGTCAATGTGACACAACTGGCACAGAATGTCTCTGCTCGCAGACACAAATAACATGACCTGGGGTCAGATCTGAAGGAGTGTATGGTGGAGGAATCTCCCAATGCAATGGCACCGGCACTGGGACAACTCTCCACCAAGTCCCACACAACTCACCCAAATAGCGAAATAACAAAGTGATACAAACAGTTATACTGAACAGATAAGATCATTA
Organism: Rana muscosa; assembly: GCA_029206835.1. Taxonomy (NCBI): domain Eukaryota; kingdom Metazoa; phylum Chordata; class Amphibia; order Anura; family Ranidae; genus Rana; species Rana muscosa. Next base: position 320,779,657 of record CM055122.1, read on the forward strand.
GCTATATGGCTCCCCCTAGTGGACAGTTCAACTGGTGAGTGTCCCGTTGTAGAACTTCCGAAAATAAAGTAAGCGGATGACTGTTCATTTAAATGTCAGTTAGTCTTCTGCTAGCTTCGTTGGTGCACTTATCTATTTGTATTCCAATAAACAGGGTGAAGATAAATGACAATCACTTGATGCAAGAAGTGTATAGGCAGAACAAACACTAGTTCTTCCCAGCCGCTGTATCACTCTCAGGTGTAACGTGTCCCTACTTGCGGCACTGCAGATGCCAGCAAGTACACGTGGAACTATGGAAACCACCTTCCTGCGACCCAGTTAACTATGTTGATAGGCAAGTGCCTTCTCACCAAATGAAGCCTCGCCTCTCCAGTACACTCCGTCTGGAACCTCTCCTTGATCTCAGTCTCTCGGTAACACGAGGCCCCTGGTCCTCCGTGCAGCCGTTCACAAGGTGCCGGTGGATAGGTGACTTCCGGATGCTGTGAAGTGTGGACCGGTCCCTCTCTGACCCGATCAGTGAGGCTGTACACAAGGATCCCTCCGTCAGGCGATCCTCTCTCTCTGTAACTTTAGGCCCAGGCTTCTCCGGCCTAGGCGCGCACACAGCAGGCCTCTTGCCTGTTGAAGATGGCATCCCGAGAGAGCGGGCCGAGGCCCCACCTCTCCCTTAAATCTGTTCTTCCAGCAGGCTGTGCGTTGCGTGCTGCATTTTGGTAGCACAGTGGGATTTGTGGGTATTGTAGTCTCAATCTAACCCACGGCAATAGAGTCTCTGTCTCTTGCACTACAATGCACATCATGCTTTGTTCTTAACATGACGGAACCAAACAACTTCCAAATTATAACACAAAATGAGCACCAGAGGGAGCCAAGTTCCCCATTAAGCATCAATTGCAGTCTGTTAAGATACAGTCTATAATAACACCTTACTACACTTAAAATTAAAGGAAAAAAAAAAAAAAGAACTGCAGATAGTGAGTGACAACTGTAGTGTCCCTTACGCTAATCATGGTGTCCACTAACAGTGGTCTATGTAAAAGTGGTGGTCAGTGGAAAATTGCCACTTTTGCATTGGTAGTCAATGTAGGTGGGAGATGCATTTGCCACTGCTCAAAGAAAACCCCACAACCTCAGGAGGAACCCTGGTTGAGAAAGGCTGGACCAAAGCAATGAAAAAGTCCTCACTACAATCAGTACGGAAGCCCTCTTCCTAGAACAGAAGGTATTCACATGTCTCATTCCATCACATATCCCAAAAATAAGATGGTTAATTCGCTATTCAGGACAGCAGGTGGGCTTTATGCTCCACAGAAACAAGGTGAGAGAAGAAATAATGCTGGGATATGGTCTACAAGGGGAGATGGAGGTTTGGTCGTAACTTTGAGTCACACCTGGACAAACACTTCATATGTTGTTGGCCCATTTTCCTCAACCTGCACCCCCCCCCCCCCTAAATAATAAGACAGCTTTATCAGAGAAGAATAGAAAATCTCTTCACACTGCCTCCTCCTTGCTGATTGGTGAAGAACCCCCAACCCGCAACAATTAGCTGTTTTACCAAAGCTTCTGAGCAACCTTGAAGTGTCAGCTCTTTGGAGCCATTGTTTTCTTAGGTTTGCTAACTTTCCATAGGCAACAAGTGGAGGTGTGCTCAGAACTAGGGATGAGCTTTATGTTCGGGTCGAACATGAGTTCGTCCCGAACATTGGCTGTTCGCCCGTTCGCCGAACAGCGAACAATTTGGGGTGTTCGCGGCAAATTCGAAAAGCCGCGGAACACTCATTAAAAGTCTATGGGAGAAATCTAAAGTGCTAATTTTAAAGGTTAATAATATGCAAGTTATTGTCATAAAAAGTGTTTGGGGACCGGGTCCTACCCCAGGGGACATGTATCAATGCAAAAAAAAGTTTTAAAAACGGTTGTTTTTTCGGGAGCAGTGATTTTAATAATGCTTAAAGTGAAACAATAAAAGTGAAATATTCCTTTAAATTTCGTACCTGGGGGAGTCTATAGTATGCCTGTAAAGTAGCGCATGTTTCCCGTGTTTAGAACAGTCTCTGCACAAAATGAAATTTCTAAAGGACAAAAAGCCATTTAAAACTACCCGCGGCTGTAATGAATTGTCGGGTCCCGGAAATACAGATAAAAGTAATTGAAGGTCATTGAAAAATAAAAAAATTAAAAGTGTGGGGGTCCCCGAAATTCCATTACCAGGCCCTTCAGGTCTGGTATGGATAATAAGGGAAACCCTGCGCCAAATAAAAAAAAAATGGCATGGGGTTCTCCCCAAAAATCCATAACAGACCCTTGCGTCTCTGGCCCCGCCCTCAGCTATATAAGAGCTGTCAGGCTGGCGGCGCGTCATTCGTGGGGTGCCTCCGGTGGAGGCAGGATCGTGTGCGTCGTATCCTCGCTGGAGATCATCGCTGGATACCGAGAATGGATTACATCGCTGGAATCTTTTTTTTTTTTTTTTTTTAATAAAGGACTTGTCCCAAGCCGTCTCCTGTCGTTTTTAACATTTTGACACTTTTTTTTGTGAAATGGTAGGGGTACAGGATCTGGGGGTCCCCTTTGTTAAAGGGGGCTTCCAGATTCCGATAAGCCCCCCACCCGCACCCCAAAAACCCCCGGGCAAGGGTTGTGGGGATGAGGCCCTTGTCCCCATCAACATGGAGACATCCTCCCTATGTTGAGGGCATGTGGCCTGGTACGGTTCAGGTGGGGGGGGCGTTCTCTCGTCCCCCCTCTTTTCCTGCGGCCTGCCAGGTTGCATGCTCGGATGAAGGGTCTGGTATGGATTTATGGGGGGAACCCCACTCCATTTTTTTTTATTTGGCGCAGGGTTCCCCTTAATATCCATACTAGACCTGAAAGGCCTGGTAATAGAATTTGGGGGACCCCCACGCTTTTTATATTTTTATTTTTCAATGACTTTTATCTGTATTGCCAGGACCCGACAATTCATTATAGCTAGTAGAGTAGATTTAAATAACTTTTTTCCTTTAGAAATGTCATTTTGTGCAGGGACAGTTCTAAACACAGGAAACACGTGCCACTTCACAGGTATACTATAGACACCCCCCAGGTACGAAATTTAAAGGAATATTTCACTTTTATTGTTTCACTTTAAGCATTATTAAAATCACTGCTCCCAAAAAAACTGACGTTTTTAAAACTTGTTTTTGCATTGATACATGTCCCCTGGGGCAGGACCCGAGTCCCCAAACACTTTTTATGATAATAACTTGCATATTAACCTTTAAAATTAGCACTTTTGTTTTTTTATTTTCGTGTCCCATAGACTTTAACGGTGTACGCGTGTTCGAACAAATTTTTTACCTGTTCACATGTTCTGCTGCGAACCGAACCGGGGGGTGTTCGTCTCATCCCTACTCAAAACCCCCTTTCAGTGCTGGTTAAAAAATGCAAAAAAATGTCTCATCAAACTCAAATTCTATCCATTATTTTTAAGCGGGAATGTTGACAACCCAATCACCACTTACCGGTGTGCTAGTGAGCAAAGACGTCCACAGTGGTCTGATGTCTGGATATTGGAAATTTAAGTGCTTGCCCTGGTGCGTGTTGCGTTCTGGTGCATTAACCACTTCAACACCGGGCTTTTTTTACCACCTCAATACTGGGCCTATTCTGGCACTTCTCTCCTACATGTACAAATCATCATTCTTTTGCTAGAAAATTACTCAGAACCCCCAAATATTATATATGTTTTTTTAGCAGACACCCTAGGGAATAAAATGACGGTTATTGCAGCTTTTTATCTTGCACGGTATTTGCGCAATAATTTTTCAATTGCCTTTTTTTTGGAAAAAAAATGGTTTCATGAATTAAAAAATAACAAAACAGTAAAGTTAGCCCAATTTTTTTGTAAAATATGAAAGATTATGTTACGCCGAGTAAATAGATACCTAACATGTCATGCTTTCAAATTGCGCACACTCATGGAATGGCCCCAAACTTCGGTTCTTAAAAATCTCCATAGGCGACGCTTTGAATTTTTTTACAGGTTACCAGGTTAGAGTTACAGAGGAGGTCTAGTGCTAGAATTGTTGCACGCGATCGAACGCACGCGGCAATACCTCACATGTGTGGTTTGAACGGCGTTTACATATGTGGGCGGGACTTATGTGTGCGTTCGCTTCTGAGCGCGAGCTACCAGGGACAGGGGCGTTTTAATTTTTTTTTTATAATTTTTTTTTTTTTTTTTACTTCATTTTTTTTTTTTTACACTTTTTTTCCTTTTTCTTTTTTTTTGATCACTTTTATTCCTATTACAAGGAATGTAAACATTCCTTGTAATAGGAATGGTGTGTGACAGGTCCTCTTTATGGAGAGATGTGGGGTCTTATTGGGTCTCCTCCAGGCTGGAAAGCATGAGATCGTGAAAAAAAATTCACAGATCTCATGCTTACTAGCCGCAATGGCGGCTTTGTTTACTTCTGAGGACCCGGGTGTGACGTCATCACATCGTGCCCGGGCCTCCGACGGTCATAGAGATGACTGGTGACCATCTGGTCACCAGTCATCTCTATGCTTGTCATGTGACAAGACAGCGGCGCCGGACGATTCATTCTCCAGGCCCCCGATGGCACGGGAGAGACCGGAGAAGCACCGGATGGCGGCAGGAGGGGGGATGTCCCCTCCCGCCGCCTATTAGAACGATCAAGCGGCGGAACCGCCGCTATGATCATTCTTATCGTGCACAGAATCACCAGCTGAAGAGAAGGATATCTGAATGATGCCTCTAGCTGCAGGCATCATTCAGATTTCACCCCACAAAGCCCAGGACGTCATATGACATCCACCCGGAGGGAGAGAGGGTTCCTGCCGGCATCATTTTACAATGACACGGTATGGGAGTGGTTAAAGGACCAAAAGGCAGCAAATAAGAGAAGTTCATAGCTAGGGTTTACTTACAATCTGAGGGGTATCTCGCTGATTAGAGCTTCTGAATGTACTTCCTTGAGCACCAAAAGATCCATGCAGCATCTACCTTTTGGTGGCATCATCATTCTTAAAGGGGTTGTAAAGGTTCGTTTTTTTTTTCTAAATAGGTTCCTTTAAGCTAGTGCATTGTTGGTTCACTTACCTTTTCCTTTGATTTACCTTCTAAATGTTTTTTTTCTTTGTCTGAATTTCTCACTTCCTGTTCCTCCTCACTAAACTTCACACCATCATCCGAGTGGTGTTGAGTCAGCCAGAACAGCTTACTGAGGAGGAACAGGACGTGAGAAATTCAGACAAGGAAAACAAAGATAAAAATATTTAGAAGGGAAATCTAAGGAAAAGGTAAGTGAACCAACAATGCACTAGCTTAAAGGAATCTATTAAGAAAATAAAAAACAAACCTTTACAACCCCTTTAACCACTTAACGACCGCTCACTGTATATATACGTCGGCAGAATGGCACCGACAGGCACAATCACGTAGAGTGTACGTGATTGCCTTTGTACAGTTGGGGGGTCCAATCGGACCCCCCTTCTGTACAGTGAGCGGTGGCTAAGTGTCCGGGAGCGTTCCGGGATGAGGGGGCAGCCATTCGTTTCTGGCCACCCCCTCGCGATCGCTCCCGGCGAATGGAAATGCCCCCTCTGTCTGTGTCAGACAGAGGGAGCAGGAGGAAGTGATGTCATCTCTGGTGCGGCGCTCACATATACCGAGCGCCGTACAAGAGAAGATATCAGGTCAGTGCACACAACACTACACTGACACCAGGACACATAGGGACATAAATCGCCCCCCCAGGCCCCCCCAGACACCCCAGATCACCCCCCAGATCACCCCCCCAGCCCCCAGTCACAGTGTAACTGATTGCAGTGACCATTTATTTAGTGATCACTGCAATCAGTGACATTTGTGACTGTAAAAGTGTCACCAAAGTTTAGTCTTAGGTCCAGTGTAGCCCCCTAACCCCCCCTAATAAAGGTTTAACCCCCTGATCACCCCCCCAGATAACCCTTTCACCCCCTATCACCACTGTCGCTTAGCGATCATTTTTCTGATCGCTGTCTTAGCGTCAGTGATACCGATCGGCAGCCAGTAATTTTTTTTAGGTTCGCCGCAGGTTTTTATAGCGTCAGGTACCCCAATATATTATCTAATAAAGGGTTAACCCCCTTGATCGCCCCCCAGGTAACCCTTTTCACCCCCTATCACCACTATCACTAAGCGATCGTTTTTCTAAACGCTGTCTTAGTGTCTGTGATGCAGATCGGTAGCCGGTAATTCTTTTTAGGTTCGCCGCAGGTTTTTATAGCGTCAGGTACCCCAATATATTATCTAATAAAGGTTTAACCCCCCTTGATCGCCCCCCAGGTAACCCTTTCACCCCCTATCACCACTGTCGCTAAGCAATTGTTTTTCTAAACGCTGTCTTAGTGTCGGTGATGCAGATCGTAGCCAGTAACTTTTTTTAGGTTCGCCGCATGTTTTTATAGCGTCAGGTACCCCAATATAATATCTAATAAAGGTTTAACCCCCTTGATCGCCCCCCAGGTAACCCTTTCACCCCCTATCACCACTGTCGCTAAGCAATTGTTTTTCTAAACGCTGTCTTAGTGTCAGTGATGCAGATCATAGCCAGTATTTTTTTTTAGGTTCGCCGCATGTTTTTATAGCGTCAGGTACCCCAATATATTATCTAATAAAGGTTTAACCCCCTTGATCGCACCCCCAGGTAACCCTTTCACCCCCATCACCACTGTCGCTAAGCAATCGTTTTTCTAAACGCTGTCTTAGTGTCGGTGATGCAGATCGGTAGCTGGTAATTTTTTTTAGGTTCGCCGCAGGTTTTTATAGCGTCAGGTACCCCCATATATTATCTAATAAAGGTTTTAACCCCCTGATTGCCCCTAGTTAACCCTTTCACCAGTGATCACCATATAAGTGTTACGGGTGACGCTGGTTAGTTAGTTTGCTTTTTATAGTGTCAGGGCACCCGCCGTGTATATAACCCAATAAAGGTTTAACCCCCTGATCGCCCGGCGGGTGATATCAATTAGGTTTTAGCGTCAGAGAGGGTCTGAGTCACAACCCAGGCAGCGTCAGGTTAGTGCCAGTAACGCTAACACCCACGCGTGAAGCATACACCCCCCTTAGTGGTATAGTATCTGAACAGATCAATATCTGATCTGATCAGATCTATACTAGCGTCCCCAGCAGTTTAGGGTTCCCAAAAACGCAGTGTTAGCGGGATCAGCCCAGATACCTGCTGGCACCTGCGTTTTGCCCCTCCGTCCAGCCCAGGCCACCCAAGTGCAGTATCGATCGATCACTGTCACTTACAAAACAAAAACACACATAACTGCAGCGTTCGCAGAGACAGGCCTGATCCCTGCGACTTCAGTGCTGTAGGAGGTGATTTCACCACCACAGTTAAAAAAAAAAAGCAAATATGCCGAAGCATTGGGGCAGCAGGGGCGGAGGAGCGATTTTGCTCCTAATGCCGCGTACATACGGTCGAAATTCCGACGGAGGCTTGCCCGTGGAAAAGTCCGACCATGTGTGTGCGGCATAACTTTTTTGCGGGAGGATGCCCCCATGCTTCGGCATATATAAATGGTGCGTGTATGCCCATCATTGGAAGTGGGTGGATGAAGGGCGGTATTCTAATGGTGGGCATACCCACCGATCAATCTCTTTTTTCGTTCAGCCAACTGGCTGCATGAAATAAAAAGATTACAATACATGTCCAACAAGGACCAGCAACGTACTGGTATGTTGCTGGACTTTGAATGTTTATACCAGAATGATGCCTGCGGGTTTAGGTATCATCTTGGTATCATTCTTTTCAGTCTGCGGCCGGCTTTCATGTAAAAGCAATCCTAGCGGCTAATTAGCCTCTGGACTGCTTTTACAAGCAGTGGGAGGGAATGCCCCCCCCGGATATAAAAAGCGCCATTGGGAAATTGGGAAAGCATTTTATCACACCGATCTTGGTGTGGTCAGATGCTTTGAGGGCAGAGGAAAAATCTAGGGTCTAGAAGACCCCAGTTTTTTCAAAAAAAGAGTACCTGTCACTACCTATTGCTATCATAGGGGATATTTACATTCCCTGAGATAACAATAAAAATTATAAAAAAAAAAAAAATACTTGGAAGGAACAATTTAAAAATAAAATAAAAAAGCAAAATTAATAATAAAAAAAAAAAAAAAAAAAGCACCCCTGTCCTGCCCTGCTCTTGCCCAATGGCGAACGCAAGCGTCGGTCTGGCGTCATATGTAAACAGCAATTGCACCATGCATGTGAGGTATCACCGCGAAGGTCAGATCGAGGGCAATCATTTTAGCAGTAGACCTCCTCTGTAAATCTACTGGGGTAACCTGTAAAGGCTTTTAAAGGCTTTTAAAAATGTATGTAATTTGTCGCCAATGCGCGTTTGTGCGAAATTTTAAAGTATGTCGTGTTTGGTATCTATGTACTCGGCCTAAGATCATCTTTTTTATTTCATTAAACATTTGGGCAATATAGTGTGTTTTAGTGCATTAAAATTAAAAAAAGTGTATTTTTTAACCCAAAAAATGCGTTTGAAAAATCGCTGCGCAAATACTGTGTAGAAAAAAAAAATGCAACACCCACCATTTTAATCTGTAGGGCCTTTGCTTTAAAAATATATATAATGTTTGGGGGTTCAACATAATTTTCTTGCAAAAAAATAAATGTTTTCATGTAAACAAAAAGTGTCAAAAAGGGCTAGAGCCTAGCCGCGTACGGGACCCCAAAAACCAAGCACCGCCTTCAGGATTTCTAAGGGTGTAAATATTTGATTTCACTTCTCACTGCCTATCACAGTTTCGGAGGCCATGGAATGCCCAGATAGCACAAAACCCCCCCAAATGACCCCATTTTGGAAAGTAGACACCCCAAGCTATATACTGAGAGGCATGTCGAGTCCATGGAATATTTTATATGTTGACACAAGTTGCGGAAAAACGACAATTTTTTTTTTTTTTTTTTGCACAAAGTTGTCACTAAATGATATATTGCTCAAACATGCCATGGGCATATGTGGAATTACACCCCAAAATACATTCTGTTGCTTCTCCCGAGTACGGGGATACCACATGTGTGAGACTTTTTGGGAGCCTAGCCGCGTACGGGACCCCAAAAACCAAGCACCTTTCTAAGGGTGTAAATTTTTGATTTCACTTCTCACTGCCTATCACAGTTTCGGAGGCCATGGAATGCCCAGATAGCACAAAACCCCCCCAAATGACCCCATTTTGGAAAGTAGACACCCCAAGCTATTTGCTGAGAGGTATCGTGAGTAGTGATGAGCCGAACACCCCCGGGTTCGGTTCGCACCAGAACCCGCGAACGGACCGAAAGTTCGAACGAACATTAGAACCCTATTAAATACAATGGATGCGAACGTTCGAATTCTAAAGTGCTAATTATAAAAACTATTATGCATGTTATTGTCCTAAAAAGGGTTTGGGAACCCGGGTTCTGCACCAGGGGACATGTATCAATGCAAAAATAAGTTTTAAAAACGGTCGTTTTCCGGGAGCAGTCATTTTAATGATGCATAAAGTGAAAAAAAAAAAGTCAAATATTCCTTTAAATATCGTACCTGGGGGGTGTCTAAAGTATGCCTGTGAAGTGCCACGTGTTTCCCGTGTTTAGAACTGTCCCTGCACAAAATGACACTTCTAAAGGAAAAAAAAGCCATTTAAAACTGCTTGCGGCTTTAATGTAATGTCTGGTCCCGGTAATATGGATGAAAATCTTTAAGAAAAATGGCATAGCTACCCCATGACCCCCCCCCTACCCCAGCCCATTACCAGCCCCTTTGGGTCTTGTATGGATATTAAGGGGAACCCCGCACATAAAATAAAAAAGGCCCTATATACTCAGAACAGCCGTATACAGGCGGTGCATACAAGACAGGGACTGTAGGTTTGTTCTTATGTAGAATCTGTTTGTAATTTTGAACAGGTACATTGTTGAAGTGTAGCTCCAGACCAAAAATCTATTTTTAAACTTTTTGGAAAACATAGGTAAGGGTTATCACCCCTGTAACATTTGTTTTGCTGTCTGTGCCCCTGTTCAGAACATTTCACCTCACTTTCCGTCCTAATGACAACTGTTTTTGAAATGTGGTGTTTTTCTTGAAACAAGGATTGCTGATAAAGCATCAGTACAGAGGAGACACCTTTCTCCCATATTTATTCTTACAGGAGAGAATTTTCCTTCCTAGTGGTAGATTTCCTCTCACTTCCTGTTGTCTTCTTGCGTTTGCAAGTAGGAGTCGTTTGTAAGTTGGATGTTTGAAAGTAGGGACCTGCCGTATATACTCTGCAGAAATAGGCCCCTTAGTTGTTGGTGTTGGCACAACACTGTAAGCACTCACAGTTACTCTTGGTTGGTGCTGGAACGCCCTGCTGTCAACTATTATATCAGGAATTTTAATTACATATAATTGTTGAACAGTGGTAGTAAAAATTGGGCCTTTGATGGTGGTGCTGGTGCCACAACACTGTAAGCCCTGACAGTTACTCTTGGTGGGTGCAGCAATGGGCCCTGCTGTGAATTATTAGATCAAGAATTGTAATTACATGCCCCTGTTGAACAGGGGCTGAAAAATTGGGCCTTAGGCACTGGTGGCACAACACTGCAACCCTTCACAGATACTGTACTTGGAGCACAGCAATGAGCCCTGTTGCAAAGTATTGCTTCAAAAATTGTAATGACACGCCCCTGTTAAACAGGGGCTGAAAAATTGGGCCTTAGGCACTGGTGGCACAACACTGCAACTCCTCACAGATACTGTACTTGGAGCACAGCAATGAGCCCTGTTGCAAAGTATTGCTTCAAAAATTGTAATTACACGCCCCTGTTAAACAGGGGCTGAAAAATTGGGCGTTAGGCACTGGTGGCGGCACCCATAAACAAAAATGATCTTCCAAGCTATCATCATCAATCGTATCATTGAGGACTCGGAGGAGGAGGATAGCCAGTCAACATAACAGCACAGGCACTCAGCATCAGCATCAGTCTTGAAGGGATGTGACATTTTAAAATCAATTAGTCTGTTATATCAGCATCAGGTGTGTGGTAGCTGGTGGTGATCCAAGACTGGTTCATCTTGATGAAAGTCAGTCGATCAACCGAGTCGGTGGACAGGCGCACCCTGTGATCCGTGACAAATCCTCCAGCAGCACTGAATGTTCGTTCCGAAAGAACGCTGGATGCAGGACAGGCCAGTAGCTCAATTGCATACTGTGCAAGCTCTGGCCAGTGATCCATCCTCAAGACCCAGTAAGCCAGAGGATTTTCGGTGGGGAAGGTGTCCAAGTCTGACCTTGCCCCTAGATATTCCTGCACCATGTTTATCAGACGCTGGCGATGGTTGCTGGAACCGATCATACTTTGGGGCTGCGGACTAAAGAATTGTCTGAACGCATCGGTCAGACGGCCACCTTCCCCACCGCTCCTTCTTTGACTGGCCGAAGCCTCAGCAACTCGTTGTCCAGGACCAGGAGTTTGCAACCTCCCAGTCTCTGGGAACGCGTTGCACAGACCTTTCTGCAAGGCCTCCCGGAGTTGTCTCATCCTCTGCTCCCTCTGCGACGGTAACATAAGGTCCGCAACCTTACCCTTGTACCGTGGATCAAGGAGAGTGGCCAGCCAGTAATGGTCCCTCTCCTTGATCCGAAGAATACGAGGATCCTTCCGCAGACTTTGCAGGATCAGGGAGGCCATGCAGCGTAGGTTTGCTGAGGCATTCGCTCCGGAGTCCTCTGGGTCACTAAGGACGACATGATCCGCAGCCACCTCCTCCCAGCCACGTACAAGTCCACTGGTTTCTTGGGACTGTAAATCATCCCTAAAAGACTGCTGCTGATGATGCTGAGTGCCAGCCTCCACCTCCATGCTGACACAATCCTCCTCCTCCTCCTCCTCCTCCTCCTCCTCTTCCTGTGCGATGGGTGGGACAGAAGGAACACTGTCTGGGTAAAGGGGGCCTTGAGAGGCAAGGAAGTCCTCCTCTTCCTGCCTCTGTTCTGCCTCAAGTGCCCTGTCCATTATTCCACGCAGCGTGTGCTCCAACAGGTGGACAAGAGGTACAGTGTCACTGATGCATGCACTGTCACTGCTCACCATCCTCGTGGCCTCCTCAAATGGTGCCAGGACAGTGCATGCATCCCTGATCATGCCCCACTGGCGTGGAGAAAAAAAACCAAGCTCCCCTGACCCTGTCCTGGTGCCGTAGTCGCACAGGTACTCATTGATGGCCCTCTGCTGCGTGTGCAGCCGCTGCAGCATGGCCAACGTTGAGTTCCACCTGGTGGGCATGTCACATATAAGGCGGTTCTTGGGCAGGTTCAACTCCTTTTGCAGCTCAGCCAGGCGAGCACTGGCATTATAAGATCTGCGGAAATGCACACAGACTTTCCTGGCCTGCCTCAGGACATCCTGTAAGCCCGGGTACCTGCCCAAGAAGCGCTGCACCACCAGGTTAAGGACGTGAGCCACACAGGGCACATGGGTCAGTTGTCCCTGTCGGAGGGCGGAGAGGAGGTTGGTGCCATTGTCGCAAACCACCATTCCTGGCTTAAGCTGGCGTGGCGTCAACCACCTCTCGGCCTGGCCCTGCAGAGCAGACAGGACCTCTGCCCCAGTGTGGCTTCTGTCCCCCAAACACACCAGCGCAAGCACGGCATGGCATCTTTTTGCCTGCGTACTTGCGTAGCCCCGTGAACGGCTACGGAGCACCGCTGGTTCATAGGACAAACCACAGGAAGAGGCCATGGAGGAAGAAGAAGAGGAGGGGGTGGAGGAGAGAGGTGTGTCACAACCAGTAGTAGCATTTTGGAGGCGTGGCGGTGGGACAACCTCCAACACTACTGCACCTTGTCCTGAATCCTTCCCAGCTGCCAAAAGAGTGACCCAATGGGCCGTGAAAGAAAGGTAACGTCCCTGTCCATGCCTGCTGGACCATGAGTCAGCGGTAATATGCACCTTACCGCTGACCGCCCTGTCCAGCGAGGCCAAGACATTGCCTTCCACATGCCGGTAGAGAGCCGGAATAGCCTTCCGTGAGAAAAAGTGGCGTTTGGGAACCTGCCACTGAGGAACCGCACATTGCACAAACTCACGGAAGGGGGCCGAGTCTACCAACTGAAAAGGCAGCAGTTGAAGCGCTAGCAATTTAGCCAAGCTAGCATTCAACCGCTGGGCATGTGGATGGCTGGGAGTGAACTTCTTTCGACGGTCCAGCAGCTGGGGCAGGGAAATTTGCCTGCTAGAATCGGACGTCGGTGTACTGCTAGCAGAGTGGGCGCAAGTACTTGGCTGTGACACACCTAATTCTACACCTTCATTCCTCTCAGTGCATGTTTCAGAGAGGACTGAAGTTATAGTGGGGTTGGAGATCCCAGCTGATGCGGTGCAAGGAGAGGTCCGCTTGGTTCTTTGGTGTGGGTCTTTGAGGTAGGCTTGCCAACGAGCTGCATGGCAGGTCAACATATGTCTGGTCAGGCATGTGGTACCCAAGCGGCTGATGTTTTGGCCACGCGATATACGCTTGAGACATATGTTGCAAACAGCAGCTGTGCGATCTGATGCACTAGCCTCAAAAAAGGCCCACACCAAAGAACTTTTTGAATGACGGGCAGAGGCAGCGCCCTGCACAGGCGGAGCTCTGCGGTGTGATTCCGTCGGTGTACTGCCCTTACGCTGGCCACCAAAGGGCATCCTGCCTCGTTGGAGATGTGCCTCCTCCTCATCCTCCTCCTCCTCCTCTCTCCTATTAGGCACCCACGTGGAGTCATTGACCTCATCATCCCCTCCCTCCTCATCACTGGAGCCAATCTGGCAGTATGCTGCAGCTGCTGGAACATGACTGCCAGATTGGTGTCCTTCTTGAGCATCCCCTCTGTCTGCTCTCACGCTACTGCCTTCCTCTAGCTGGGTTTCATCATCAGACCCTTCGAAACGCTGGGCATCCTCCTGGAGCATGTACCCAACACTGTGCTGAAACAGTTCGGGGGACTCCTCAGGAGGAGGACATGGTGGGTCTAGGGAAGGAGTGACTGATGATTTGTCTGACATTGATACCAGGGAAGACGACGCTTTGGCAGCTGCTTTTCCAGTACCCTGAGCCTGGGTGAGAGAGGATGAGGAGGAGGAGGAGGGCTTGGTCATCCACTCTACCAAGTCTTCGGCATGATGTGGCTCAACATGTCCAGCTGCCGAAAAGAAGGACAAGCGTGTCCCATGGCCATGTGCTGATGACAATGCACCGCGTCCACGACCAGCACTGTTGCCCCCAGACACAGAGCCTGCTTGCCCTCTTTTATTGCCTCCTGACTGTCTGCCTCTCCTTGTTTGCCTTCCAGACATTCTAATAGATGGCCTGCAGGGAGATGGGAAAAAAGCAATAAGGGCTACCTTCAGGTGTCCTTCTCTGTCCCTTGAAACAAGGACTTTCACAGTGAAAGAAACTGACACTGTCCCTACCTAGAGTTTTCTGTCCCTAGAATAAATGTTTTTTTTAATCACAATATAGCACAAGGACAATTCACTCAATGTCTCTCCAGGTCCCTGGAAACAAGGACTTGCAGAGTGAAAGAAACTGACACTGTCCCTACCTAGAGTTTTCTGTCCCTAGAATAAATGTTTTTTTTAAGCACAATATAGCACAAGGACAATTAACTCACTGTCCTTACAGGTCCCTGGAAACAAGGACTTGCAGAGTGAAAAAAAAAAAACACTCTCCCTACCTACAGTTTTCTGTCCCTAGAAAAAATGTTTTTTTTAAGCACAATATAGCACAAGGACAATTAACTCACTGTCCTTACAGGTCCCTGGAAACAAGGACTTGCAGAGTGAAAGAAAAAAAACACTCTCCCTACCTACAGTTTTCTGTCCCTAGAAAAAAATGTTTTTTTTAATCACAATATAGCACAAGGAAAATTAACTCACTGTCCTTACAGGTCCCTGGAAACAAGGACTTGCAGAGTGAAAGAAAAAAAACACTCTCCCTACCTACAGTTTTCTGTCCCTAGAAAAAATGTTTTTTTTAATCACAATATAGCACAAGGAAAATTAACTCACTGTCCTTACAGGTCCCTGGAAACAAGGACTTGCAGAGTGAAAGAAACTGACACTGTCCCTACCTAGAGTTTTCTGTCCCTAGAATAAATGTTTTTTTTAAGCACAATATAGCACAAGGACAATTAACTCACTGTCCTTACAGGTCCCTGGAAACAAGGACTTGCAGAGTGAAAGAAACTGACACTGTCCCTACCTAGAGTTTTCTGTCCCTAGAATAAATGTTTTTTTTAAGCACAATATAGCACAAGGACAATTAACTCACTGTCCTTACAGGTCCCTGGAAACAAGGACTTGCAGAGTGAAAGAAAAAAAACACTCTCCCTACCTACAGTTTTCTGTCCCTAGAAAAAATGTTTTTTTTAATCACAATATAGCACAAGGAAAATTAACTCACTGTCCTTACAGGTCCCTGGAAACAAGGACTTGCAGAGTGAAAGAAACTGACACTGTCCCTACCTAGAGTTTTCTGTCCCTAGAATAAATGTTTTTTTTAATCACAATATAGCACAAGGACAATTAACTCACTGTCCTTACAGGTCCCTGGAAACAAGGACTTGCAGAGTGAAAGAAACTGACACTGTCCCTACCTAGAGTTTTCTGTCCCTAGAATAAATGTTTTTTTTAAGCACAATATAGCACAAGGACAATTAACTCACTGTCCTTACAGGTCCCTGGAAACAAGGACTTGCAGAGTGAAAGAAAAAAAACACTCTCCCTACCTACAGTTTTCTGTCCCTAGAAAAAATGTTTTTTTTAATCACAATATAGCACAAGGAAAATTAACTCACTGTCCTTACAGGTCCCTGGAAACAAGGACTTGCAGAGTGAAAGAAACTGACACTGTCCCTACCTAGAGTTTTCTGTCCCTAGAATAAATGTTTTTTTTAATCACAATATAGCACAAGGACAATTAACTCACTGTCCTTACAGGTCCCTGGAAACAAGGACTTGCAGAGTGAAAGAAACTGACACTGTCCCTACCTAGAGTTTTCTGTCCCTAGAATAAATGTTTTTTTTAAGCACAATATAGCACAAGGACAATTAACTCACTGTCCTTACAGGTCCCTGGAAACAAGGACTTGCAGAGTGAAAGAAAAAAAACACTCTCCCTACCTACAGTTTTCTGTCCCTAGAAAAAATGTTTTTTTTAATCACAATATAGCACAAGGAAAATTAACTCACTGTCCTTACAGGTCCCTGGAAACAAGGACTTGCAGAGTGAAAGAAACTGACACTGTCCCTACCTAGAGTTTTCTGTCCCTAGAATAAATGTTTTTTTTAATCACAATATAGCACAAGGACAATTAACTCACTGTCCTTACAGGTCCCTGGAAACAAGGACTTGCAGAGTGAAAGAAACTGACACTGTCCCTACCTAGAGTTTTCTGTCCCTAGAATAAATGTTTTTTTTAAGCACAATATAGCACAAGGACAATTAACTCACTGTCCTTACAGGTCCCTGGAAACAAGGACTTGCAGAGTGAAAGAAACTGACACTGTCCCTACCTAGAGTTTTCTGTCCCTAGAATAAATGTTTTTTTTAAGCACAATATAGCACAAGGACAATTAACTCACTGTCCTTACAGGTCCCTGGAAACAAGGACTTGCAGAGTGAAAGAAAAAAAACACTCTCCCTACCTACAGTTTTCTGTCCCTAGAAAAAATGTTTTTTTTAATCACAATATAGCACAAGGAAAATTAACTCACTGTCCTTACAGGTCCCTGGAAACAAGGACTTGCAGAGTGAAAGAAACTGACACTGTCCCTACCTAGAGTTTTCTGTCCCTAGAATAAATGTTTTTTTTAATCACAATATAGCACAAGGACAATTAACTCACTGTCCTTACAGGTCCCTGGAAACAAGGACTTGCAGAGTGAAAGAAACTGACACTGTCCCTACCTAGAGTTTTCTGTCCCTAGAATAAATGTTTTTTTTAAGCACAATATAGCACAAGGACAATTAACTCACTGTCCTTACAGGTCCCTGGAAACAAGGACTTGCAGAGTGAAAGAAACTGACACTGTCCCTACCTAGAGTTTTCTGTCCCTAGAATAAATGTTTTTTTTAAGCACACTATAGCAGAAGCACAAAACACACTGACACTCTCCCTACCTATCCTTCTCTTTCCCTAAACTAAAGGAATCCAGGTTAAGCAAGAAAGAAATAACAGTCACTGTCCCTGCCTATGCTACTCTATCCCTGCTCCGGAACACACTACACTAGGCCGCCGTGCTGGCGGCCTTTTATAGTGTGGGGCGTGTACTAAACACCCTCAGCAATAATTGGCCACAGGCATCCTGCCTGTGGCCAATCATTGCTCTCCTCGCTGCCGGCGCTGTGATTGGCCAAGCATGCGGGGTCACAGTGCATGCTTGGCCAATCACAGCGCCTGGATGACACTGCGATGGCGTAGTGCATTGTGGGCCGTTCGCGTCACTCGAATTTGGCGCGAACGGCCCAAATCGTTCGATCTTCGTCGAACGATCGAACAGCCAATGTTCGAGTCGAACGTATGTTCGACTCGAACACGAAGCTCATCCCTAATCGTGAGTATTTTGCAGATCTCGCTTTTTGTCACAAAGTTTTGAAAAAAAAATATATATATATATATATATATATTTACTTTCTTCATTTTCAAAAACAAATGAGAGCTGTAAAATACTCGCCATTCCTCTCAGCAAAAAGCTTTGGGTGTCTATATTCCAAAATGGGGTCTAATTCCACATATAACCATGGCATGTGTGAGCAATATATCATTTAGTGACAACTTTTTGTAATTTTTTTTTTTTTTTTGTCATTATTCAATCACTTGGGACAAAAAAAATTATATTCAATGGGCTCAACAGGCCTCTCAGCAATTTCCTTGGGGTGTCTACTTTCTAAAATGGGGTCATTTGGGGGGGTTTTGTGCTATTTTGGCATTTTATGGCCTTCGAAACTGTGATAGGTAGTGAAGAGTGAAATCAAAAATTTGCGCCCTTAGAAATCCTGAAGGCGGTGCTTGGTTTCCGGGGTCCCGTACGCGGCTAGGCTCCCAAAAAGTCCCACACATGTGGTATCCCCGTACTCAGGAGAAGCAGCAAAATGTATTTTGGGGTGAAATTCCACATATAACCATGGCATGTGTGAGCAATATATCATTTAGTGACAACTTTTTGTAATTTGTTTTTTTTTTTTTTTGTCATTATTCAATCACTTGGGACAAAAAAATAAAAAATTCAATGGGCTCAACATGCCTCTCAGCAATTTCCTTGGGGTGTCTACTTTCCAAAATGGGGTCATTTGGGGGGGTTTTGTACTGCCCTGTCATTTTAGCACCTCAAGAAATGAGATAGGCAGTCATAAATTTAAAGCTGTGTAAATTTCAGAAAATGTACCCTAGTTTGTAAACTCTATAACTTTTGCGCAAACCAATAAATATACGCTTATTGACATTTTTTTTACTAAAGACATGTGGCTGAATACATTTTGGCCTAAATGTATGACTACAATTGAGTTTATTCGATTTTTCTTATAACAAAAAGTAGAAAATATCATTTTTTTTCAACATTTTCGGTCTTTTTCCATTTATATCGCAAAAAATTAAAATCGCAGAGGCAATCAAATACCATTAAAAGAAAGCTCTATTTGTGGGAAGAAAAGGACGCAAATTTTGTTTGGGTACAACATTGCATGTCCGCACAATTTACAGTTAAAGCAGCGCAGTGCAAAATTCTGAATTCACCTCTGGTCCTCTAGCTACCAAATGGTCCGGGGCTTAAGTGGTTAAGCGTTGTAGCCTTTTGGGCCTGTTCTCATGCAAATGCCTGATCCTGGCTCTTGATACCAGTGGCCATATCCATATATACAGTATCTCAATGCACACAACACAGACAGTTATTGGTTCTCTAGGACTTGGTCTTGGCCTCATGTGCCAAAGTAAGGGTATAGTCTGCATTTGATGTTCTATCTACACCTTAAAGTGGTTGTAAACCTCAGATATGAAATATAAACAAAGCATATCCCTCCATACCAGGGATCTCCAAAAGACGGGCCCTCCAACTGTTGCGGAACTACGCATCCCATGAGGCATTGTAAAATGCTGACATTCACAGACATGACTAGGCATGATGGGAATTGCAGTTCCTGAACAAATGGAGGGCGGGGCCATAGTTTGGAGACACTTGCTCTATAGTGTGTACTCAATCCAGATCACAAAGTATAATTTCTGTCTGCTGCTTTGTTCCTCTGCTATCATCATGAATCACGTATGACGAATTTCCCTGACACCAAAAGAAAAAAGGTGACAGTAGAGGGAACTGCAGCATACAGCTTGTGATTGACAGCCTCAGCTTAGTTCCTGTGTGTTGTGTGAATGGGACATGTCCCTTCCCTCCAATCAGCTCACAGAGCTCTCCTCACTGATCTCTGCAGAGCGTAACTTCAGCCCTCCACCCTCTGCTTTTCAGAGCTATGAGATCCTGTGTAAATTTTGGACTTTTAACGGATGTAGAGAAGAGAAGAATCAGATAAACAGGTACAACTTATGTAGAAGGATTTGTTTCATCACTGTGTATCAAATGAGGCCAGTCACTTCACTGGGTATATGTACAGGTTTACAACCACTTTAAAGTGTATCTATACCCAAAACTTTTTAATTTACTTTTGGATAGCATGGGTTAGAGCCTACTTTTGGGGGCAACCTTTTTTGCCAGACAAGAAGTGAAATATATATATGGCAATATAATGCTTGAGTTCTCCCCTTCTGGACTACAAGACACCTCTCATTCTCCTCATCTACATTACATAAGGGGAGCTGTTCTGCTATCCAGAAGGGGAGAACTGGGCATAGTTGACAACACTGCTTGGTATTTAAGTGTTGTAGGGACAGCATTGTCAGATCACTACCCAGTCTGTATCACCTATGTCTGGTAGAGTGTAGGATCTCAGACTTGCCCTGGAACTCTTGGAGGGGAGGGCAGGTTGCCTTATAATCAAGTTCTCCCCCTCCCATTGGGTCTCCCTTCAGTGGAGCCCCATCTAGTATTTGGGTGGATCTTGGTGCAGCAGGTCCCCTGAAGAATGGGGTCTGTCTGTAGCACTTACTTACGACAAGCAGTGTGTAGGTCCTCGGTCTTGCCCTGAAACTCTTGGAGGGGAGAGCAGGTTGCCTTATGGTCAAGTTCTCCCCCTCCCATTGGGTCTCTGCTCAGGGAGGCCCCACCTACTACTTGGTGAATCTTGCTTCAGCAGGTCCCCTGAAGAATGGGATCTGTCTATAGCACTTACTTCTAACTAGTAGGGTGTAGTTCCTCTGGCTTGCCCTAAAACTCTTGGAGGGGAGGGTACCTGGCCTTATGTTCAACTTCTCACTCTCCCATGATGTCTCCCTTCAGTGGAGCCCCACCTTGTACTTGGCTGGACCTTGTTTCTGCAGGTCCCCTGAAGAGTGGGGTCTATCTGTAGCACTTACTTTTGGTAAGTATAAGTCCTCTGACTTGCCCTGAAAGTCTTGGATGGGAAGGCATGTGGCCTTATGGTCAACTTCTCCCTCTCCCACAGGGTCTCCCTTCAGGGGAGCCCACCTAGTACTTGGAGTACTTCCCTTGAAGAATGGTGTCTGTCTGTAGCACTTCTTACCAGTAGAGTCTAGGTCTTTGGACTTGCTCTGAGACTCTTGGAGGGGAGGGCACGTGGCTTTATGGTCAAGTTCTCCCCTTCCAATGGGGTCTCCCTTCAGGGGCGCCCCACCTAGTTTTTGGGCAGACCTTGCTGCAGCAGGTCCTCTGAAGAATGGGGATTGTCTGTAGCACTTACTTCTAACTAGTAGGGTGTAAGTCCTCAGACTTGCCCTGAATCTCCTGGAGGGGAGGGCATGTGGCCTTATGGTCAAGTTCTCCCCCCTTCAGGAGAGCCCTACCTTGTATTTGGGTGAATCCTGCTTCCGCAGGTCCCCTTTAGAATGGGGTCTGCCTGGTTTCAGCTGGGTAGACACATGGACCTAGTCCCCGTCAGAAGTCTTGCCCCCCCAGGGGATAAGGGCACGGGTCCTTTCTCTTTGGAGGCGGACCACATAATACATCCTGTGCACATTTTTTCATTGCACCACGTGTATAGTTTCGCAACATACACTTTTAACCAGGAAATAAAAAATTCTCCTAAGCTTAGTATTGAATTATGTATTGTAGTAGCATTATTATTTACTTTTTCCAAACTGCTGGAGTTTTTTCTTTTTTTTTTTGCCTAACTCAAATGTCTTTATAAAAGAAAAGAAAAATGAATAGTGAAGGCAATTGTGAAAAGCAACCAGGCTAATGACTATTTACTGATCGAGCACAAAGACTATGAATAATGTCTAATAATGTCAAGAAAAAGTCATAGTAAACAAAGAGCACAATGCCAAGAAATGATATTCAACAAAACATTCAAGTCCTGCTAATCAAGTCAAATTAGAATTGATAAAGTCAAAAGAAGATAGTTGGCCGGCAGTCTTTTCTTTTTTTTTTAAAGAGACATCAGAGACAGCAACCAAAATTCAGCAGACCGCCCCCTTATGGTGAGTATGGGAAAAAAAATGTCTGGATATTATTATTACAACTTTGGATTGTCCTAAAAATAGGCAAAAATCTTCCTCTTAAATCAAACGGCACTGACTAGTAGTATACAAAAAAATAAATCTTCAACGTGGCTACCGAGGAACAATGTACCATGCGGTGGAGAGGTCCCATTAGAAGATTCTTCCTGGAAATGAAGAGCTTTTATTTATTTATTTATTTATTGTTACCAACCTTAAAGTGAAAACTAATAAAAAATATATACCGGTATTCATATTTTTTTTTTAAATCCTTTTTTTATTACATTATTATTTTTATTTTATTTTTTTTGTATTTTTAAATTTAAAAAGTCCTGTGTATTGCTCTCCTCCAAATCTCCAAATTCTGTTTTTTTTTGCTTCTGTGATGTAACTCCCTGTTAGAGGGTGGCTATGTTGGTTCTCCAGTTGCCTTCAGAAGTCAACAAATTAGTAAATAGAGTCCACCTGTGTATAATTTAATCTCAGTATAAATACATCTGTTCTGTGAAGCCCTCAGATTTGTTAGAGAACCTTGGTGAACAAACAGCATCATGAAGGCCAAGGAACACACCAGGCAGGTCAGGGATAAAGTTGTGGAGAAGTTTAAAGCCGGGTTAGGTTATAAAAAAAATATCCCAGGCTTTGAACATCTCACAGAGCTCTGTTCAATCCATCATTCGAAAATGGAAAGAGTATGGCACAACTGCAAACCTACAACGTTTTTGGTTGAAACATGAAAAAAAATTTAAAATTTCAAGGGGTGTGAATACTTTTTCAAGGCACTGTATGTATTGGCCACCCTTTGGTGGTGTTAATAAATCTTTTACTTTGAGACAATGGAGTCCTTAGATCCCACATCATCGTGTGTGTTAATAATTATTCCTTGGCCCAACGATTCATCTTTACTTACGACTGCAACCCAAAAAGATATTTCCTTATAGATTAAATAAAGTTACTTTCAAATGTGTGGTCATTTTTGGGGAATATATCTATCACATAGACAATCTGAGCTCAAATGAAATAGGTACGTAGTATATTGATTGACTCCCAACATCCTATGGGTAAATCAGATCTAAGCAGTAGACGCCTCAAACAAAACAACTTACTTTTCCATACTTATATGGATGACAAGTTCATGTCATTATAATAGTAAATAGTAAGTAGTATAGTCCTCAGAGATAATGCTCTTCACAACTGCTGTCAGTGATGTCCCCAGTCTCTAGTGAATGGATAGTCTGCATTCTCAGTGATGTCACCAGTCTCTAGTGAATGGCTAGGCTACATTCTTAGTGTTGTCCCCAGTCTCTAGTGAATGGATAGGCTTCATTTTAAGTGATGTCACTGGTCTATGGTGAATGGATATGCTACAATCTCAGTGATGTCATCCGTCTCTAGTGAATGGATAGGCTACATTCTCAGTGAGGTCACTGGTCTCTAGTGAATGAATAGGCTGCATTCTCAGTGATGTCACCGGTCTCTAGTGAATGGATAGGCTGTATTCTCGGTGATGTCACCGGTCTCTAGTGAATGGATAGGCTGCATTCTCAGTGATGTCACTGGTCTCTAGTGAATGGATAGGCTGCATTCTCAGTGATGTCACTAGTCTCTAGTGAATGGATAGGCTGCATTCTCAGTGATGTCACCAGTATCTAGTGAATGGATAGGCTGCATTCTCAGTGATGTCATTGGTCTCTAGTGAATGGATAGGCTGCATTCTCAGTGATGTCACTGGTCTCTAGTGAATGGATAGGCTACATGCTCAGTGATGTCACCAGTATCTTGTGAATGGATAGGCTGCATTCTCAGTGATGTCACCAGTATCTAGTGAATGAATAGGCTGCATTCTCAGTGATGTCACTGGTCTCTAGTGAATGGATAGGCTGAATCCTCAGTGATGTCGCCGGTCTCCAGTGAATGGATATGCTGCATTCTCAGTGATGTCACTGGTCTCTAGTGAATGGATAGGCTGCATTTTCAGTGATGTCACCGGTCTGTAGTGATTGGATAGCCTGCATTGTTTGGGATGTCACTGGTCTCTAGTGAATAAATAGGCTGCATTCTCAGTGATGTCACCGGTCTCTGGTCAATAGATAGGTTGAATGGTCAATCAATAAATAGTATCAAATGTCCCAGTCTTCTATGTATAAAAATCCGGTGGATTGGGAAACATCCAGATGAAGACTTCCACAGTAAAGTGTACATTTTGTAGTATTCTTGGTCTCTGGCCTCTGAATAGTATGTACGCTATTAACCCTTGTCACACCTATAGGAGGCGATTTGGATACATTTATACGGGCATCTCTGCAACGCGCAGATCAGGAGATCAGACAGGTTCTCCAGAAACTTGACTCTGGCACTGGCCTACCTGTGTCTCCAGAGCTAACTCCAGAAGACATAGATATTCGGAAGGAGGTGGAACAACGGTTACGGGAAGAGATACGATCAATGGAAATGTTTCGAGATGCTAACACCCAAACCCCCGAGGACATCCTACATGGTACGATAAGTAGAAAAAGAGACATTAACTGCGAAATATACAATGCTTCAAATATGACACCAATTACTCCTAAAACTATTTGTACACAAGCTTGCCAAACAAATAAAATAGATTTGTAAAATTTATAGAAAAGGCCATCAACAAAATTAAGAGTGGACTTCAAGCCAAAAAAGTTGCTTTTATTTTGGATAGAGTTACAAAGTGTCAGAACCTCTGCTGGGTTAATAATTGCTACCTGTGTCCCTATTGGGGAGGTTTCCTCCAACTTCTCATCAGGGTAATACTACATGGGGGAAATCTCCCCATCAGGAACACTCTAAGGTTAAATGGTAAAGCTTTTCACTTTAAAGTATATCTAAACCAGTGGTGGTGAACTTAATAAATAAAATAATAGATCAGGGGTCAGGCTCAAAGACCAGTTGCTATAGCAGTGGGAAGCTCACACAAGATCCAGCAGGATAAGTACACAGGCAGTCACCCTGGCGGATGATGTGGGCTCACCTGAGGTGTTCACCAGAGCTCCTGATGGTGGAGATGGATTTTGCTGAGAGTTGGTACCAGGTAGCGGTCCTCAGGGTGGCCTCACCAGGAGGTGAGCAAGCTGGGGTCTAGCAGCGGATAAGCATGTAGGGATCAAACAGAAGCGTAGTCAGTAAACAACAAAAGGTCAGTAACAAGTAGTTGCAGGTTGGGATCAGGCAGAAGCATAGTCAAAGAACAAGCCAAAGTTCGATAACGAGTGGTAGCAAAATATGGATGGCAGCAGGGAAGACAAAATGAGAGAGCACAATAATCTGGCAAACAGAAAGTGTAGAGACATGGCTTAAATCAGGACGTTCATTGGAGGAGCAAAGAGTTCAAGGTTCCGCAGAAGTCAAGACACAAGGTAGGGTTGTCCAATGGATCAGACAGAGAGCTGTCCAGCATCTCAGGTAGCTCAGCAAGAAGAGTCATTATCAGACTCAGAAGAGGTCCCAGGTTGAAGTCCAGGCGAATAGGGCCTCAAGTGTGGCCCCTGACACCCCAAGAAGGCCACAAAATAACAGTGTGATACCTTGTATTGAGGTGTATTGTATCAAGTTAGGCAGATCATTCAAAATGGATGAATGCACATCAACACCCAAAAGTTAAGGAGAAAATTGTTAACTCATCATCTGCATTTGGTCAGCACCACATTCCTTTTATATATTAAATATGAAAGAAGAAAAGAATTGGGATTTTAAAGGTGCAGTAACACAACAAAATATATGAAAAATATTTATTTATTTAGAAAAGATTAAAAAATACAGAATATAAAAATTCATCCAGTTTATACGTGTGCAGTCTGAGAAATTCTCTCTACATGTTTCGCCAATATTTTTGGCTTCTTCAGGAGAATAAATTAGTCAGGCAATGTCTATTGGAGACAGAAAAAAACAACATAAATTTGAATACAGTACAAAAAATACACAGTTTCAAGAATAATACACATATAAATATTCCTAAATTGGCTGAGACCAGAATAAGAGACCTTAAAGGAAGGAGCAATTACCTGTATCATAAAGTTAATCTGTATATGGATGTAAATGGGCCGGGAGGTCAAAGAAGAACCCCTAACATTTTGGATCAACTGGGTTAACCACAGAGGCCGGAAAATGAATGAGAAGCCCACCATTAGCCAGATCAAAGGCCTGTCTAGATATCTGGGAGTAAGAGCAGGAATCAGTACCACCAAAAAATACGATTATGAGGAAAGTAATCAAAAATAGTTACTGCAGCTACCTTCAATATTGGTGAATATCAAAAGTTCCAGAATATAAGTGAAAATAGGTCCAAAGTTATGCTGATAACTGGTGCTTCAAAGATCTTCATAAAAACATCACCGTGATCTAAAAGTTAGTACAAATCAGAACCACTAACTGAGAAAAATCCCAGATAGTTAGGGAGTTCATAAGGAGGATCTAGAGCTAACTTGTAGGGTTGATAGATGCAAAAATTTTCAAAACCGAACGAGAAACAAATCCAAAATGATTCTGATATCTCCCGATTTCAGGATAAACCACTGAGATCTGAAGACATATGTAAAGAATCAGTCAGGAAGTGAATAAAGTTAAATAATTACTTACAAACAAATTGAAGATATTCACCTAAGTAGTAGCTTCCATAGAAAACATCTTCCTCCTTTGAAGTCCTGGCCGTAATGAAATCCTCTGACAGAGGGCTTTAAATACCGGCCTCCACTTTCCCATTGGGCGCCGGATTGGAGCCAAACACATGGGGAGGAGCGGACTTTTGGAGTTACGCCTGACCGCGTAACTAGTCGCTCTGGAAGTGACGCAATCACGCCATGAAGGAAACCGGAAATGACGCAGCAGGACAACACGGCGCACCGGAAGTGACAAAAAATCACAAAACCAGTGAGCCTGAAGCAACCGTCAGCACAGAACCGCAGCGGAAGTGCTCATAGGCAAATACCGCGATGATTGGAAAATCCTATCAGGTTGATAGATGTTTGTGGTCACTATAGTTGGTAAGAGGAGCAATCAAACTCGTGTATCTCTATCATAGAGGAAAAAGGGGGGAAAAAAAACCTTCAACACTCAGACAGAAAGAGAGGGGCAGAGATGATCCCAGCCAAATCGGAAGGACGTGTGGCATTGACCAATGATGCCCAAATTGGCGACACTGGAAGAATGCCCTGGGCGTCCATGTGGTCACCTGATCCAAAAATGAAAGAAGTAAAAAATAGGAATATCATATCTTGAACACTGTCTATAACAGATCCCCAAAATCCCAAAAACAATGAGCTGTGGGAAATGTGAATTTTGCATGTTTCTTATGAATTCTTCCGAAATAAGTGTTCTTAATGGAAACATTTACAAACCCAACTTTTTTGTCAATTGTCAGTCTATTGGGGTAGTCTACTACATGGAGTGTGAATGTCAAGTGTTTTATGTAGGGAAGACCCATGTGTTTGGCGCCAATCCGGCGCCCAATGGGAAGGTGGAGGCCGGTATTGAAAGCCCTCTGTCAGAGGATGGCAGCAGGGAAGACAAGACGAGAGAGCACAATAATCTGGCAAACAGAAAGTGTAGAGACATGGCTTAAATCAGGACGTTCATTGGAGGAGCAAAGAGTTCAAGGGAAGGAGGAAGATGTTTTCTATGGAAGCTACTACTTAGGTGAATATCTTCAATTTGTTTGGAAGTAATTATTTAACTTTATTCACTTCCTGACTGATTCTTTACATATGTCTTCAGATCTTGGTGGTTTATCCTGGGATCGGGAGATATCAGAATCATTTTGGATTTGTTTCTCGTTCAGTTTTGAATTTTTTTTGCATCTATCAACCCTACAAATTTGCTCTAGATCCTCCTAATGAACTCCCTAACTATCTGGGATTTTTCTCAGTTAGTGGTTCTGATTTGTACTATCTTTTAGATCATGGTGATGTTTTTATGAAGATCTTTGAAGCACCAGTTATCAGCATAACTTTGGATTTATTTTCACTTCCATTCTGGAACTTTTGATATTCATCAAAATTGAAGGCAGCTGCAGTAACTATTTTTGATTACTTTGCTCATATTCTTATTTTTTGGTGGTACTGATTCCTGCTCTTACTCCCAGATATCTAGACAGGCCTTTGATCTGGCTAATGGTGGGCTTCTCATTCATTTACCGGCCTCTGTGGTTACACCAGATGATCCAAAATGTTAGGGGTTTTTCTTTAATCTCCCGGCCTATTTCCATCCATATACAGATTAACTTTATGATACAGGTAATTGCTCCTTCCTTTAAGGTCTCTTATTCGGGTCTCAGCCAATTTGGGAATATTTATATGTGTATTATTCTTGAAACTGTGTATTTTTTGTACTGTATTCAAATTTATGTTGTGTTTTTCTATCTCCAATAGACAGTGCCTGACTAATTTATTCTCCTGAAGAAGCCAAAAATATTGGCGAAACATGTAGAGAGAATTTCTCAGACTGCACACATATAAACTGTACTGTAATACTGGATGAATTTTTATATTCTGTATTTTTTTTATCTTTTCTAAATAAATCAATATTTTTCATATATTTTGTTGTGTTACTGCACCTTTAAAATCCCAATTATTTTATTCTTTCATACCCCAAAATTAAGGTTCTGCACCTCACACTTAAAGGGGTTGTAAACCCTTGTGGTTTTTCACCTTAATGCATTCTATGAATTAAGTTGAAAAACCTTCTATCATGCTGCACCCCCCAGACCCCTCGTTTTTCTTACCTGAGCCCTGTCTTTCTTGCCCCAGGGACAAACACACCAGCTATGGCTGGTGTCTCGTGTCCTGATTGGATAGATTGATAGCAGCGCAGCCATTTGCTCCTGCTGCTGTCAATCAAATCCAATGACGTGGGCGCCAGGGAGCGGGGCCGAGTCCTGCTTTCTGTGTCAATTGCCACAGAAGCAGGACACAGGAGCGTGCCCGCAAGGGTGTCCCAAAGGAGAGCGCTTCGCTGACGGGGCACTCGAGAAGAGGAGGAGGCACCAGCGCCACTGAGGGCCCCTAGAAGAGGAGGATCGGGGCCACTCTGTGCAAAATCAACTGCACAGTGGAGGTAAGTATGACGTTTGTTATTTAAGAAAAAAAACGAGGGATTGGTAACCCTTTAAGAGAAAGTGGGAGTAAAATAAGCCCCGATCATTGGTGTCATGGGCAGTATTAACAAACCCCCAGCATTGGTATGAGTGGCCACAATAATAACACCCTGAATTGGTTTTAGAGGCTGCAAAAGCAACCTCCAGTACTATACAGTTCCCTCAACATATTTGTGGTATGAAGCAGTGCAACTAAACCAGATTTGCAGTGAGATATGATAATGTCACTTCTGTGCTGGTCACTGTTCTCCTTGGAGAGAAAGCTGTACATAATGGCCTGCAGTGCAAGAATCTCCCTGCTCCCTTTTCATCTATTTCTATTCATTTATTCCCTGGATCTGTGCTTCCTCCAGGTCTATTATCATAATCAGTATGTTAATAGTGGTGGTGACTTTTTTTTATGTTCAGATGAGCGAAAAGTGGAGACCTGTGTAAATGAGGCCATTGAAGTAACTCCCGATGTCTGCTGTTCGGAAACACAAACCAATGAGGAGAAAATTATTCCAATCAGGTAACAGCACTTCATCATCCAGGAGAGCTGCTCAATAAGGAAAATCAGGTGTACTGTATATAAGGAAAGGGACACATAAAGGCCTCATGCTCGTAGACTTAAAAGATGCTGCGTTTATAGACGTTTGTCTTTTTTTTTTAGCCCGTAAAAGCACCTCTATGTTAGCCTATATGTCCATGCAGACATCAGGCCCGGTCCACACTGGTGCGATGCGAGAACCCTGCGAATCCACTGCGGGTTCCCGCATCGCACCCGACTCGCACAGCAGTTCACACTGCCATATACAAACTGCTGGGGAGTGTCATTATATGTTAACGACACCCTTATTTCAGCTCGCATATCGCACTGCGAACTGACAGTTCGGACATGAATCGGATCGAATAGGTGTGAACACACATGCGATCTGATATTGGTCCGAACAGGAAAAACGGTCCTGTGCGTGTTTGGACCGAATGCGGTGCGATATCAGCCATACTATCTGTATGGCTGAAATCGCACCGCACAGACATGCATGTAATGTGAACAGCATTGCGCTGCAAATTACATGCGATGTCTGGCATCGCACAAGTGTGAACCGGGCCTCGGTGTTTAATTGCGTATTAGAAGAGGAGCATTTACAAGCTAAAAAAAATCATCAGCAGCACAGTTTAGGAGAGGAGCTTTTGAGCAGAAAAAAAAAACTTAAGACATGCATATACGCTGGATGCGTTTAGGCTTGCTTGCATGTTAATGCATTCTAATGGCCAGGATAAATTAGAACCCCAATACACACACATGCAGATGAATTGCAACCTTCTGTATCATCCCGCAACACTCATGTTAAAAAATCTTCAAAAGATGTTTTTTCTTCCATTGTCATGTGTTGGCAGAGCATTCTAGACAATTGGCTGCCTTATTTCAGCTCATGTTAACGTGCAAAATACTGCACCGCATTCCATAGTAATTGCAACGGAACATTATAGTGTGAAGTAACCCTAAATATTCCTAAGGCCATAGTCCCAAAACTCACTCATATACTGTGACAGGAGTCACTTTGTGCAGGGGACCCGTGGAACCCAGACTGCAAGAAGCGTCCCACTGCTTGCCATCAATGTAACGAAACTTCCTACACTCCGCTTGAGTGCTTTCGTCATACACCGCTTCCTCCCAGTCTGATAATAGATATGAGATATTCCAACCGCTGACAACCACAAACTAGGCAGTACTTGTTTGGTTGCTCAACATAAACTGTTTATTGAAAGACCGGTACACAGGTAATACTCTAGACAATCCCCCCCCTTTGCATTCCTGGGCAGAGTAGACTGTTCAATCAGCAGGGAGAGCTGTTGGAGGAATCCCCCCCTCCCTCCTCACAGCAAACACACTTACACATCCCATAATACCTAAGGCAGACAGACACAATAGAAAAACGCAATACAGCCACACCCAAATGACCCAGCAAAGAGTACACAACAAAATTAGACAATATATCTATATATATCTATATATATATGTAGCACACGGACCCTTCTTTCCCACCTTTGGCTCACTTGCAGGAAAAGGGCACACTGTACTATATGCCCGTACCCTCCTGGTTGCAGAGGTTGAGCGGTGTCATGTATTTGGGTCCCACAGCTAGGTTCTCCATCAGTTGGTTCTCATCTCCTAGGGTATAGGGACAAGTCTCTGTTTTCCCCCCCAAGTAATTCCAATGTCCACACCACTCTAAACTCCAACGTTGAGTTTATTTTTCTCAATTTTCAGCAGATAGGAAAGGGTGGATAAGAGACAGGACAGGACAGCAAGGTTTTGAGAGGTAGATCCAGGCACAAGTAGATATTACAATCACCACTCTATCCCAGAGTAGGTTCCGCTCACCCGGATAGTCTCCTGTAAAAGTGGATCCTAGCAGCCGAAGTGATGCTCGTACACTTAATTAGGTTCTTTTCCTAGATACAATCGGGAGACTCTCTGCCAAAGAATCTATCAGATCCCGAACTTCTCAGCTCACATTACTAGGCCCTTGGTGGATAGATGAATCCCTCCAGAAAGTTACTGGGCCCCTTCCTTCACCGTGAACTCTCACCGGTCCGCCAGAAAGGTCCTCCCCCGGCCTCCGCTTCTTAGAAGCGGGCTCCCTCGCAAGGGACACCCTGGGATTCTTCTTCCCAGAAGTGGGCTCCAGCTAAAGGTGCTGGGCCCAGAGTTGAAGTTGCAGCCCCAGGGCTAAAGGTGCCTGGGACTGATGCGCACGTGGCCTCATGGCCTGGAGGGCCACGCGCCATGCACTTGGACTCCGACTCCTCTCCTCCTCGAAGAACCCCCTCCCAGGCAGCGTCTGCCCCTTATGTATCCTCTCCCAGCATGCACAGCAGGCCAACCACGCCCACTGTACCGCTGCCGAGAGAGGACACCCCAAGGCACAGCACTATTACTAATGGTTCTACCCTGACCTGTCATGGCAGCGCCACATACAGGCCACAGGGAACTGCACAACAGTATACCACCTGGAGAAATAAAGTAGCACAACCTATCAATGAGAACGGTCTGAGCCCAACTACTATCTCAGACCAGCCCCTAAATTTGGGTATATAGCACCCCTAAATGGGGTGGGCGCTACATATATATCTATATATATATATATAGATATATATACACATATAACATTCCAGTGTGGTTGTACAGTGAGTCCGATTAGTACAGATCAGACTAGACTTCTCAGTCACCATGTGCCCCTATTAGTGACACACAGTGACTTAGACATAGGAGATGCATGGGGAGCTGAAACAAGGGTTTCCCAACCTCCCTAAGGGATTCTGGGTTCCACGGGCCCCCCCGCCCAAATTGACTCCCGTCACATATACCAAAGCCCATATTTACCTCTTTGAATGATCGGACCACTGCTGTGCCCTTTACGAGGGGTTCCCACCATCCAATTTTTAGAAGCAGACACCACAACATTTTATTACATGACAGGGTCTCTTTATATATCCCCTCCCACTCATCAGCTTGCACCCACTGTCAACCTGATTGCCTTATTATAAAAAATGATTGGGTGACTTTCAAAGGCATTCATAAGACATACATAAGTGACCTAAATGCATATATATATATATATATATATATATATATATATATATATATATATATACGTTATATATGTGTGTAGGGTTTCCTCTTGTAGATACACAGTTGTGAGGGTGTAGCGCCAGCTGAAATAGTCATAAGAGACATCGCTGTCATTCACCTTCCTTCCATGAGCTCCTCTGCCGAATGTGGGCAGAACAAGACAATTACCTGCCTGTCACACGTAAAGCGTAGGACTTCAATCGGGGGATTCCAAATGGAAAATACATTTCATAGGGGAGGTAGTCACCAATCTTTAAAAATTGAAATATAAAAACTTCAAGTAACATCAAACACCGAGTGGTATAAATCTCTAAATATAGAAGTAATTTTGTATCATTTTCTAAGGCTAGGTTCACATTTGTTGCAGAAAATTGCACTTCTTTTGTGAGATTTTTGCATGTAGGGGAGCCCATTAAAATTAATGGGCTGCTTTAAATATGACATACAAAAATCACACAAAAATGGATGTCCATCATTGCACCTTCATAGGTAGAAATGGAGCCTAATGCCACGTACACAGGACGGTTTTTCTCGTCGAGAAAAATTACATTTTTTCCTTTTGACGAGAAAAACGATCTTCTGTGGGCATTTTGTCATTTTCCCCGACGGGAAAAACGGAATTAAAAACGACGAGAAAAATTAGAACATGCTCTAATTTTTCTCGTCGTTTTTCTCAACATTTTTTTCCCTATGGGAAAACTGCCGCGGAGCCCACAGACGGTCGTTTTTCTCGACAAGAGAAAAAATGACGTGAAAAACGACCGTGTGTGGGGAACAAGCCGTACCCTCGTTTTTAATGTCATTATTCACGGCGGTTTTTTAACCGCCGTGAATAATGATCGTGTGTACGCGGCATTAGGGATTGATTTACTAAAGCTGGTGCACGCAGAATCGGGTACAGCTTTGCATAGTAACCAATCAGCTTCTAGCTTCAGCTTGTTCAATTAAGCTTTGTCAATAAACCCTGGAAGCTGATTAGCTACTATGCACAGCTGCACAAGATTCTCTGTGCTCCAGTTTTAGTAAATCTCCCCCTTAGGCCCCTTTCACACTAAGGCGTATTTCAGGTGTTTTTGCGCTAAAAATAGCGCATAAATAACGCCTGAAATACTCCTGCCCCAGCATTCTCAATGTGAAAGCCCCGAGGGCTTTCACACTGAGGCGGTGCGCTGGCAGGAGACAAAAAAATCTCCTGCAAGCCGCATCTTTGGAGCGGTGAAGGAGCGGTGTGTATACCGCTCCTTCCCATTGAAATCAATGGGACACCGCGGTAATACCGCCCGCAAACCGCGGCTATAGCCGCGGTTTGCGGGCGGTATTAACCCTTTTTCGGCCGCTAGCGGGGGTTAAAGCCACACCGCTAGCGGCTGAATATCGCTGTAAACACGACGGTATAGGGCGCTGAAAATCGCGCCGCTATACCGTCACCGCATATGCCCGCCCCAGTGTGAAAGGGGCCTTAGGGGCTGATTTACTAAATACAAATAGACTGTGCACTTTGCAAAGTGCAGTTGCCCCCTGCAAGTGCAGTTGCTCCAGAGCTTAATAAATGAAGTAAAGCTTCACATTTGCAAAGAATACCCAATCACGTGCAAGGAAAAAAAAAAAAAACAGCATTTTTGCTTGCACATGATTGGATGATGGAAGTCAGCGAAGCTTCTCCTCCTTTTCTAAGCTCTGGAGCAACTGCACTTTAGTTCCTTTAGTAAATAAACCTCTTATGCCGCATACACACGATCGGAATTTTCTGACAACAAATGTTGGATGTGAGCTTTTGGTCGGATATTCCGACCGTGTGTAGGCTCCATCGGACATTTGTTGTCGGAATTTCCGACAACAAATGTTTGAGAGCAGGTTCTCTATTTTTTCTGACAAGAAAAGTTATTGTCGGAATTTCCGAGCGTGTGTAGCCATTTCCGACGCACAAAAGTGCTGCGCATGCTCGGAATCAATTTGACGCATGCTCAGAATCATTGTACTTCATTTTTCTTCGCTCGTCGTAGTGTTGTATGTCTCCCCGTTCTTGACCATCGGAATTTCCGAGCAACATTTGTGCGACCGTGTGTGTGCAAGACAAGTTTGAGCCAACATCCGTCGGAAAAAAAAACACGGTTTTGTTGTCGGAAATTCCTATCGTGTGTACGTGGCATAAGTGTCCATTCAGCAACATGTAGGGGTGTTCATGATAGGGTTGCCACCTGTCCGGGTTTTACCCGGATAGTCTGGGTTTTGAATCATGTGTCCGGGTTTCAGTCCTGAAACCCAGACACAAAATTCAGACAGGAATATGGCTCGGAACAGGACCAGACAGGAGGGTGAGGGGGCACTATGCACTCCGCATTACTACTCTCTTTGGAGTGCCCAAAGGTGTCCAAGCTCTGTTACAATCCAATAGTGTTCGGGTTTGACTTGAAGAAAAAGTGGCAACCCTAGTTCTTGACCATGTTAAGCTGCTGCTGCAATGCAGGTCAGGGGCCAGCTTGACATGGTTGGGTAAATTACAAGTCTTGCTGAATCCAATTATAACTCCATTGGAAGCTAAAATAGTTCCCATTTATATACAACACCAGGCGGTGCTGTAACTCTAGTGGAATCTTGTTAACAAAAGGAGAGAAAAGAGTGATGACCTCATCAGTGTGCTGCTGTTTCTTATTTATTGGCTACTTAGCAGATTGGGGGCAGGTCGGTGACCAGCGGCGGCCCGTGCATTGTGGGCACGGGCGCCGCCCCCCCTAACACCTCCGCCGCCCTCCCTATCTATGTGCCCGGCCCCTTTCAGAACGCCGGGCACATGAATTCCTATGGCGGGGGGGTGTTTTTTGAAGCAGCTGATTAGAGCCAGAGGCTCTAATAGGCTTCAAAATAGGGTAGGCTCAGGGCGCGATCCCACCCAATTGTGTGACCATAGCAAATGAATTTTCGCTATTTTCACACTACAGTTGCTCCCCGCCAATCAGGAGGCAGGTCAGTGAGACCTGTTTCCCGATTGGCCAAAGTACCAGACGATCCTATTGGATGCCTAGCTCTGTGTAAGAGGAGACACTCTGGAGCCAGATAGAAAGTGCCGGACCTCCCGGGGGGTGCTGGCTGACAGTGCCGCGAGCCCCAGCGGCCGCCCCTGGTGCGCGGGGGGGGTGCATCAGTGCCACGCCACCTGGAGGGGGGGTAGTGCTGGTTGTTTGCCGCCCCCCCCAGAAGCCCACCAGCCACCATTGTCAGTGACCAAGACACGTTTCTTAAAGCGGAGTTCCACCCTAAAAATTAACTTTCTATTAACAGCTTGCCTTTAATGTAAAAAAATAAAAAAAATAAAAAAAAATTGTTTACTCACGTCTATCTGGCTGTTACTAGGCAGATTTCGTAAACTGCCTAGTTTCTGGTTCTAGGTGGTTCAACTTCCTGTCCTAAGACCCCATTGCCTCCCGGGAAATGATGACACTCATTTCCCAGGAGTCTCTGGGCATTACTGTGCCTAAAAATCACCCAGCATGCACCTCTCCCTGAAAACCAGGAAGAAAAAGGAACCGGGCTTCACATGCCCACACATATGATGGATACGGTCACAACATGAGCTGGAGGATATAAGGCAAGTGTTTGTAATGATTTCTGGAACGATTGGGGAGCTATTAATATGTTTTAGGGACTATTTAATGTGATTCATTTTAGTTTGCAAAAAAACAAAAAAATTATGCCCGGAACCCCGCTTTAACTTAACAGTGGGAAGAATTGAGGTCACTGACATGGTGACATGGTTCTGATGTCCAGTAAGAATGGCTGGATCACAGGACTGGTTGAACAGAGATAGAAATTATTTGATGAATAAAACACTTTACATTTTTGTATTTTATCTTTGTGGTTTGTAACAGATGGGTTCTGGTTTGGCGGGTCAGAGGAATGTAGGAAGCTTACATAATATGACAACCGCTCAAATGGGATTTCTGCACAGGCTCCGCTGCTGAGCTTATCTTTCATATTTTGTATTATTATTATTATTCCATATTATTCGTTTTATTATGTATTATTCTTATCACACATTATTTATAAAGTCCCTACATATTATGTAACACTGCACAATAAATAATAAAGGAATGATAATTGCACACTCCAAAAAACGGATCTGCAATAACTTTAGATACAATAGAGAAGGGAGATGGCAGTGGATGGAGATAATAACAGTTGGGTACAATATATATAATAGGGATGGGAGATGGCAGTGAATGGAGATAATGACAGTTGGGTACAATAGATATAATAGGAATGGGAGATGGCAGTGAATGGAGATAATAACAGTTGGGTACAATAGATAGAATAGGGATGGGAGATGGCAGTGAATGGAGATAATAACAGTTGGGTACAATAGATAGAATAGGGATGGGAGATGGCAGTGAATGGAGATAATAACAGTTGGGTGCAATAGATAGAATAGGGATGGGAGATGGCAGTGAATGGAGATAATAACAGTTGGGTACAATAGATAGAATAGGGTTGGGAGATGGCAGTGAATGGAGATAATAACAGTTGGGTACAATAGATAGAATAGGGATGGGAGGTGGCAGTGAATGGAAATAATAACAGTTGGGTACAATAGATAGAATAGAGATGGGAGATGGTAGTGAATGGAGATAATAAAAGTTGGGCACAATAGATAGAATAGGGATGGGAGATGGCAGTGAATGGAAATAATGGCAGTTGGGTACAATAGTAGGGTTAGGAGATAACAGTGAATGAAGATAATGACAGTTGGGTACAATAGATAGAATAGGGATGGGAGATGGCAGTGAATGGAGATAATAACAGTTGGGTACAATAGATAGAATAGGGATGGGAGATGACAGTGAATGGAGATAATAACAGTTGGGTACAATAGATAGAATAGGGATGGGAGATGGCAGTGAATGGAGATAATAACAGTTGGGTACACTAGATAGAATAGGGATGGGAGATGGCAGTAAATGGAGATAATGACAGTTGGGTACAATATATAGAATAGGGATGGGAGATGGCAGCGAATGGAGATAATAACAGTTGGGTACAATAGATAGAATAAGAATGGGAGATGGCAGTGAATGGAGATAATAACAGTTGGGCATGTAGCAGCCTCACCCCCCGTCCCCCTTGTAAATAAAACAGCTGGCTTGTCTAGGGGTATGCGGGAGGAGGATGAGGTTCGCTACTGCCCATGTCCTCTAGTATGTAGAGGTGAAGGCCAACACTTATGTTACCTTCAGGTCTGTGTTCTAGACGGAGCCTCTGGCCCTCCTGCAGAGGGGAAGTTTGACTGTCAGTAATAGAGCCCCACACCATAAAAAGTCCAACACTCCTTTATTCTTCTTTCACATGAACAGCATCAGTTGAACTTTTAAAACAAACAGACAGGGTGTGGATACGAGTAGGCCCAGGCACAGTGAACACTCCTATTCCTTTTTCTTGCGAATAGGCTTGACGCACGGTCTCTGCCACCGACCGTGAGATTGGTCGCTGCCATCGACCGGGTGAACTGTTGAGGCCCCTGCCACAGGCCTAATAGCAGGTCTCTGCCACTGACCTGAGTTGACTAGATGAACCGCTACCACCGGTCATAGAACATGAATCACCTTCCCTGATGAATTGGCCCCTGTTCGGGAAAGATATCCATCCGGATGGTCTCCAGAGGTTCACCCGGCACTGGCAATATGCTGCATCAGATCTTCGGTTGAATCCCTCCTCTGGTCCCTTACGCCTCTGGATTCGGGTGCCCAACACCTGGGCACCCTAGGACAATCCCTCCCTTGCGGGACCCAGTGGAAGGTACTGGGCCCCAGGCCTCCGGTTGAGTACCACACACCAGACTGAAGGTGTCTGGGATGGAACACGAACTCCACGTGTACAGACCAAGGGCACCTGGACACCGATGACGGACAGCAGCCCGCAGGCTGAAGGTGCCTGGAACTCGGACCTCGTGGTGAAGAGGTCCGCCCCCTTTATACCCTCTCCCAGCAAGCACAGCGGGTTCCCCGCCCCGCAGTACAGCTGCCGCGAGAGGTCAAAAAGGGTACGGCACTGCAGTAGTGGTTCAACCCCAGCTCAGAATGACAACACCACCTACTGAGCCGCAGGGAACTCAACACCACTGATGTCCTCACACGAATAAAACATAGCCCTGCTCTACCAATAGTGCATCTGGGTCATACTACCACCCAGATGCTGCCCCTAAATAGTACATACCCGCTACAGGTACAATAGATAGAATAGGGATGGGAGATGGCAGTGAATGGAGATAATAACAGTTGGGTACAATGGATAGAATAGGGATGGGAGATGGTAGTGAATGGAGATAATAAAAGTTGGGTACAATAGATAGAATAGGGATGGGAGATGGCAGTGAATGAAGATAATAACAGTTGGGTACAATAGATAGAATAGAGATGGGAGATGGTAGTGAATGGAGATAATAAAAGTTGGGTACATTAGATAGAATAGGGATGGGAGATGGCAGTGAATGAAGATAATGACAGTTGGGTACAATAAATAGAATAGGGATGGGAGGTGGCAGTGAATGGAGATAATAACAGTTGGGTACAATAGATAGAATAGGGATGGGAGATGGCAGTGAATGGCTATAATAACAGTTGAGTACAATAGATAGAATAGGGATGGGAGATGGCAGTGAATGGAAATAATGGCAGTTGGGTACAATAGCTACAGTAGGGATAGGAGATAGCAGTGAATGAAGATAATGACAGTTGGGTACAATAGATAGAATAGGGATGGGAGATGGCAGTGAATGGAGATAACAGTTGGGTACAATAGATAGAATAGGGATGGGAGATGGCAGTAAATGGAGATAATAACAGTTGGGTACAATAGATAGAATAGCGATGGGAGATGGCAGTGAATGGAAATAATAACAGTTGGGTACAATAGATAGAATAGAGATGGGAGATGGTAGTGAATGGAGATAATAAAAGTTGGGTAAAATAGATAGAATAGGGATGGGAGATGGCAGTAAATGGAGATAATGACAGTTGGGTACAATAAATAGAATAGGGATGGGAGGTGGCAGTGAATGGAGATAATAACAGTTGGGTACAATAGATAGAATAGGGATGGGAGATGGCAGTGAATGGATATAATAACAGTTGAGTACAATAGGGATGGGAGATGGCAGTGAATGGAAATAATGGCAGTTGGGTACAATAGTAGGGATAGGAGATAACAGTGAATGAAGATAATGACAGTTGGGTGCAATAGATAGAATAGGGATGGGAGATGGCAGTGGATGGAGATAATGGTAGTTGGGTACACTAGCAACAATAAGGAAGGTACTTGGCACCGTCAGGGGGGGGTGAAAGTTGGGTACACTAAATACAATAGGGAAGGGAGATAGCAGTGGATGGAGCTGATGGTAGTTGGGTACACTAGATGCAAAGAGTAAGGTACTTGACACTGGCTGGGGGAATGGCATTTGGGTACACTAGGTACAATATAAAAGAAAGATGGCAGTGGATGAAGCTAATGAAAGTTAGGTACACTAGATACAATAGGGAAGGGAAATGGCAGTGAATAGAGGTGATGGTAGTTGGGGACACTAGATACAATAAGGGAGGTTCTTGGCACATGGTGGAGGAATGGCAGTTGGGTACACTAAATACAATAGGAATGGGAGATGTCAGTGGATGAAGTTGAGGGTAGTTGGATACACTAAATAAAATAGGGAAGGTAGATGGCAGTGGATGAAGGTGATGGTAGGTGGGAACACTAGATACAATAAAGATGGTATTTGCTTGGCACTGGCAGGGGGCTGGCAGTTGCATACACTAGATACAATAGGGAAGGGAGATAACAGTGGCTGGAGGTGATGGTAGTTGGGTACCCTAGATGCAATAAGGAAAGGAGATGGCAGTAGATGGAGGTGATGCCAATTGGGTACAGTAGAGACAATAGGGAAGGGAGATGGTACTGGATAGAGGTGATGGCAGTTGGCTACACTAGATAGAATAAGGAAGGTACTTTGCCCTGGCTGGGGGAATGGCAGTTGGGTACACTAGATATGTAGCACACAGATCCCTGTGCTGCTTACCTCCACTTGCAGGATAGGACACACCATGTCACATGCCCAATTTCCTCCATTTTATAAAGGATGAGCGGTGTTAACAGTTTTTGGGTCCCGCAGCGAGTTACCTCCCTCCGCTGGTTCTCGTCCCTAGAGTGTAGGGAAAAGTCTATTTTCTCTCTCAAAGAAGGCCAATGTCCAGACAATGTTAAACTCCAACAGACAAGTTTATTTTTCTCTTGCATGTAACTTAGTAGGAAAGTTGAAGATAGAGATAGAGTAGGGTAGGAAGGTAGGTTCAGGCACGCAGCACTTATTTACCCTCGTTGCCACTCAAGCCTGAGTGAGTCTTGCTCACCCGGATAGATCCCTCTCACGGTTCTAGCAGCCGGTGTGAAACACGAACATTTACTTTAGAACTTTTGTCCCCTCCAAGGACAGGTTCAGGAGATCCTCTGCCACAGAATCTTTTAGTCCTTGAATCCTAAACGCTTTAGCACCCGTAACTTTTGGAGACCATAGGTGCCAATGGGGCACGTTACAGGAGCTGTTTCAATGATCACAGAATCCTTACCTCCGACAGGCAACCAGGCCTCTCCCGAGACAGTGACTTTTTTCACCGATTCCCTGGACAGGTCCTCCCCTGGTTTCCTTTCCTTCAGAGCGGGTCACCCTCCCCTGGTTTCCTTTCCTTCAGAGCGTGTCACCCTCCCACGGGTACCCTGGGACTTCTGTGATTCGGTTTAGTTGTAGGCCTCAGTTAAAGGTACTTGGCCTACCTGGAATGATGGGGCCTCGGGCCAAAGGTGCCCGGGACCCAGCACATTCACACGCACCCCTGGCCATGAGGGCCACTGAAGGTGGGGTACGTGCTGAGAACGAAGACCACGACCAATGGCGTCTGCCCCTTAAGTACCCTCTCCCGGCATGCACAGCAGGCAGACCACACCCACCGCACGACTGCTGATAGAGGACACCCAATAACGCCGCAGTGCAACCTGTGGTTCGACCTGAGACCTGGGCAACAGTGCCACCCACAGGCCAAAGGGAACTATACAACCAGACAATACCCCAGCAGAGCAGAGTCCAATCTAAGTAAATCAAACAACCTGAGCCAAACTATTGCTCAGGCTATCCCCTAAATTTCAAGCATAGCGACCCCAAATGTGGGGGTACGCTACATACACCCCCTCCTGAATAAGCCACTGTCCCTAGTGGCTGGAACAGATCAGAGAATCCCCCCTCAATCCTGAATGGGTTCTGATCTGTTCACAACTATGTACAGTACTATTATATTTTAGAATGGTGCCTGAACCAAACAGTTTGAGAATAGGGCAGTTAAAGAAAAGAAGGAAAGCATGTAGAAGATACACATCACAGTTTGCACAGAAACACACCAGTATATCACAATTTACATTCCCACCCCTCCTAACATATCTACCCCACCCATGCTCCGGCGGAGTTGATAGCAGATCACCTGCGGAGGGAGAGAAAAACAAACAAACACGCAATAACCACATCCTACTTCCTAATATATACAGAAGTAAATCATCTCTCCGGAGAGAAATTACCATCCTCTGGAAATGTGAATCGCTAAGCCTAGCATCACTGAACATATATTATCAATATAGTTCTCCAAACACTACCATCTGGTGGCAGCACAAGTCATTACACTCTCCACTATTGCCCGTGGGAATGGATTTGCTGTACCTAAACATTCCATCTTTACCATGGCGGTTTCCTGCTTGGCCCTGGCTAATCTACCCCAAAGTTCAGTTTAAGAGAGAAAAAAAACTATTTATTTTCTTCTTGCGGAGTTGAGGAGGGAGGAAAAAAAACACAGCAACAGTTCTCCAATTCCTCAATTGAGTAGATCCCCTCTTGTAACAGAGGGTAAAGTCATAAGTTCAGGGCAGGCTGCTCCTGTGAAACGGGGTAATAGAACAAACACACAAGTTCCCATTTCAAAGGTAATACTGAGGATCTGGGAGAACGAGGGTTTTCCACTGCCTATCCAAAGTCTCAATGGAATACACAGTATCCTCTCTGTCTTTGCTGCAGATCACCACTCGGTCCGCATGAATGTGCCGACCATAATTCCACTCCTTCCGACAACCCTTATAGCGATCCGTCATGGCAGCCGAACATTTTAAATACCGGCGGCCTTTATGTACTTCCAAGTGCTCCCAAACAAAGTCGGCATACCACCTCTCACGGTAGGCCTCGATCTCAAAAAGAAGTTCTTTGGGAACGTAAGGGTATTCCCATCCGTACTCCGTGGCAATCTTTTTATTCAGGAGCCGTTGCAACTGTGCTAAGGGTAGCATGTTTGCCCGCTCTCCCACTCCAGAAAGAACAATGGCATCCGGGGACCTTTTTATTGATACTAGCTCCAACTGTAGCAGAGGTGGCCGCAACGGTGGATGTTCCTCTGTAGTAGCAGGCACAGTCAATTCAGATGTAGGCAATGCAGGTATGGGAACAACTTCCTCCTTTACAGCAGGGGCCTTCACTCGGGGTGTAGTTTCCCCGGAATCCATCGGCGATCCCTCTCTTAGGCTACAAGGTGAAGTCACTGGAACTTTATCCCAACCTTTCTTTATGAAGACCTCATCTATTTCTGCATCATCACCCACATCAGATGACGAATCCAGATCAGAAGTGTCATACTCTTCTGCCGGTAAATAATTTTGTGTGGACACGGACACTTTGTCCCCTGAAGGTAAAAGTTCCCAGC
This sequence comes from Rana muscosa, assembly GCA_029206835.1. Lineage (NCBI taxonomy): Eukaryota > Metazoa > Chordata > Amphibia > Anura > Ranidae > Rana > Rana muscosa. The sequence continues at coordinate 320,822,802 of CM055122.1, forward strand.
GTTTGGCTGTCCACACATCCCCAGCAGTATGGGACATGGGCTTCTTCCCCGGCAAACTTGTTATCAGAGTTTTCCCAGCCTCCTTACCGTCCCCTGACGTGGACTTCCTGGAGGTCCCTCCGGTTACGAAGTCCGGTTCTGGCAGGCGCTGGGGCAGGCTTCGACCGCAGCAGCGGGAGGCCTGGAGGTATCCCACCTTTCTCTTGGCGGGTGGGATGGAGGTCTCGGTGGTGACAGAGGCAGCATCCGCTGTAGCATCCGTCGCTGGCTCCATAGTGGCCGGAACTCCATTTTGCACATCCGTTGCAGCCGCGGTGATGCACGTGGGCTCGACTGTAGGAGTATAGTTGTCCTCCTCCGAAGTAACAATCCCCGTGATACAATTGACCCGGTAGGCTCGGGGTGACTCGGTGGGCTGGTCCACCTTGAACAAGAACTCCCCGCAGGTCAAACACCTTCCGAATGGCCGTATCTGGACAGTCAAACCACCGCATCTGGGATAGAGCACGCCCAGGACCTGTGCATCCCTACAAGTATACAGGGCGAAGCGGCCCCTAGACTTGAGCCAGATCCCTGTATCCATCAGGGGGGCAGTGAGGGGAGAAATGTCCATGGTAGAGGTAGTTGGGAACATCCGAGGTTCCGATGCAATGGAAGTCCATGGGGTAGCAGACATATTTCTTCTCCTTCACTAGTCCAGCTCGTACTGTCCCTTGGCGCCAATGCGCCACGTGCAACTCACAGTTGGCGGGGGCTCCTCCCCCTTTTTCCTTGCTGCACGTAGCTCGCAGGCTTTTCTTCCACTAAGACACGCCCACGAACTACGCAGTTAGAATGAAAATCAAAGTACAGACCTGACCTCCATTTTCTCGAATAAAGTGACGCAGTCCAACTTTCCTTAAATGGCTGGCCTCCACAGAACACACAGACATGAGAGAAAAATAGTCCAACTTCCAGGGGGGGGTAGCTGAAAAATCCCAGACGAGCCCCCACGTGTAGCACACAGATCCCTGTCCTACTTACCTCCACTTGCAGGATAGGACACACCATGCCACATACCCAGTTTCCTCCATTTTGTAAAGGATGAGCGGTGTTAACAGTTTTTGGGTCCCGCAGCGAGTTACCTCCCTCCGCTGGTTCTCGTCCCTAGAGTGTAGGGAAAAGTCTATTTTCTCTCTCAAAGAAGGCCAATGTCCAGACAATGTTAAACTCCAACAGACAAGTTTATTTTTCTCTTGCTTGTAACTTAGTAGGAAAGTTGAAGATAGAGATAGAGTAGGGTAGGAAGGTAGGTTCAGGCACGCGGCACTTATTTACCCTCGTCGCCACTCAAGCCTGAGTGGGTCTTGCTCACCCGGATAGATCCCTCTCACGGTTCTAGCAGCCAGAGTAAAACACGAACATTTACTTTAGAACTTTTGTCCCCTTAAAGGACAGGTTCAGGAGATCCTCTGCCACAGAATCTTTTAGTCCTTGAATCCTAAACGCTTTAGCACCCGTAACTTTTGGAGACTATAGGTGCCAATGGGGTACGTTACAGGAGCTGTTTCAATAATCACAGAATCCTTCCCTCTGACAGGCAACCAGGCCTCTCCCGAGACAGTGACTTTCTTCACCGATTCCCTGGACAGGTCCTCCCCTGGTTTCCTTTCCTTCAGAGCGGGTCATCCTCCCCTGGTTTCCTTTCCTTCAGAGCGGGTCACCCTCCCACGGGTACCCTGGGACTTCTGTGATTTGGTTTAGTTGTAGGCCTCAGTTAAAGGCACTGGGCCTACTTGGAACGATGGGGCCTCGGGCCAAAGGTGCCCGGGACCCAGCACATTCACACGCACCCCTGGCCATGAGGGCCACCGAAGGTGGGGTACGTGCTGAGAACGAAGACCACGACCAATGGCGTCTGCCCCTTAAGTACCCTCTCCCGGCATGCACAGCAGATAGACCACGCCCACCGCACGACTGCCAAGAGAGGACACCCAATAACGCCGCAGTGCAACCTGTGGTTCAACCCGAGACCTGGGCAACAGTGCCACCCACAGGCCAAACGGAACTATACAACCAGGCAACACCCCAGCAGAGCAGAGGCCAATCTAAGTAAATAAAACAGCCTGAGCCAAACTATAGCTAAGGCTATCCCCTAAATTTCAAGCATAGCGACCCCAAATGTGGGGGTCCGCTACATATACAATAGGGAAATGAGATGGCAGTGGATAGAGGTGATGGTAGTTGGGTACATTAGCTACAATAAGGAAGGTACTTGGCACTGGCTGAGGGGACGGCATTTGGGTACACTAGATACAATAAGGAAGGACAATGTCAGTAGATGGAGGTGATGCCAATTGGGTACACCAGATACAATAGGGAAGGGGAGATGCCAGTGGATGGAGGTGATGGTAGTTGTGTACACAGGATGCAATGATGAAGGTACTTGGCACTGGCATTTGGATGGTAGTTGGGTACACTAGATACAATAGGGAAGGGAGATGGCAGGGGATGGAGGTGATGGTAGTTGGGTACACAGGATGCAATGATGAAGGTACTTGGCACTGGCATTTGGATGCTAGTTGGGTACACTAGATACAATAGGGAAGGGAGATGCCAGTGGATGGAGGTGATGGTAGTTGGGTACACAGGATGCAATGATGAAGGTACTTGGCACTGGCATTTGGATGGTAGTTGGGTACACTAGATACAATAGGGAAGGGAGATGGCAGGGGATGGAGGTGATGACAGTTGGGTTCTTATAAGAAATGATAGCGAAAAAAAAATGGTATTTCTCTGTTAAATATGTTTAAGGTGCATATCTGTTTGATTAAACAAGACGATTCCAGAGAATAGGACAAACCTCAGACATATTCCGCACGTCATGGGGGGTTTTTATGGTGAAGACTAGGGATGGGCCCGGTGCTCGATTCGAACCCATGTTCGAATCGAGCATCGGGCGTTCGCTCGCTCGTCGAGCCCAGAACTATTTGGGCCGTTCGCATCACATTCGTGTGATGCGAGCGGCCCCGCAATGCATTGCGGCCGGCGCGGCCGGCGCAGTGCATTGCTGGCTGATGATTGGCCAAGCATGCACTGTGACCCCGCATGCTTGGCCAATCACAGCGCCCGAAACTCGGAGAGCAATAATTGGCTACAGGCAGGACGCCTGTAGCCAATTACAGCTCAGGGGCTTTAGTACACGCCCCACCATTTAAAAGGCCGCCACGCCATCGGCCCCGGTCACATGAGTTCCGGCTTTAGGAGAGATTAGTCTGCTGATTCTGTCTTTGCTTGATACTGAAAGATTTGCTCTTCTTTGCTAAACCATTGGCTATTTCTTTGCTAAACCATTGCTACCTAAGTCATTGATCGTTCATTGCTGCTGATTGCACAGTTAGTGTGTTATTAGCTGCTGCTGGGGATTAGTCTGGTGCGTGCTTACTGTTAGTACAGTATTGCAGTAGTACCAACCGCAGTGCTGTTAGCACAGCATTGCACCCCAACAGCACCCATAGGACTTCTAGTGTGTTAGTGGCAGCAAACAGAGCTCCTATATTTTCTTCTCAGCAGCACCCATAGGACTTCTAGTGTGTTAGTGGCATCACACAGAGCTCCTATATTTTCTTCTCAGCAGCACCCATAGGACTTCTAGTGTGTTAGTGGCAGCAAACAGAGCTCCTATATTTTCTTCTCAGCAGCACCCATAGGACTTCTAGTGTGTTAGTGGCAGCAAACAGAGCTCCTATATTTTCTTCTCAGCAGCACCCATAGGACTTCTAGTGTGTTAGTGGCATCACACAGAGCTCCTATATTTTCTTCTCAGCAGCACCCATAGGACTTCTAGTGTGTTAGTGGCAGCAAACAGAGCTCCTATATTTTCTTCTCAGCAGCACCCATAGGACTTCTAGTGTGTTAGTGGCAGCAAACAGAGCTCCTATATTTTCTTCTCAGCAGCACCCATAGGACTTCTAGTGTGTTAGTGGCATCACACAGAGCTCCTATATTTTCTTCTCAGCAGCACCCATAGGACTTCTAGTGTGTTAGTGGCATCACACAGAGCTCCTATATTTTCTTCTCAGCAGCACCCATAGGACTTCTAGTGTGTTAGTGGCATCACACAGAGCTCCTATATTTTCTTCTCAGCAGCACCCATAGGACTTCTAGTGTGTTAGTGGCATCACACAGAGCTCCTATATTTTCTTCTCAGCAGCACCCATAGGACTTCTAGTGTGTTAGTGGCAGCAAACAGAGCTCCTATATTTTCTTCTCAGCAGCACCCATAGGACTTCTAGTGTGTTAGTGGCATCACACAGAGCTCCTATATTTTCTTCTCAGCAGCACCCATAGGACTTCTAGTGTGTTAGTGGCAGCAAACAGAGCTCCTATATTTTCTTCTCAGCAGCACCCATAGGACTTCTAGTGTGTTAGTGGCAGCAAACAGAGCTCCTATATTTTCTTCTCAGCAGCACCCATAGGACTTCTAGTGTGTTAGTGGCAGCAAACAGAGCTCCTATATTTTCTTCTCAGCAGCACCCATAGGACTTCTAGTGTGTTAGTGGCATCACACAGAGCTCCTATATTTTCTTCTCAGCAGCACCCATAGGACTTCTAGTGTGTTAGTGGCATCACACAGAGCTCCTATATTTTCTTCTCAGCAGCACCCATAGGACTTCTAGTGTGTTAGTGGCAGCAAACAGAGCTCCTATATTTTCTTGTCAGCAGCACACATAGTACCTATAGTGTGTTAGTGTCAGCACCCATAGGACCTACAGTGTGTTGTGAGCACACATAGGAGTTCTATTTTTTATACTATATACACTACCGACTACAATGGCTGGAAGACCGCCAAGGAGAGGCAGAGCGTGCCGAGGCAAGAACACAGGGCAGGCAGGCTCTGTTTCTAGAGACAACAGTGCTGGCCGTGGACGTGGTCGTGCATCGTCATCAGCGCGTGGCCATGGGACACGCTTGTCTTTGTTTTCGGCAGCTGGACATGTGGAGCCGCATCATGCCGAAGGCTTGGTAGAATGGATGACCAAGCCCTCCTCATCCTCCTCATCCTCTCTCACCCAGGCTCAGGGTACTGGCAGAGCAGCTGCCAACGCGTACTCAATGGCATCATCAGCCACCCCTTCCCTAGACCCACCATGTCCTCCTGAGGAGTCCCCCGAACTGTTTGAGCACAGTGTTGGGTACATGCTCCAGGAGGATGCCCAACGATTCGAAGGCTCGGATGATGATACCCAGCTTGAGGAAGTCAGTAGTGTGCGCGCAGAGAAAGGGGATGCTGAAGGACAGCAATCTGGCAGTAGTGTTCCACCAGCTGCAGCTTACTGCCAGGTTTGCTCTAGTGGTGAAGAGGGAGGGGATGATGAGGTCACTGACTCCACGTGGGTGCCTGAAGGGAGAGAGGAGGAGGAGGATGCAGCGTCACATGTCCAACGAGGCAGGATGCCCCCTGGAGGCCAGCTAGAGGCCAGCACAGCAACTGTACCACACCGCAGAGCTCCGCCTGTGCAGGGCGCTGCCTCTGCACGTTATCACAAAAGTTCTTTGGTGTGGGCCTTTTTTGAGACGAGTGCATCAGATCGCACCACTGCTATTTGCAATATTTGTCTCAAGCGTATCTCGCGTGGCCAAAACATCAGCCGCTTGGGCACCACAAGCATGAGCAGACATATGTCGACCTGCCATGCAGCTCGTTGGCAAGCACACATAAAAGACCCACACCAAAGAACAAAGCGGACCTCTCCTTGCTCCTCATCAGCTGGGATCTCCATCCCCACTATATCTTCAGTCCTCTCTGAAAGCTGCTCTGAGAGGACTGAAGGTGTAGAATTAGGTGTGTCACAACCAAGTACTTGCAGTACACCGACGTCCGATTGTAGCAGGCAAATTTCCCTGCCCCAGCTGCTGGACCGTCGAAAGAAGTATACTCCCAGCCATCCACATGCCCAGCGGTTGAATGCTAGCTTGGCTAAATTGCTAGCACTTCAACTGCTGCCTTTTCAGTTGATAGACTCGGCCCCCTTCCGTGAGTTTGTTCAATGTGCGGTTCCTCAGTGGCAGGTTCCCAAACGCCACTTTTTCTCACGGAAGGCAATTCCGTCTCTCTACTGGCATGTGGAAGGCAATGTCCATGCCTCGCTGGACAGGGCGGTCAGCGGTAAGGTGCATATTACCGCTGACTCATGGTCCAGCAGGCATGGACAGGGACGTTATCTTTCTTTCACGGCCCATTGGGTCACTCTATTGGTAGCTGGGAGGGATGCAGGACAAGGTGCAGTAGTGTTGGAGGTTGTTCCGCCACCACGCCTCCAAAATGCTACTACTGGTTGTGACACACCTCTCTCCTCCACCCCCTCCTCTTCTTCTTCCTCCATGTCCTCTTCGAGTGCTCTGTCCTCGGAACCAGCGGTGCTCCGTAGGCGTACAAGGGGCTACGCGAGTACGCAGGCAAAAAGATGCCATGCCGTGCTTGCGCTGGTGTGTTTGGGGGACAGGAGCCACACTGGGCCAGAGGTTCTGGCAGCTCTGCAGGGGCAGGCCGAGAGGTGGTTGACGCCACGCCAGCTTAAGCCAGGAATGGTCGTTTCTGATAATGGCACCAACCTCCTCTCCGCCCTGCGACAGGGGCAGCTCACCCATGTGCCCTGTATGGCTCACGTCCTCAACCTGGTGGTGCAGCGGTTCTTGGGCAGGTTCCCAGGCTTACAGGATGTCCTGAGGCAGGCCAGGAAAGTCTGTGTGCATTTCCGCCGATCTTATAATGCCAGTGCTCGGCTGACTGAGCTGCAAAAGGAGCTGAACCTGCCCAAGAACCGCCTAATATGTGACATGCCCACCAGGTGGAACTCAACGTTGGCCATGCTGCAGCGACTGCACACGCAGCAGAGGGCCATCAATGAGTACCTTTGCGACTACGGCACCAGGACAGGGTCAGGGGAGCTTGGCTTTTTTTCCCCACGCCAGTGGAGCATGATCAGGGATGCATGCACTGTCCTCTCACCATTTGAGGAGGCCACGAGGATGGTGAGCAGTGACAGTGCATGCATCAGTGACACTGTACCTCTTGTCCACCTGTTGGAGCATACGCTGCGTGGGATAATGGACAGGGCACTTGAGGCAGAACAGAGGCAGGAAGAGGAGGACTTCCTTGTCTCTCAAGGCCCCCTTTATCCAGACAATGTTCCTTCTGTCCCACCCATCACACAGGAAGAGGAGGAGGAGGAGGAGGAGGAGGAGGATTGTGTGAGCATGGAGGTGGAGCCTGGCACTCAGCATCAGCAGCAGCAGTCTTTTAGGGATGATGTACAGTCCCAACAAACCAGTGGACTTGTACGTGGCTGGGAGGAGGTGGCTGGCGATCATGTCATCCTCAGTGACCCAGAAGACTCCGGACCGAATGCCTCAGCTAACCTACGCTGCATGGCCTCCCTGATCCTGCAAAGCCTGCGGAAGGATCCTCGTGTTCTTCGGATCAAGGAGAGTGACCATTACTGGCTGGCCACTCTCCTTGATCCACGTACAAGGGTAAGGTTGCGGACCTTATCTTGCCGTCGCAGAGGGAGCAGAGGATGAGACATCTCAGGGAGGCCTTGCAGAAAGGTCTGTGCAACGCGTTCCCAGAAACTGGGAGGTTACAAACTCCTGGTCCTGGACGACGAGTTGCTGAGGCTTCGGTCAGTAGCAGAAGGAGCGGTGGGGAAGGTGGACGTCTGACCGATGCGTTCAGACAATTTTTTAGTCCGCAGCCCCAAGGTATGATCGGTTCCAGCAACCATCGCCAGCGTCTGATATACATGGTGCAGGAATACCTAGGGGCAAGGTCAGACTTGGACACCTTTCCCACCGAAAATCCTCTGGCTTACTGGGTCCTGAGGATGGATCACTGGCCAGAGCTTGCACAGTATGCAATTGAGCTACTGGCCTGTCCTGCATCCAGCGTTCTTTCCGAACGCACATTCAGTGCTGCTGGAGGATTTGTCACCGATCATAGGGTGCGCCTGTCCACCGACTCGGTTGATCGACTGACCTTCATAAAAATGAATCAGTCTTGGATCACCACCAGCTACCAGACACCTGAAGCGGATATAACGGAATAATTTATAATGTCACATCCCTTCAAGACTGCCTATGCTGATGCTGAGTGACTGTCCTGTTATGTTCACTGACTATCCTCTTCCTCCTCCTCAATGATCCATGCCACCACACCAGTGCCTAAGGCACAATTTTTCAGCCCCTGTATAACAGGGGCGTGTAATTACAATTTTTTAAAAAGATGCTTCGCAACAGGTGTGACTACTGTGCTCAGAGTACAGTATCTGTGAGGGGTTGCAGTGTTGTGGCACCAGCACCAGTGCCTAAGGCACAATTTTTCAGCCCCTGTTGGGGCGTGTAATTACAATTTTTAGGCAATGCTTTGCAACAGGTCTCATTGCTGTGCTCAGAGTACAGTATCTGTGAGGGGTTGCAGTGTTGTGGCACCAGCACCAGTGCCTAAGGCACAATTTTTCAGCCCCTGTATAACAGGGGCGTGTAATTACAATTTTTTAAAAAGATGCTTCGCAACAGGTGTGACTGCTGTGCTCCAAGTACAGTATCTGTGAGGGGTTGCAGTGTTGTGGCACCAGCACCAATGCCTAAGGCACAATTTTTCAGCCCCTGTTTAACAGGGGCGTGTAATTACAAATCTTGATCTAATAGTTCACAGCAGGGCCCATTCCTGCGCCCACCAAGAGTAACTATGAGGGCCTACAGTCTTGTGGCAACACCGTCCACCACCACCACCACCACCAAAGGCCCAATTTTTCTGCCCTGTTCAACAGGTGCATGCAATTACAAATCTTGATCTAATAACTCACAGCAGGGCCCATTCCTGCACCCACCAAGAGTAAATGTGAGGGCTTACAGTCTTGTGGCAACACCGTCCACCACCACCACCACCACCACCAAAGGCCCAATTTTTCTGCCCGGTTCAACAGGTGCATGCAAGTACAAATCTTGATCTATTAACTCACAGCAGGGCCCATTCCTGTGCCCACCAGTCTTGTGGCTACACCAACATCTAATAGGGCAAATTTCTGCAGAGTATATACGGCAGGCAGGGCCAGCCCAAGACATTGTGCTGCCTGGGCCCAGGATCAAAATGCTGCCCCCCTCCTCCCTACCGCCCCCCCCCCAAAAAAAAAAATAATAATAATCACGCCCACCAAAAGGCCCCCACATTTATTATTTTATATTATGACAATAATAAACAAAATTACATTTATTAGGAAGTCAGATTTCGACGTAATAGTGGTGGTGGGGTTCAGACAGAGGCAGCGGCGGTTGTGGTGAGGGGGGAGGGGAGGTTAGACACAGGCAGGGGTGGTAGGGGAGGTTAGGCACAGGTAGGGGGGATTAGACACAAGCAGGGGTGGTAGGGGAGGTTAGACACAGGCAGGGGTGGTAGGGAGTTTAGATACTGACAGGGGTGGTAGGGAGGTTAGACACAGGCAGAGGTGGTAGGGGAGGTTAGACACAGGCAGAGGTGGTAGGGGAGGTTAGACACAGGCAGAGGTGGTAGGGAGGTTAGACACAGGCAGAGGTGGTAGGGAGGTTAGACACAGGCAGGGGTGGTAGGGGGATTAGACACAGGCAGGGGTGGTAGGGGGGTTAGACACAGGCAGGGGTGGTAGGGGGATTAGACACAGGCAGGGATGGTAGGGGGTTAGACACAGGCAGGGGTGGTAGGGGGGGTTAGACACAGGCAGGGATGGTAGGGGGGATTAGACACAGGCAGGGGTGGTAGGGGGGTTAGACACAGGCAGGGGTGGTAGGGGGGGTTAGACACAGGCAGGGGTGGTAGGGGGATTAGACACAGGCAGGGGTGGTAGGGGGGGTTAGACACAGGCAGGGATGGTAGGGGGGTTAGACACAGGCAGGGATGGTAGGGGGGTTAGACACAGGCAGGGGTGGTAGGGGGATTAGACACAGGCAGGGGTGGTAGGGGGGGTTAGACACAGGCAGGGATGGTAGGGGGGGTTAGACACAGGCAGGGATGGTAGGGGGGATTAGACACAGGCAGGGGTGGTAGGGGGGTTAGACACAGGCAGGGGTGGTAGGGGAGGTTAGACACAGGCAGGGGGGTTAGACACAGGCAGAGGTGGTAGGGGAGGTTAGACACAGGCAGAGGTGGTGGAGATGGGATTAGTGACACTTACTTTCTCTCAGTGTCAGCCGCGCCTATAGCGATCCCTCTTCCATCATGGGGTCTATGCTCAGCCGAAAGCTCCTCCCCCTTTACGCTGTTGTTCGTCAGCTGACTTTCTCGTCAGCAGCATGGGGGGGGAGCTGTGGAGAGGATGGGCGGGCGGCCAGCTGTGCGGTTATGGCAGCGAATGGTCTGCCAATACTTCTAATAGCAGCGGCGCTGGGCCATCCACATAGTGGGATGAAGAGCGGAGCGGGTGGGCGTAGCGGAGCCCGATTGGGCGGGATTACTGTATTTATGGGCGTCAATGTGCCGCCCCTCAGAACCTGCCGCCTGGGACAATGGTCCCATCGGGTCCCATGGTAGGGCCGGCCCTGACGGCAGGCCCCTACTTTCAAACATCCAACTTACAAACGACTCCTACTTGCAAACGGCAAGAGAAAACAGGAAGTGAGAGGAAATCTACCCCTAGGAAGGAAAATTCTATCCTGTTAGATTTAATTTGGGAAAAAGGTATCTCCTCTCTACTGATGCTTTATCACCAATCCTTGTTTCAATTAAAACCCCACTTTTCCAAAAACATTTGTCATTGGGACGGAAAGTGAGGTGACATGTTCTGAACAGATGTGCAAAGACAGCAAATGTTACAGGGGTGATAACCCCTCCCTATGTTCTCCAAAAAGCTTAAAAATTGATTTTTTTGGGATGTAGCTACACTTCATAATGTACCTGTTCAGATTCTACTTAAGAACAAACCTACAGTCCATGTCTTGTTTGCACCACCTATATACTGCTGTTCAGAGTATATAGGGTTGTAGGTATAGGGTTTTATTTTGGGTGCGGGGTCCCCCTTAGTATCCATACAAGACCCAAAGGGGCTGGGGTGGGGGGGGGGGGGGTGATGGGGTAGCCATGCCATTTTTCTCAAGGATTTTCAGCCATATGGCGGCCAGGACAAGACATGACATTGAAGCCGCAAGTGGTTTTAAATGGCTTCTTTTTTTCCTTTACAAATGTCATTTTGTGCAAGGACAGTTCTAAACACGGGAAACACATGCCACTTCACAGGCATACTTTAGACACCCCCCAGGTACCGTATTTAAAGGAAAATTTCACATTTTTTTTTTTCACTTTATGCATCATTAAAATGACTGCTCCCGAAAAAACTTTAGTTTTTAAAATTTCTTTTTGCATTGATATATGTCCCCTGGGGCAGGACCCGGGTCCCCAAACCTGTTTTATAACATTAACATGCATATTGGCCGTTGTAATTAGCAATTTTGATTTCGAACGTTCGCGTCCATTATAACGAATAGGGTTCGAAAATTCGCGCGAACTTTCGGTCCGTTCGAAGGTTCTGGTGCGAACCGAACCCGGGGGTGTTCGGCTCATCCCTAGTGAAGACATTATTGGGTCAGTGGGGGGCAGAGTGGACGGTTTGGACTGTGTTTTATGCACCAGATGAGGAAGACACGTGAGTCACAAACTGCTAAATGTCCTGAATAATTGAATTGTCAGGTTGACAGGAAACCAGCAAAGGGATTGGCAGAGAGGGGCAGCAAATAAGGAGTGATGGGAGGGATCGGTCTTTATTATATATATTCCCAGCCTATATAGTATTCCTTCTCAGGCTCCACTGCCTATGTGCTTTACTAATTGTATCTATTTATTGTATTTTTTTAAATTATTTGTAATATTACTATTGTTATCATCTCATCGGTCTGCATGCGATCCCTCCATCCAATCCACAGCTGACGTGCTCGTTATTTGGGGACGTCAGAATGAGGATGAAGGGACATTGGGACAACAGATTTTAATGCAAATAAGGGAGGATTGGCAAGCGCCTGTGAATGATCCGTGCCTGGTGCCCCCCTCTCTTTCTTTCTCTGCCTTTTTTTTTTTTCAACCGTGCCTCTGCAGCATGTGATGGGGAGGCAGCGAGGAAGGGGTTAAGCCCTCGGCACGTTGTGGATGCTCATTAACCCTTCCCGAGCCGGCTGTGTTATCATGCACAGCAGGCCCCGCTGCTGTGCGCTGCAATAGAACATGCACAGAAAAAAGGGAAAAGAGGGGGAAATCACAGAATTGCAGCAGACGAGAGGTAGGATGTCATTCTCTCTCCTCCTGTGAACAGATTGCTTGTCTTAGTCACATACTGGTATAAAAATAGCTGCTGGGAAAAAAAAAAAGAAAAAGAAAAAAACGTTCCCCTTTTTTTTTTTTTCCTTCCCCAGGCTTCAGATGGATGCATCGGAGTGGTACCGCGGGAGACCGAGCTCTCAGCTCTGGAATATCCACAGCCAAGTTTACATCGAGACCACCGACGCCACTTACCTGCCGCTGGAGGATGGCAAGGGGACAAGTAAGTAGAGAGCGAACCATGGTTCATTTATGGTTCATTCGTGGTCTATTCATGGTTCATTAAATGGTCCCCTTATGGTTCATTCATGGTCCACTCATGGTTCATTCACGGTCCACTCATGGTCCATTCGTGATCCATTCGTGGTCCATTCGTGATCCATTCGTGGTCCATTCGTGATCC
>CM055122.1:320840520-321020520 GCA_029206835.1 Rana muscosa
CTCCTGCCCACCCCTTGGCTATGAGGCTACAGGGCAGGAGTGCCTAGGCATACTCGTATACCTGGAAGTGCACTGCTATTTTTCACGACTAATTCAAGACAAAAAGCTTTTTTTAGGTTACAGATCAGGCATAATTAACACTTTTAATTCCTCATTATAACATTGCAAATCTTCACCTTTTGAATTTAGGTCCACATTAAAGTGAAAGAAAACCCCAACTATAGCTATGCTTAAAATGTTCCCTCCCCCCCTCCTGTCGAACCCATAAAAAAAAAAGATTTGTGTGCTTACCTAATTTCAATCCGCTCTATTCCACTCACATGATCCTAGAGCGCTATGTAAGGGAGCGCTCAACAATGGCTGTGAATTCCGGGAGAAGTGATGTTACTCATATGCTCCCATTCCCTGGATATTGTCGGCAGTCCCTCCTCTCCCCTGCAGCAGCAGCTCACTGACACAGGGGAGCCAGAGCTGCAGGGTCATGTGACTGGACTGGATTGGATTAAAAATTGGAACGTACACAGATCTGTTTTGTACAGGCATAGGCGTGTGCAAGGGGTATGCCAAGTGTGCCTGGGCGCACACCCTAGACAACAAATGCGGTGCAAATTCCCCCTGCTGCCTAGGCTTGAGACCCCCCGCCTCCCCCGACAGCGCTGCTGGCTTCCCTCATTTCCTGATGGCTGCTGCAGGGGATGTTTCAGGATGTAGAGCGGGGGAAGAGGCTGGTAAATATGTCATTTACCGACCCCTTCCTTTTCTGAATGAACACTGTAAGTGATTGGTACCGAGCGCTCACTGTGTTAATTCAAAGCTGAAGCATAGTAAACTGTATTTCCTATGCTTCAGTCTGCGAATGAACAGGTATATTTGTCCTCATTCCCTTTCTCTGTCTCAAATGTGAAACATCAGGGGGTCTGTTTAGATCCCTGATATTTCACCAAAGCCCCCCAACAGGGCTTTTTAGAAATTGTAAAAAAAAATTATAATATTGTAAAAAAAAAAATTATTAAAATAAAATTGTATAAAATAACAAAAAAAATTAATAATAAAAATACAAAACCACTGACACCATCCATTGCTCTACTAACACCATCCACTGCTCTACTGACACCTTCCACTGCTCTACTCACACCGTCCACTGCCCTACTGACACCGTCCACTGCTCTACTAACACCATCCACTGCTCTACTCACACCGTCCACTGCTCTACTGACACCATCCACTGCCCTACTGACACCGTCCACTGCCCTACTGACACCGTCCACTGCTCTACTGACACCATCCACTGCCCTACTGACACCGTCCACTGCCCTACTGACACCATCCACTGCCCTACTGACACCGTCCACTGCCCTACTGACACCGTCCACTGCCCTACTGACACCGTCCACTGCTCTACTGACATCATCCACTGCTCTACTCACACCGTCCACTGCTCCACTGACACCGTCCACTGCCCTACTGACACCGTCCACTGCCCTACTGACACCGTCCACTGCTCTACTGACACCATCCACTGCTCTACTGACACCATCCACTGCACTACTGACACCGTCCACTGCTCTACTGACACCGTCCACTGCCCTACTGACACCGTCCACTGCCCTACTGAAACCGTCCACTGCTCTACCGACACCATCCACTGCTCTACTGACACCATCCACTGCAGTACTGACACCGTCCTCTGCTCTACTCACACCGTCCACTGCTCTACTGACACCATCCACTGCCCTACTGACACCATCCACTGCCCTACTGACACCGTCCACTGCTCTACTGACACCATCCACTGCCCTACTGACACCATCCACTGCCCTACTGACACCTTCCACTGCTCTACTGACACCATCCACTGCCCTACTGACACCATCCACTGCCCTACTGACACCTTCCACTGCTCTACTGACACCATCCACTGCCCTACTGACACCATCCACTGCCCTACTGACACCTTCCACTGCTCTACTGACACCATCCACTGACCTACTGACACCATCCACTGCCCTACTGACACCTTCCACTGCTCTACTGACACCATCCACTGCACTACTGACACCATCCACTGCTCTACTGACACCATCCACTGCTCTACTGACACCATCCACTGCTCTACTGACACCGTCCACTGCTCTACTGACACTATCCACTGCTCTACTAACACCGTCCACTGCTCTACTGACACCCTCCACTGCTCTACTGACACCGTCCACTGCTCTACTAACACCGTCCACTGCTCTACTGACACCATCCACTGCTCTACTGACACCATCCACTGCACTACTGACACCGTCCACTGCTCTACTGACACCATCCACTGCCCTACTGACACCATCCACTGCTCTACTGACACCATCCACTGCCCTACTGACACCATCCACTGCCCTACTGACACCTTCCACTGCTCTACTGACACCATCCACTGCACTACTGACACCATCCACTGCTCTACTGACACCATCCACTGCACTACTGACACCGTCCACTGCCCTACTGACACCATCCACTGCCCTACTGACACCGTCCACTGCTCTACTGACACTATCCACTGCCCTACTGACACCATCCACTGCCTTACTGACACCATCCACTGCTCTACTGACACCGTCCACTGCCCTACTGACACCATCCACTGCCCTACTGACACCGTCCACTGCTCTACTGACACTATCCACTGCTCTACTGACAACATCCATTGCTCTACTGACACCATCCACTACCCTACTGACACTGTCCACTGCCCTACTGACACCGTCCTCTGCCCTACTGACACCATCCACTGCTCTACTCACACCGTCTACTGCTCCACTGACACCGTCCACTGCCCTACTGACACCGTCCACTGCCCTACTGACACCATCCACTGCCCTACTGACACCATCCACTGCTCTACTGACACCATCCACTGCCCTACTGACACCATCCACTGCCCTACTGACACCTTCCACTGCTCTACTGACACCATCCACTGCCCTACTGACACCGTCCACTGCTCTACTGACACCGTCCACTGCCCTACTGACACCGTCCACTGCCCTACTGACTCCGTCCACTGCTCTACTGACTCCGTCCACTGCTCTACTGACACCGTCCACTGCTCTACTGACACCGTCCACTGCTCTACTGACACCATCCACTGCTCTACTGACACCATCCACTGCTCTACTGACACCGTCCACTGCCCTACTGACACTATCCACTGCTCTACTAACACCGTCCACTGCTCTACTGACACCCTCCACTGCTCTACTGACACCATCCACTGCACTACTGACACCGTCCACTGCTCTACTGACACTATCCACTGCTCTACTGACAACATCCATTGCTCTACTGACACCATCCACTACCCTACTGACACTGTCCACTGCCCTACTGACACCGTCCTCTGCCCTACTGACACCATCCACTGCTCTACTCACACCGTCCACTGCTCCACTGACACCGTCCACTGCCCTACTGACACCGTCCACTGCCCTACTGACACCGTCCACTGCCCTACTGACACCGTCCACTGCTCTACTGACACCGTCCACTGCCCTACTGACACCGTCCACTGCCCTACTGACACCGTCCACTGCTCTACTGACACCCTCCACTGCTCTACTGACACCATCCACTGCACTACTGACACCGTCCACTGCTCTACTGACACTATCCACTGCTCTACTGACACCATCCACTGCTCTACTGACACCATCCACTGCACTACTGACACCGTCCACTGCTCTACTGACACCATCCACTGCCCTACTGACACCATCCACTGCTCTACTGACACCATCCACTGCCCTACTGACACCATCCACTGCCCTACTGACACCTTCCACTGCTCTACTGACACCATCCACTGCCCTACTGACACCGTCCACTGCTCTACTGACACCGTCCACTGCCCTACTGACACCGTCCACTGCCCTACTGACACCGTCCACTGCTCTACTGACACCGTCCACTGCTCTACTGACACCATCCACTGCTCTCCTGACACCGTCCACTGCTCTACTGACACCATCCACTGCTCTACTGACACCATCCACTGCTCTACTGACAACGTCCACTGCTCTACTGACACTATCCACTGCTCTACTAACACCGTCCACTGCTCTACTGACACCCTCCACTGCTCTACTGACACCATCCACTGCACTACTGACACCGTCCACTGCTCTACTGACACCATCCACTGCCCTACTGACACCATCCACTGCTCTACTGACACCATCAACTGCCCTACTGACACCATCCACTGCCCTACTGACACCTTCCACTGCTCTACTGACACCATCCACTGCCCTACTGACACCATCCACTGCCCTACTGACACCTTCCACTGCTCTACTGACACCATCCACTGCTCTACTGACACCATCCACTGCACTACTGACACCGTCCACTGCCCTACTGACACCGTCCACTGCTCTACTGACACCGTCCACTGCTCTACTGACACCATCCACTGCTCTACTGACACCGTCCACTGCTCTACTGACACCATCCACTGCTCTACTGACACCATCCACTGCTCTACTGACACCGTCCACTGCTCTACTGACACCATCCACTGCACTACTGACACCGTCCACTGCCCTACTGACACCATCCACTGCCCTACTGACACCGTCCACTGCTCTACTGACACTATCCACTGCCCTACTGACACCATCCACTGCCCTACTGACACCATCCACTGCTCTACTGACAACGTCCACTGCTCTACTGACACTATCCACTGCTCTACTAACACCGTCCACTGCTCTACTGACACCCTCCACTGCTCTACTGACACCATCCACTGCACTACTGACACCGTCCACTGCTCTACTGACACCATCCACTGCCCTACTGACACCATCCACTGCTCTACTGACACCATCCACTGCCCTACTGACACCATCCACTGCCCTACTGACACCATCCACTGCCCTACTGACACCATCCACTGCCCTACTGACACCTTCCACTGCTCTACTGACACCATCCACTGCACTACTGACACCATCCACTGCTCTACTGACACCATCCACTGCACTACTGACACCGTCCACTGCCCTACTGACACCATCCACTGCCCTACTGACACCGTCCACTGCTCTACTGACACTATCCACTGCCCTACTGACACCATCCACTGCCTTACTGACACCATCCACTGCTCTACTGACACCGTCCACTGCCCTACTGACACCATCCACTGCCCTACTGACACCGTCCACTGCTCTACTGACACTATCCACTGCTCTACTGACAACATCCATTGCTCTACTGACACCATCCACTACCCTACTGACACTGTCCACTGCCCTACTGACACCGTCCTCTGCCCTACTGACACCATCCACTGCTCTACTCACACCGTCTACTGCTCCACTGACACCGTCCACTGCCCTACTGACACCGTCCACTGCCCTACTGACACCATCCACTGCCCTACTGACACCATCCACTGCTCTACTGACACCATCCACTGCCCTACTGACACCATCCACTGCCCTACTGACACCTTCCACTGCTCTACTGACACCATCCACTGCCCTACTGACACCGTCCACTGCTCTACTGACACCGTCCACTGCCCTACTGACACCGTCCACTGCCCTACTGACTCCGTCCACTGCTCTACTGACTCCGTCCACTGCTCTACTGACACCGTCCACTGCTCTACTGACACCGTCCACTGCTCTACTGACACCATCCACTGCTCTACTGACACCATCCACTGCTCTACTGACACCGTCCACTGCCCTACTGACACTATCCACTGCTCTACTAACACCGTCCACTGCTCTACTGACACCCTCCACTGCTCTACTGACACCATCCACTGCACTACTGACACCGTCCACTGCTCTACTGACACTATCCACTGCTCTACTGACAACATCCATTGCTCTACTGACACCATCCACTACCCTACTGACACTGTCCACTGCCCTACTGACACCGTCCTCTGCCCTACTGACACCATCCACTGCTCTACTCACACCGTCCACTGCTCCACTGACACCGTCCACTGCCCTACTGACACCGTCCACTGCCCTACTGACACCGTCCACTGCCCTACTGACACCGTCCACTGCTCTACTGACACCGTCCACTGCCCTACTGACACCGTCCACTGCCCTACTGACACCGTCCACTGCTCTACTGACACCCTCCACTGCTCTACTGACACCATCCACTGCACTACTGACACCGTCCACTGCTCTACTGACACTATCCACTGCTCTACTGACACCATCCACTGCTCTACTGACACCATCCACTGCACTACTGACACCGTCCACTGCTCTACTGACACCATCCACTGCCCTACTGACACCATCCACTGCTCTACTGACACCATCCACTGCCCTACTGACACCATCCACTGCCCTACTGACACCTTCCACTGCTCTACTGACACCATCCACTGCCCTACTGACACCGTCCACTGCTCTACTGACACCGTCCACTGCCCTACTGACACCGTCCACTGCCCTACTGACACCGTCCACTGCTCTACTGACACCGTCCACTGCTCTACTGACACCATCCACTGCTCTCCTGACACCGTCCACTGCTCTACTGACACCATCCACTGCTCTACTGACACCATCCACTGCTCTACTGACAACGTCCACTGCTCTACTGACACTATCCACTGCTCTACTAACACCGTCCACTGCTCTACTGACACCCTCCACTGCTCTACTGACACCATCCACTGCACTACTGACACCGTCCACTGCTCTACTGACACCATCCACTGCCCTACTGACACCATCCACTGCTCTACTGACACCGTCCACTGCTCTACTGATTATTTATTTTTATTCATAATTATTCATACAATATTTTTTTTTTAATTAATCAATAATATATTTAAATTTATTTGAATAATAATATTATATTATTTATATTAAAGCAGATCTTCACTGCATCTGAGCATTACAAAACACAATGTAATACATTTTTAATGTTAAAAGCAAGCTCCCCCATCCATCCATGTCTCCATGGCTTTATTTTGTTGAGAAATCACTTTGAAAAACACCCTCTAGCATTTTATGACAATAAACACAGTTTTCTATGCTTTCAGTGATGAATGGACACAGGAGTGATTGGTACCGATTGCTCACTGTATTGATTCAGGAGAGGAGGGGGCTAGTAAATTACATATTTACCGATCCCTTCGCCCACTCTCCATCCTGAAACATCTCCCTGAATGCCAATAGCAACTCAAGGCGGGAGAGGAGAGAAGGGAAGCCGGCAGCTAGTAGGGAAGATAGGGGGGGCGAGGGATGGGGGATTTTGAGTGGGGGGGAGAGGATGTGTACTTGGAGTGGAAGAGGATTTGTGTTAGGAGGGGTGTTTTTTTTGGGGGGGGTTGTGCTGGGGAGATGGGGAGCAAATTTGTACTGGGAGGACGGGGAATTTATGCTTAGTGTGTGTTTGCGCATTAAGGGCTCAGTTGGCTGGGTTTTGGCATAGACTGTCAGAAGTGATTCATGCAGATCAGGGGCGGCTGGTGCTCAAAATATTTGGTGTGGCGCAAACAAACTGGAAAATACTGAAAAAAAACATCAATTGCTGCCACTGTGCCATTAATTGCAGCCATTGTGTGACCATCAAATGCAGCAACTTGTGCCCATCATATGCCGCTGCTTGTGCCCATAAAATGCAGCCACTTGTGCCCATCAAATGCAGCCACTTGTGCCCATCAAATGCCGCCACTTATGCCCATCATATGCAGCCACTTGTGCCCCATCAAATGCCGCCACTTGTGCCCATCATATGCTGCCACTTGTGCCCATCAAATGCCGCTTCTTGTGCCCATCAATGCAGCCACTTGTGCCCAGAAAATGCCACCACTTGTGCCCCATCAAATGCAGCCACTTGTGCCCATCAAGTGCCGCCACTTATGCCCATCATATGCATCCACTTGTGCCCATCAAATGTCGCTACTTGTGCCCATCATATGCCACCACTTGTGCCCATCAAATGCTGCTACTTGTGCCCCATCAAATGCCGTCACTTGTGCCCCATCAAATGCAGCCACTTGTGCCCATCATATGCCGCCAATTGTGCCCATCAAAGGCTCTACTTGTGCCCCATCAAATGCCGCCACTTGTGCCCCATCAAATGCAAACACTTGTGCCCATCAAATGTCGCTACTTGTGCCCATCAAATGCAGACACTTGTGCCCATCAATTTCCGCCACTTGTGCCCATAAAATGAAGCCACTTGTGCCCCATCAAATGCCGCCACTTGTGCCCATCATATGCCGCCACTTGTGACCATCATATGCCGCCAATTGTGCCCATCAAATGCCACCACTTGTGCCCATCATATGCCGCCACTTGTGCCCATCAAATGCCGCTACTTGTGCCCCATCAAATGCCGTCACTTGTGCCCCATCAAATGCAGCCACTTGTGCCCATCATATGCCGCCAATTGTGCCCATCAAAGGCTCTACTTGTGCCCCATCAAATGCCACCACTTGTGCCCCATCAAATGCAGCCACTTGTGCCCATCATATGCCACCACTTGTGCCCATCAAATGCCGCCACTTGCACCCATCATATGCCGCCACTTGTGACCATCATATGCCGCCAATTGTGACCATCAAATGCCGCCACTTGTGGCCATCATATGCCGCCACTTGTGCCCATTAAATGCCACAACTTGTGCCCCATCAAATGCAGCCACTTGTGCCCATCAAATGCAGCCACTTGTGCCCATCAAATGCAGCCACTTGTGCCCATCATATGCCGCCACTTGTGCCCATCAAATGCCGTCACTTGTGCCCATCATATCCCGCCACTTGTGACCATCATATGCCGCCAATTGTGCCCATCAAATGCCGCCACTTGTGCTCATCATATGCCGCCACTTGTGCCCATCATATGCCGCCACTTGTGCCCATCAAATGCAGCCACTTGTGCCCATCAAATGCAGCCACTTGTGCCCATCATATGCTTCCACTTGTGCCCATCAAATGCCGCCACTTGTGCCCATCAAATGCAGCCACTTGTGCCCATCATATGCTGCCACTTGTGCCCATCATATGCTGCCACTTGTGCCCCATCAAATGCCACCACTTGTGCCCATCAAATGCCGCCTCTTGTGCCCATTAAATGACGCCTTTTGTACTCCATAAAATGTAGCCACTTGTGCCCATAAAATGCAGCCACTTGTGCCCATCATATGCCGCCACTTGTGCCCATCAAATGCTGCCACTTGTGCCCATCATATGCCGCAATTTGTGCCCATCAAATGCCGCTACTTGTGCCCATCAAATGCAGCCACTTGTGCCTATCAAATGCAGCCTCTTGTGCCCATCATATGCCACCACTTGTGCCCCATCAAATGCAGCCACTTGTGCCCCATCAAATGCAGCCACTTGTGCCCATCAAGTGCCGCCACTTATGCCCATTAAGTGCCGCCACTTATGCCCATCATATGCATCCACTTGTGCCCATCAAATGTCGCTACTTGTGCCCATCAAATGCAGACACTTGTGCCCATCAATTTCCACCACTTGTGCCCATAAAATGCCGCCACTTGTGCCCCATCAAATGCCGCCACTTGTGCCCATCATATGCCGCCACTTGTGACCATCATATACCGCCAATTGTGCCCATCATATGCCGCCACTTGTGCCCATCAAATGCCGCTACTTGTGTCCATCAAATGCCGCTACTTGTGCCACATCAAATGCCGTCACTTGTGCCCCATCAAATGCAGCCACTTGTGCCCATCATATGCCGCCAATTGTGCCCATCAAAGGCCGCTACTTGTACCCCATCAAATGCCGCCACTTGTGCCCCATCAAATGCAGCCACTTGTGCCCATCATATGCCACCACTTGTGCCTATCAAATGCTGCCACTTGTGCCCATCAAATGCCGCCACTTGTGCCCATCATATGCCACCACTTGTGACCATCATATGCCGCCAATTGTGACCATCAAGTGCCGCCACTTGTGGCCATCATATGCCGCCACTTGTGCCCATTAAATGCCACTACTTGTGCCCCATCAAATGCAGCCACTTGTGCCCATCAAATGCAGCCACTTGTGCCCATCAAATGCAGCCACTTGTGCCCATCATATGCCGCCACTTGTGCCCATCAAATGCCATCACTTGTGCCCATCAAATACCGCCACTTGTGCTCATCATATGCTGCCACTTGTGCCCATCATATGCCGCCACTTGTGCCCATCAAATGCAGCCACTTGTGCCCATCAAATGCAGCCACTTGTGCCCATCATATGCTTCCACTTGTGCCCATCAAATGCCGCCACTTGTGCCCATCATATGCTGCCACTTGTACCCATCATATGCTGCCACTTGTGCCCATCATATGCTGCCACTTGTGCCCCATCAAATGCCACCACTTGTGCCCATCAAATGCCGCCTCTTGTGCCCATCAAATGACGCCTTTTGTGCTCCATAAAATGTAGCCACGTGTGCCCATAAAATGCAGCCACTTGTGCCCATCATATCTTGCCACTTGTGCCCATCAAATGCAGCCACTTGTGCCCATCAAATGCAGCCACTTGTGCCCATCATATGCTTTCACTTGTGCCCATCAAATGCCGCCACTTGTGCCCATCAAATGCAGCCACTTGTGCCCATCATATGCTGCCACTTGTGCCCATTATATGCTGCCACTTGTGCCCATCATATGCTGCCACTCGTGCCCATCATATGCTGCCACTTGTGCCCCATCAAATGCCACCACTTGTGCCCATCAAATGCCGCCTCTTGTGCCCATCAAATGATGCCTTTTGTGCTCCATGAAATGTAGCCCCTTGTGCCCATAAAATGCAGCCACTTGTGCCCATCATATGCCGCCACTTGTGCCCATCAAATGCTGCCACTTGTGGCAGTCATATGCCGCCATTCGTGCCTATCAAATGCAGCCTCTTGTGCCCATCATATGCCACCACTTGTGCCCATCAAATACAGCCACTTGTGCCCATCATATGCCGCCATTCGTGCCCATCAAATGCCGCTACTTGTGCCCATCAAATGCAGCCACTTGTGCCCATCAAATGCCGCCACTTGTGCCCATCATATGCCGCCACTTGTGCCCCATAAAATTCCGCCACTTGTGCCCATCATATGCCA
The DNA here is from genome assembly GCA_029206835.1 of Rana muscosa. Classification (NCBI taxonomy): domain Eukaryota; kingdom Metazoa; phylum Chordata; class Amphibia; order Anura; family Ranidae; genus Rana; species Rana muscosa. Next base: position 320,851,635 of record CM055122.1, read on the forward strand.
CCACTTGTGCCCATCAAATGCCACTACTTGTGCCCATCAAATGCAGCCACTTGTGCCCATCATATCCCGCCACTTGTGACCATCATATGCTGCCAATTGTGCCGATCAAATGCCGCCACTTGTGCTCATCATATGCCGCCACTTGTGCCCATCAAATGCCGCCACTTGTGCCCATCAAATGCAGCCACTTGTGCCCATCAAATGCAGCCACTTGTGCCCATCATATGCTTTCACTTGTGCCCATCAAATGCCGCCACTTGTGGCCATCATATGCCGCCACTTGTGCCCATTAAATGCCACTACTTGTGCCCCATCAAATGCAGCCACTTGTGCCCATCAAATGCAGCCACTTGTGCCCATCAAATGCAGCCACTTGTGCCCATCATATGCCGCCACTTGTGCCCATCAAATGCCGTCACTTGTGCCCATCAAATACCACCACTTGTGCTCATCATATGCTGCCACTTGTGCCCATCATATGCCGCCACTTGTGCCCATCAAATGCAGCCACTTGTGCCCATCAAATGCAGCCACTTGTGCCCATCATATGCTTCCACTTGTGCCCATCAAATGCCGCCACTTGTGCCCATCATATGCTGCCACTTGTGCCCATCATATGCTGCCACTTGTGCCCATCATATGCTGCCACTTGTGCCCCATCAAATGCCACCACTTGTGCCCATCAAATGCCGCCTCTTGTGCCCATCAAATGACGCCTTTTGTGCTCCATAAAATGTAGCCACTTGTGCCCATAAAATGCAGCCACTTGTGCCCATCATATCTTGCCACTTGTGCCCATCAAATGCAGCCACTTGTACCCATCAAATGCAGCCACTTGTGCCCATCAAATGCAGCCACTTGTGCCCATCATATGCTTTCACTTGTGCCCATCAAATGCCGCCACTTGTGCCCATCAAATGCAGCCATTTGTGCCCATCATATGCTGCCACTTGTGCCCATCATATGCTGCCACTCGTGCCCATCATATGCTGCCACTTGTGCCCCATCAAATGCCACCACTTGTGCCCATCAAATGCCGCCTCTTGTGCCCATCAAATGACGCCTTTTGTGCTCCATGAAATGTAGCCTCTTGTGCCCATAAAATGCAGCCACTTGTGCCCATCATATGTCGCCACTTGTGCCCATCAAATGCTGCCACTTGTGCCAGTCATATGCCGCCATTCGTGCCTATCAAATGCAGCCTCTTGTGCCCATCATATGCCACCACTTGTGCCCATCAAATACAGCCACTTGTGCCCATCATATGCCGCCATTCGTGCCCATCAAATGCTGCTACTTGTGCCCATCAAATGCAGCCACTTGTGCCCATCAAATGCAGCCACTTGTGCCCATCAAATGCCGCCACTTGTGCCCATCATATGCCGCCACTTGTGCCCCATAAAATTCCACCACTTGTGCCCATCATATGCCGCCACTTGTGCCCATCAAATGCCACTACTTGTGCCCATCAAATGCAGCCACTTGTGCCCATCAAATGCCGCCACTTGTGCCTATAAAATGCTGCCACTTGTGCCCCATCAAATGCAGCCACTTGTGCCCATCATATGCTTTCACTTGTGCCCATCAAATGCAGCCACTTGTGCCCATCATATGCCGCCACTTGTGACCATCATATGCCACCAATTGTGCCCATCAAATGCAGCCACTTGTGCCCATCATATGCCGCCACTCGTGCCCATCAAATGCAGCTACTTGTGCCCCATCAAATGCCACCACTTGTGCCCATCAAATGCAGCCACTTGTGCCCATCAAATGCAGCCACTTGTGTCCATCATATGCCACCACTTGTGCCCATCAAATGCCACCACTTGTGCCCATCAAATGCTGCCACTTGTGACCATCATATGTAGCTAATTGTTCCCATCAAATGCCGCCACTTGTGCCCATCATATGCTGCCACTTGTGCCCATCAAATGCCGCTACTTGTGCCCCATCAAATGCTGCAACTTGTGCCCATCAAATGGCGCTACTTGTGTCCCATCAAATGCAGCCACTTGTGCCCATCATATGCTGCCATTTGTGCCCATTATATGCCGCCACTTGTGCCCATCAAATGCCACCACTTGTGCCCATTAAATGCCGCCACTTGTGCCCATCAAATGTCGCCACTTGTGCCCATCAAATGTCGCCACTTGTGCCTATCAAATGTCGCCACTTGTGCCCATCAAATGTCGCCACTTGTGCCCATCAAATGTCGCCACTTGTGCCTATCAAATGTCGCCACTTGTGCCCATCAAATGTCGCCACTTGTGCCTATCAAATGCAGCCACTGTGACCTCCGCCCGCCCGATGTCTGCCCGGCACTTACCCCATCTTAGTGGCGGGTCAGGCAGCCGGTGACGGCGGCGAGCTGTGGGATGACTCCTGTGTCCTCCATGCTTCCCCCTCCTCTGTTCTTCCATTCTGCTAGGCGTCCAATAGGGGCGCCTGTACCTTCAGCCAATCAGGTGACGGGTATTAGACCCGCGCTTCCTGATTGGCAGAGAGGCGATTCAGTGTTAGAAAAGCAAATATTTATTTGCTTTTCTAAGACATCTGGGTAGACTCCAAAGGCGCAATGCTCTGCGCTCCGAGTTCACCTTTTTTGAAGCCTATTAGAGCCTATGGCTCTAATCAGGTGCTTCAAAAAAACACCTCCGCCACTGTAATTCAGGCGCCCCATCAAATGCCGCCACTTGTGCCCATCAAATGCAGCCACTTGTGCCCATCATATGCCGTCACTTGTGCCCATCAAAGGCCGCTACTTGTGCCCCATCAAATGCCGCCACTTGTGCCCCATCAAATGCAGCCACTTGTGCCCATCATATGCCACCACTTGTGCCCATCAAATGCCGCCACTTGTGCCCATCAAATGCCGCCACTTGTGCCCATCATATGCCGCCACTTGTGACCATCATATGCCGCCAATTGTGCCCATCAAATGCCGCCACTTGTGCCCATCATATGCCGCCACTTGTGCCCATTAAATGCCACTACTTGTGCCCCATCAAATGCAGCCACTTGTGCCCATCAAATGCAGGCACTTGTGCCCATCATATGCCGCCACTTGTGCCCATCAAATGCCGCCACTTGTGCCCATCATATGCCGCCACTTGTGACCATCATATGCCACCAATTGTGCCCATCAAATGCAGCCACTTGTGCCCATCATATGCCGCCACTTGTACCCATCAAATGCAGCTACTTGTGCCCCATCAAATGCAGCCACTTGTGCCCATCAAATTCAGCCACTTGTGCCCATCAAATGCAGCCACTTGTGCCCATCAAATGCCGCCACTTGTGCCCATCAAATGCCGCCACTTGTGCCCATCATATGCTGCCACTTGTGCCCATCATATGCTGCCACTTGTGCCCATCATATGCTGCCACTTGTGCCCCATCAAATGCCACCACTTGTTCCCATCGAATGCCGCCTCTTGTGCCCATCAAATGACGCCACTTGTGCCCCATAAAATGCAGCCACTTGTGCCCATAAAATGCAGCCACTTATGCCCATCATATGCCGCCACTTGTGCTCATCAAATGCCGCCACTTGTGCCCATCAAATGCAGCCACTTGTGCCCATCATATGCCGCCACTTGTGACCATCATATGCCACCAATTGTGCCCATCAAATGCAGCCACTTGTGCCCATCATATGCCACCACTTGTGCCCATCAAATGCAGCTACTTGTGCCCCATCAAATGCAGCCACTTGTGCCCATCAAATGCAGCCACTTGTGCCCATCAAATGCAGCTACTTGTGCCCCATCAAATGCAGCTACTTGTGCCCCATCAAATGCAGCCACTTGTGCCCATAAAATGCAGCCACTTATGCCCATCATATGCCGCCACTTGTGCCCATCAAATGCCATCACTTGTGCCCATCAAATGCAGCCACTTGTGCCCATCATATGCCGCCACTTGTGAGCATCATATGCCACCAATTGTGCCCATCAAATGCAGCCACTTGTGCCCATCATATGCCGCCACTTGTGCCCATCAAATGCAGCTACTTGTGCCCCATCAAATGCAGCCACTTGTGCCCATCAAATGCAGCCACTTGTGCCAATCAAATGCTGCCACTTGTGACCATCATATGCAGCCAATTGTGCCCATCATATGCCGCCACTTGTGCCCATCAAATGCCGCTACTTGTGCCCCATCAAATGCCGCTACTTGTGCCCATCAAATGCTGCTACTTGTGCCCCATCAAATGCAGCCACTGTGACCTCCGCCCGCCCGCTGTCTGCCCGACACTTACCCCATCTTAGTGGCGGGTCAGGCAGCCGGTGACGGCGGCGAGCTGTGGGATGGCTCCTGTGTCCTCCATGCTTCCCCCTCCTCTGTTCTTCCATTCTGCTAGGCGTCCAATAGGGGTGCCTGTACCTTCAGCCAATCAGGTGACGGGTATTAGAACCGCGCTTCCTGATTGGCGGAGAGGCGATTCAGTGTTAGAAAAGCAAATATTCATTTGCTTTTCTAACACATCTGTGTAGACTTCAAATGCTCAATGCTCTGCGCTCCGAGTTCACCTTTTTTGAAGCCTATTAGAGCCTATGGCTCTAATCAGGTGTTTCAAAAAAACACCTCCGCCACTGTACTTCAGGCGCCCGGTGTACGAAAAGAGGCCGGACGCCTGAATAGGGGGTGGCAGCGGCGGCCATGGGTAGGTTCATGCAATACATGAATCTATCCATTAGTCATATAGGGGGGTGGCGTGATGGAGGGGGCGGGGCCTGTGCACCCTTAATGGACGGGCCGCCCCTGATGCAGATAGCAGAGGAATGAGAAGAGAAGGATTGAACATTAGGTGCTTTGGATTGAGGCAAGTACACACTATAGCAGGAGATGATTTGTTCATTCCTCATTTCAGAGGTTAACAGTATTTTCATTTATTTTTGTTCTTTGAATTCAATGGTCTCGAAGGTCTTTTTTTCAACCTGACTATGCAATTTAAACATAAAATCAAAGACTCTGAAAATGAGGAATAAGAGAAGTCAGCTCTTTCTGGAAGACTATCGGGAACGTCTCGCTGATCGCTGCTCTCTCTCCTCCATTTCCTTTCTATATCCCTGATGTCCATGCTGTGGACCTTTGTTGCTTCTCATGTGGCCCTCGTCTATCTATGTTTTCTCTGGCCAGCCGCTGACTCAGGATCAGCAAAGGAAAACTCTTCATTAGACCATTTCCCCCTACATAGATGGCTTGATTTCATTCCTTCACACGTTGTTCTTTTTCTGAGCCTTCCAATCCATTTTTCTCTTTTTTGTGTGTTTATTTTTTTTCTGAGGTTTTATATTGGATCGTGTGCTGTGAGGAATATTAAATGTGGTGCTAGTAATTTGTAAGAGGTCTGTAGGGAGCACAGAAAGGGCTGTAATTGTAGTGATCTCTATCAGTCTGTTGTAGGATATTTGAAGTCTATGACATCTACCATAGCATATCTTCCAATGATTGGCCACTTCTGTGTCATGTGCTCAGTTTTCAACCACTCAGGTAGTATGCCTGCAGTCTCTGACCATTTCTTGTATCATGTCTGCAGTCTCTGACCATCTTGTGTATCATGTCTTCAGTCTCTGACCATCTCTTGTATCATATCTTCAGTCTCTGACCATCTCCTATAATATGTCTGCAGTCTCTGGCCATCTCTTGTATCATGTCTGCAGTCTCTGACCATTTCTTGTATCATGTCTGCAGTCTCTGACCATCTCTTGTATCATGTCTGCAGTCTCTGACCATCTCTTGTATCTTGTCTTCAGTCTCTGACCATCTCCTATAATATGTCTGCAGTCTCTGGCCATCTCTTGTATCATGTCTGCAGTCTCTTACCATCTCCTGTAGTATGTCTGCAGTCTCTGACCATCTCGTATTGTATGTCTGCAGTCTCTGACCATCTCCTGTATCATGTCTGCACTCTCTGACCATCTCTTGTATCAAAACTGCAGTCTCTGACCATCTCCTGTAGTATGTTTGCAGTCTCTGACCATCTTCTGTAGTATGTCTGCAGTCTCTGACCATCTCTTGTATCATGTCTGCAGTCTCTGATCACCTCCTGCAGTATGTCTGCAGTCTCTGACCATCTCCTGTAGTATGTCTGCAGTCTCTGACCATCTCCTGTAGTATGTCTGCAGTCTCTGACCACCTCCTGTAGTATGTCTGCAGTCTCTGACAATCTCCTCTATCATGTCTGCAGTCTCTGAATATCTCCTGTAGTATGTCTGCAGTCTCTGACCATCTCCTCTATCATGTCTGCAGTCTTTGACCATCTCCTGTAGTATGTCTGCAGTCTCTTTCCATCTCTTGTATCATGTCTGCAGTCTCTGACCATCTCCTGTAGTATGTCTGCAGTCTCAGACCATCTTGTGTAGTATGTCTGCAGTCTCTGACCATCTCCTGTAGTATGTCTGCAGTCTATGACCATCTCCTGTAGTATGTCTGCAGTCTCTGACCATTCCTTGTATCATGCCTGCAGTCTCTGACCATCTCTTATATCACGTCTGCAGTCTCTGACCATCTCTTGTAATACATTGCTATAGGCAAACATAATGTAAAAAAAAAAAAAAAGATATCCTGATCACTTCCCCAGTTTAGTACAATGTTACTATGGTATCATTATATTGCTCTGGTCACAGTGTATGAAACAAAATCTTAAAAATGTAATAAAAAAAGTTATAACTTTGTTTTCGTACTGTCACCAGTCAGTGTCCCTAATGACACCAGTTATATGATGTACTGCACTGGTGATAGTATGAAAAAAAAGAAAATGTAAATTTATTTTTTTCTTATCTTTCCCAAAAATTATGACAAAAAAATTACAACTTCAAAAAACTCACTATGCTTACTAAATACCTCAGACTGTCTACTTTCCAAAAAGGGGTAATTTGGGGGCCTCAAGAAAGGAGATCGGCCGTCACTACATCAGGATTGATCAATTTTCAGGTATACAGTATCTCCCAAAAGTAAGTACACCTCTCACATTTATGTAAATCTTTTCTTGTATCTTTTCATGTGACAACACTGAAGAAATGACACTTTGCTACAATGTAAAGTAGTGAGCGTACAGCTTGTATAACAGTGTAAATTTGCTGTCCCCTCAAAATAACTCAACACACAGCCATTAATGTCTAAACCGCTGGCAACAAAAGTGAGTACACCCCTGAGTGAAAATGTCCAAATTGGGCCCAATTAGCTATTTTCTCTCTCCAGTGTCATGTGACTCGTTAGTGTTACAAGGTCTCAGGTGTGAATGGGGAGCAGGTGTGTTAAATTTGGTGTTATCGCTCTCACTCTCTCATACTGGTCACTGGAAGTACAACATGGCACCGCATGGCAAAGAACTCTCTGAGGATCTGAAAAAAAAAATTGTTGCTCTACATAAAGATGGCCTAGGCTATAAGAAGATTGGCAAGACCCTGAAATTGAGCTGCAGCACGGTGGCCAAGACAATACATCGGTATAACAGGACAGGTTCCACTCAGAACAGGCCTTGCCATGGTCAACCAAAGAAGTTGAGTGCACGTGCTCAGCGTCATATCCAGAGGTTGTCTTTGGGAAATAGACATATGAGTGCTGCCAGCATTGCTGCAGAGGTTGAAGGGGTGGGGAAGGGGTCAGCCTGTCAGTGCTCAGACCATACGCCGCACACTGCATCAAATTGGTCTGCATGGCTGTCGTCCCAGAAGGAAGCCTCTTCTAAAGATGATGCACAAGAAAGCCCACAAACAGTTTGCTGAAGACAAGCAGACTAAGGACATGGATTACTGGAACCATGTCCTGTGGTCTGATGAGACCAAGATAAACGTATTTGGGTCAGATGGTGTCAGGCGTGTGTGGCGGCAACCAGGTGAGGAGTACAAAGACAAGTGTGTTTTGCCTACAGTCAGGCATGGTGGTGGGAGTGTCATGGTCTGGGGCTGCATGAGTGCTGCCGGCACTGGGGAGCTACAGATCATTGAGGGAACCATGAATGCCAACATGTACTGTGACATACTGAAGCAGAGCATGATCCCCTCCCTTCAGAGACTGGGCCGCAGGGCAGTATTCCAACATGATAACCACCCCAAACACACCTCCAAGACCACCACTGCCTTGCTATAGACGCTGAGGGTAAAGGTGATGGACTGGCCAAGCATGTCTCCAGACCTAAACCCTATTTAGCATCTGTGGGGAATCCTCAAACGGAAGATGGAGGAGCGCAAGGTCTCCAACATCCACCAGCTCCGTGATGTGGTCAGGGAGGAGGGGAAGAGGACTCCAGTGGCAACCTGTGAAGCTCTGGTGACCTCCATGCCCAAGAGGGTTAAGGCAGTGCTGGAAAATAATGGTGGCCACACAAAATATTGACACTTTGGGCCCAATTTGGACATTTTCACTTAGGGGTGTACTCACTTTTGTTGCCAGCGGTTTAGACATTAATGGCTGTGTGTTGAGTTATTTTGAGGGGACAGCAAATTTACACTGTTATACAAGCTGTACACTCACTACTTTACATTGTAGCAAAGTGTCATTTCTTCAGTGTTGTCACATGAAAAGATAGAAGAAAATATTTACAAAAATGTGAGGGGTGTACTTACTTTTGTGAGCTGCTGTACATAGTGTGTGGACTCTATACCTTTCCTACAGACTAAATAAAATTTACACCGATTTGGATTATTTTCACCACAGAAATGTAGCAGAATACAATTATTTATTTGCAAAATGTTATAACAGAAACAAAAAAAAAAAAAACGTTATTTTTTTTTTTTTTTTTACATTTTCATTTTTTTTTTTCGTTTATTTACCAAAAAATAAAAAATCCAGCGGTGATTAAATACCATAAAAAAAAGCTTTATTTGTGTGGAAAAAAAATGTATTTTGCTTACAGTGTTGCATGACCGCGCAATTGTCATTCAAAGTGTGACAGCGCTGAAAGCTGAAAATTGGCCTGGGCAGGAAAGGGGGTGAAAGTGCACCCTCCCCCCCCCCCCCCGGTATTGAAGTGATTAATTAGCCAGAATATTATATTACAATATATGATTAATTTGCACTCGGTTGTACCTGTAGGTGTGAACCAAGTCTAAAACAGGAAAGTATTTTTCATTCTTTCCTCAAAATGATAGAGATTACGTTCGCTAAAAAGATACAATAAAGAAGAAGACATAAAGATGTGTTTCCATAGAAGCCTTTGGGAGATGGCAATCTTTTATAGAAAGCCATTCTAAAGGAATACATTGATTTTTTATTTTTTCTTAGGTTGCTTTACATCTGCGCTGTAGACCAGAGATAAAAAAAAAATTCCACAGATAGTGCTAAGAATTCATGGCTGTACTGATTTTCAAAGAAAAAAAAAGAAAAGAAACGAGAAGCAGATTAATTGTCCAAACAGGGGGTCTCCGAACTTCCTAAACAAGGGCCAGCATACTGTCCTTCAGAGTTTAGGGGGGCTGAGCTGTGGCCAGTAGGGTAGAAAATGTCCTGGTATCAGTGGGAGTAAACCATCCCCCCATCATTGGTGTCACTGGGAGGAATAGTGCCCCATTGTGACGGGAGTCACTTTGGGCAGGGGGGGCTTGTGGAACCCAGGTTACCTTGGAGAGCACTGGAAGCTCCTTGTCCAGCTCCCCCAGCCCCTCCTATGTGTAAGTCACCCTGTGTCTATTAGGGTCACAAGGTGACCGAGAACCCCAGTCTGACCTCAAGAATATATGAAGATAAAGTCTACCATTCATCAGAGACCATTGCTAGATGGTTTGAGGTGGGGTGGGGGTTGCTATGTATTTTTTTTAGGTGTGGCTGTATCCCATTATTCTATTGTGTCTATCTGCCTTGGGAGCAACCTATTATGGGATGTATATTTCTATGTGGATTAGCTGTGAGGGGGGGCGGGAATTCCTCCAGTGGTTGGAATATCTGATGTCAATATTCAGACTGGGAGGAAGCGGTATATGAAAGCACTTAAGCGGAGTGTGGGAAGCGATTCCGTTACACCCATCATTGGTGTCATTGGGAGGAATAGTGCCAAATTTTTGGTGTCGATTGAAGGAATAGTGTCCCATGTTGGTGTCAGTGGGAAGAATTTTTGGAATAGTGTCCCATTGTTGGGGTTATTGGGAGGAATAGTGCCCCGTCGTTGTCGTTGTTGGCAAGATGCGGGCTTTGGTGTGCTTTTATCCAGCCCTTGGGGCATTATTTCATCCTCCAACACCAATAATTGGGCATATGTCCTCCCAATAACGCCAACAATAGGACACTGTTCCTTTCACAGATACCGAAGAACCGAAGATGAGGCACTATTCCTCCCACTTACACCAACGATGGGGCACTATTCCTAACACTGACATCAATGATGGGGCTCTATTCCTAACACTGACATCAATGATGGGGCTCTATTCCTAACACTGACATCAATGATGGGGCACAATTCCTCCCAATAAAGCAAATGATGGGGCACTATTCCTTCCACTGATACTAAGGATTTGGGCACTATTCCTCCCACTGATAGCAATGATGGGGCAATATGCCTCCAACTGATACAAATGATGGGGCACTATTTTTTCCACCGACACCAACAATGAGGCACTATTCCTCCAACTGATAGCAATGATGGGGCATTATTTCTCCCACTGATACAAATGATGGGGCACTATTTCTCCCACTGATACAAATGATGGGGCACTATTCCTCCAACTGATACCAACAGCCGGGCACTATTTATCCCACTCAAAATAATAATGGGGCACTATTCCTCCCACAGACACCAATGATAAGGCACTATTTCTCCCACAGATGCCAATGATGGGGCACTCTTCCTCCCACTGATACCAACAATGGGGCACTATTCCTCCAACTATAAACATTGATGGGACACTATTCCTCCCACTGAAACCAACAATGGGGCACTGTTCCTCCAACTATAAACATTGATGGGGCTCTATTTCTCCCACTGACACCAACAATGGGGCACTATTCCTCCCATTGATACCAACAATGGAGCACTGTTCCGCCAACTATAAACATTGATGGGGCACTATTTCTCCCACTGACACCAATGACGGGACACTATTCCTCCCACTGACACCAATGACGGGACACTATTCCTCCAACCTTATACAATTGATATGGGCACTTTTTCTTCTCATATTGCCTACCGAATCCAAGACATTGTCTATTTCCACTGACGCTGGGACAATTTTTACTCTCACTGGTCACAGTCTGGCTCTCCTAAAGTCTGAGGGACAGTAATCTGGCCCTTTGCCTATAAAGTTTGAAGACCCCTGATCTAGGGTCATGTGGACTACAAAATACCTTCCCTTCTCCATAGCATAAAAAAGGTGTTCTGTAGTCCATTTGGGCCGACAACACTTCTTGGGATTTCACCTTAACAGAAGAACCGTTGTCAGCTCACTACAGGAGTTAGAAGAACACTGGATTTCTGGAAGGATCAACAGGTAGTTTTCTGTGAGTTATGGTTTTTGCCACCAACCTCTACATTATAAATGTGTTCAGTAGTGATGTTGCTTGGGTTGACAGGAGGAACCACAGCTTCCAGCAGAGGACCCGCTATTAGGGTGACCACGTGTCCCGGATTATCCGGGACAGTCCCGCATTTTGCAGGTCTTTCCCGGGCACATTCATTCCAGGACAATACAGTGTCCCGAAATGAAACTGACACAGCCACCCCCCGTGCCAATCAGATGCCCCCAAAAAAGGCCGCCACACCACTGCTTTACTCACTGACAGTACTTGTCCTGGCCGGGAATGCCTGGAGGAGCACAATCCCCGCCCCCTGCTTGTGATTGGAGAAATTATAAATCCCGCCTCTTGTGTCCAATCACTGTGCTGTGATTCGTTACAGGACAAACTGATTTTTGGGAAGGGAGGGTGTCCCTGAATGGTAGTTTGGAAATGTGGCCACCCTACCCGCTATCTGATTCACCAGGCAGTGTCAGATAGGGATGGGGGGAGCCCCTCATAATGAGCACAGCACAGGGATGGTGGGAGACCCTCATAATGAGCACAGCACAGGGATGGGGGGAGCCCCTCATAATGAGCACAGCACAGGGATGGTGGGAGCCCCTCATAATGAGCACAGCACAGGGATGAGGGGAGCCCCTCATAATGAGCACAGCACAGGGATGGTGGGAGCCCCTCATAATGAGCACAGCACAGGGATGGTGGGAGCCCCTCATAATGAGCACAGCACAGGGATGGTGGGAACCCCTCATAATGAGCACAGCACAGGGATGGTGGGAGCCCCTCATAATGAGCACAGCACAGGGATGAGGGGAGCCCCTCATAATGAGCACAGCACAGGGATGGTGGGAGCCCCTCATAATGAGCACAGCACAGGGATGAGGGGAGCCCCTCATAATGAGCACAGCACAGGGATGGTGGGGGCCCCTCATAATGAGCACAGCACAGGGATGGTGGGAACCCCTCATAATGAGCACAGCACAGGGATGGTGGGAGCCCCTCATAATGAGCACAGCACAGGGATGGTGGGAGCCCCTCATAATGAGCACAGCACAGGGATGGTGGGAGCCCCTCATAATGAGCACAGCACAGGGATGAGGGGAGCCCCTCATAATGAGCACAGCACAGGGATGGTGGGAGTCCCTCATAATGAGCACAGCACAGGGATGAGGGGAGCCCCTCATAATGAGCACAGCACAGGGATGGTGGGAGCCCCTCATAATGAGCACAGCACAGGGATGGTGGGAGCCCCTCATAATGAGCACAGCACAGGGATGGTGGGAGCCCCTCATAATGAGCACAGCACAGGGATGGTGGGAGCCCCTCATAATGAGCACAGCACAGGGATGAGGGGAGCCCCTCATAATGAGCACAGCACAGGGATGGTGGGAGCCCCTCATAATGAGCACAGCACAGGGATGGTGGGAGCCCCTCATAATGAGCACAGCACAGGGATGGTGGGAGCCCCTCATAATGAGCACAGCACAGGGATGAGGGGAGCCCCTCATAATGAGCACAGCACAGGGATGAGGGGAGCCCCTCATAATGAGCACAGCACAGGGATGGTGGGAGCTCCTCATAATGAGCACAGCACAGGGATGGTGGGAGCCCCTCATAATGAGCACAGCACAGGGATGGTGGGAGCCCCTCATAATGAGCACAGCACAGGGATGGTGGGAGCCCCTCATAATGAGCACAGCACAGGGATGAGGGGAGCCCCTCATAATGAGCACAGCACAGGGATGGTGGGAGCCCCTCATAATGAGCACAGCACAGGGATGGTGGGAGCCCCTCATAATGAGCACAGCACAGGGATGGTGGGAGCCCCTCATAATGAGCACAGCACAGGGATGGTGGGAGCCCCTCATAATGAGCACAGCACAGGGATGAGGGGAAAGGTATGTTTTGCTTTTTAAATTCATCATAACGAATGTTCGCAATTGTTACGAAAAGTTAACGAATCTAACGAAAATTCGTATTTTGTACGAAACGAATCCAAATTGAATTTCGGACACGGATTACGAAATATGAATTTTTGTCTAATACGAAACGGAATGGAACAAAACGAAACAAATTTATTGACGGCGCACATGTCTAGTAATTTGGGGGGATTAATGTTGGGAGGGGGAATTTGGGGGGCAACAAGGGGTAAATATTGTTCTAGTTTGGGGACATGTTGGGGGTGCTAAGAGTGGTGATTTAGGGGGATTTGTGTTGGGGGGGGGGGAGATTTGTGCTAGGAGGGGGGATTTGGAGGAAATTTGTGCTGGGAGGGGGGGATTTGAAGTGGGGGGAGAAGATGTGTTCTAGGAGGGGAATTTTTAGGGGTAGAGGATTTGTGCTAGGAGGGGCGATTTTGAGGAAATTTGTGCTAGGAGGGGGGGAGGGATTTGAAGTGGAGGGAGAAGATGTGTTCTAGGAGGGGAATTTTTAGGGGTAGAGGATTTGTGCTAGGAGGGGGGATTTGAAGGAAATTTGTGCTGGGAGGGGGGGATTTGAAGTGGGGGGAGAAGATGTGTTCTAGGAGGGGAATTTTTAGGGGTAGAGGATTTGTGCTAGGAGGGGGGATTTGAAGGAAATTTGTGCTGGGAGGGGGGGGATTTGAAGTGGGGGGGAGAAGATGTGTTCTAGGAGGGGAATTTTTAGGGGTAGAGGATTTGTGCTAGGAGGGGCGATTTTGAGGAAATTTGTGTTAGGAGGGGGGAGGGATTTGAAGTGGAGGGAGAAGATGTGTTCTAGGAGGGGAATTTTTAGGGGTAGAGGATTTGTACTAGGAGGGGCGATTTGGAGGAAATTTGTGCTGGGAGGGGGGAGATTTGAAGTGGGGGGAGAAGATGTGTTCTAGGAGGGGAATTTTTAGGGGTAGAGGATTTGTGCTAGGAGGGGGGATTTGAAGGAAATTTGTGCTGGGAGGGGGGGGATTTGAAGTGGGGGGGAGAAGATGTGTTCTAGGAGGAGAATTTTTAGGGGTAGAGGATTTGTGCTAGGAGGGGCGATTTTGAAGAAATTTGTGCTGGGAGGGGGGGGGATTTGAAGTGGGGGGGAGAAGATGTGTTCTAGGAGGAGAATTTTTAGGGGTAGAGGATTTGTGCTAGGAGGGGCGATTTTGAAGAAATTTGTGCTGGGAGGGGGGGGATTTGAAGTGGGGGGGAGAAGATGTGTTCTAGGAGGAGAATTTTTAGGGGTAGAGGATTTGTGCTAGGAGGGGCGATTTTGAGGAAATTTGTGCTGGGAGGGGGGGGATTTGAAGTGGGGGGGGAGAAGATGTGTTCTAGGAGGAGAATTTTTAGGGGTAGAGGATTTGTGCTAGGAGGGGGGATTTGGAGGAAATTTGTGCTGGGAGGGGGGGATTTGAAGTGGGGGGGGAGAAGATGTGTTCTAGGAGGGGAATTTTTCGGGGTAGAGGATTTGTGCTAGGAGGAGTGATTTTTTTGAGGGGGCGTTTGGGGGATGGGGGGGCAAATATTTGTGCTGAGAGGGGGGATTTCAGCAGGGGGGCAGATTTGTACTGGGAGGAGGGAGAATTTATGCTTAGAGGGTAAGCTTGCAGATTAGTGCTCAGTGCTTTTTGCGGGGGAATTTTTGCTGACACATAATGAACATTATACATCTTGGGGGGTGGAAGTTGGCTCTAGATGACCTTGTCTCGGCACTGCTCAGGGTTCTTATCCCCAATAACTGGCCCGCACCCAGGCACACAATTCCGATCACTCTTCAGACTCAGTAGCCAGTCTAGGGGTATACTTTTTATACTATAAGGCCTCATGCCCACGGACGTTTTTACAGCTTAAAAACGCCTGTGCATGTTATTGTATAATTTTTTTATTTATTTTTTTGAAAAAAAAAAAAACGCGGAGCTGAAAAACGCAATTGCGCGTTTTGGCGCGTTTTTTTCTGCCTGATTCTGACGCCGAGGAACGCACTGGTCCTGGGTTTTTTTTTTACAGCTTAAAAACGCCTATGCTATTTGCAGCTCAAAAACGTCTAGGTGGGCATGAAGCTATAGACTAACATGGACAGGCGTTTTTAAGCTGTAAAAAACACTCAAAAATGTGGTTGTAAAAACGTCCGTGGGCATGAGGCCTAATGATAACTTGAGCTTGGATAGGTAGTGGGTAATGGTAGGATACTCCAGTAACACTTAGTAACCATTGGAGGACACTAACGTAACCCTATAGAACTGTGAGCCAAGTCCTTGCACAAGTAAATGATGAACGGAGCTTTGTAGTAGCAACTTGAGGAGATGTAGTCTTCCGTTTAAGCCTCGTACACACGACCGAGTTTCTCATCGAAAAACGACAAGAAACTTGCTGGCAGAGCTTTCTTGCCGAGTAAATCGGTCGCGTGTACGCGGCTATCAGGTTTCTCGTCAAGAAAACCGACAAGAATCTCGAAGAGAAAAATAGAGAACCTGCTCTCTATTTTCTCGTCGAGATTCTCGTCAGCCTGTTTCTCGACGAGAAAAGTGAGTGTGTGTACACTTACCTGTCCTCCGGGAAGCCCGCGCATGCTCGAAATGACTTTGACGCATGCGCGGTAGCTTCCTAGGCATAGGCAGGGTGTAGCAAGATGGCGGCGACGGCATAGAATGTGACGAGCGCAGGCTCGTCGTAGTCGATGACGTCACCGCGTTCGTGCCATTCAAAAGAACCGCGGGTTATTTGAATGGAGCGTCTGTACACTCGGCCCGGGACAAGTTTCTTGTCCAAAAATCTCGTCAAGAAAAATAACGTTTTTTCCTGACGAGATTCTCGGTCGTGTGTACGAGGCTTAAGGCCCCTTTCACATGGGACGGATCCGTGAAGATCCGCCCCGTGAAGCTCCACTTGCTCGGCGGGGATCGCTCCGTTGATCCCCGCTGAGCCGACGGATGACTGGGCGGTCCCCGCACACTGTGCAGGGGCCGCCCTGTCAGAGCGCCGCTCTCCCCTATGGGGAATCGGATGACGACGGACCGTAGAGTGGAGCGGAGCGGATGTCAGCGGACATGTCTCCGCTGACATCCGTGCCTCCATAGGGGTACATGGAGGATCCGTTTCAGGTCCGCCTAAAAAACTGACAGGCGGACCTGAACGGACCTCCGTGTGAAAGAGCCCTAAGACATCCGAGCAAAGTCCTTTCACTAAGAATAAAATAGACTGAGCTCGTTAGGACACCGGACACAATGTCCCCTTTAACCACTTCAATACCGGGGGAGGGGGACACTTTCACCCCCTTCCTGCCCAGGCTAATTTTCAGCTTTCAGCTGCTGTCACACTTTGAATGTCAATTGAATGACAATTGCGCGGTCATGCAACACTGTACCCATATCATTTTTTTCTCACACAAATAGAGCTTTCTTTTGGTGGTATTTAATCACCGCTGGGTGAAATTTTGTTTCAACCACTTAAAGCGGAAGTAAACCCATCAATTTAACAGTTTCAAAAAGCAGTTACATTCCCGGCATGCCTGGAATGCCAACTGTCACATTGGTTGTGCTCTCAACCAAACTGTCAAACCATCCAATGGTTGGTGTCATAACTGATCACATGTGCTGCATCATGGCAGTTGAGGAATAAATAAAGGTCAAGATGGCAGCTTCCTTGGCTGAAAACGATAGGAGGGTTTACTTCCACTTTAAGAACCGAGCCTCTTTTTGAGATTTGTAGTTTACAAGTTAAAAACATGTTTTGTTTTTTTTTGCTAGAAAATTACTTAGAACCACCAAACATTATACATTTTTTTTTCTAACACACTAGAGAATAAAATGGCGATCGTTGCAACACTTTTTGTCACACCGTATCTTACAAGCGCACTTTTTTTGGGAAAAAATAAACTTTTTTGAATAAAAAAAAAATAAGACAACAGTAAAGTTAGCCCAATTTTTTATTTTTTTTTATATTGTGAAAGATAATATTACGCCGAGCAAATTGATACCCAACATGTCACACTTCAAAATTGTGCCCGCTTGTGGAATGACGACAAACTTTTCCCCTTAAAAATCTCCATAGGCGACGTTTAAAAAAATTCTACAGGTTGCATGTTTTGAGTTACGGAGGAGGTCTAGGGCTAGAGTTATTGCTCACGCTCTACCGATCGCGGCGATACCCCACGTGTGTGGTTTGAACACCGTTTTCATATGCGGGAGCTGCTCACGTATGCGTTCGCTTCTGCACGCGAGCTCGGCGGGACGGGGCGCGTTTAAAAATATATATATTTTTTTCCTTATTTAGTTTACCTTTTATTTTTATTTTTTACACTGTTCTTTAAAAAAATAAATAGTGTCACTTTTTATTCCTATTACAAGGATCCCGGCCCCTTACCACGTGATCAGCTGTCAGCCAATGACAGCTGATCACGTAATGTAAACAAAGGGTCAGTAATCTGCTTTTTTTTTTTTTTCCCTCACGCTGACAGCGCGAGAGGATAAGCGGTGGGGCCTTCTGTAGAAAGACATCAGAGTGGCCCGGGGGCACCCCTCCGGGCCGCTCTGATGGCCGCACCACTTCTGCCAGAAGCCGACAGCCAGGAAACTGTCACCCAGTCTACCCCTGCTCCACACTTGCCCTCCACTAATTTCCACTCGCCAAATGTGAGCATGCAAATGGAAATTTTGAGGGCTGCTGTGCAGACACCTTGCTTCGGGGGTATATTGATTTTAGGAGATGAAGCTATTGACCAGCAGGTAAAAGGCAAATTACCATTGATTCCAATCACATCCCGGTAAATTTGGAAAATTGGAGGAAGGGTGCCCCTGGGATAGTGTGGATTGGAATAAATTATGGATTGCCACCAAAAGTATATAAAAATATAAAGATTTTTATTCGTACATATTTAACATATAAATAGAAATTACTTTAAAAAAGGGAGAGAATGTACACAATCATTGAAACCAGTTTGCATGAGGCACCTACTATTTAAGACATACAAGTCATATAACTAGTGGTGACAAAGCCGACATGTTTCGGATACTGGAGCTATATCTTATATGTGAGACATCATATTATATAATTATTATACATGATGTTGCTTTTCTCGTTTATAGAGACCAATCTGTTTCTTAACCAATGCATGAACCTTGAAGAAGGAACTAATGGAAGCTGTCACAGATATAGCTCCAGTATCCGAAACATGTCGGCTTTGTCACCACTAGTTATATGACTTGTATGTCTTAAATAGTAGGTGCCTCATGCAAACTGGTTTCAATGATTGTGTACATTCTCTCCCTTTTTTAAAGTAATTTCTATTTATATGTTAAATATGTACGAATAAAAATCTTTATATTTTTATATACTTTTGGTGGCAATCCATAATTTATTCCAATCCACACTATCCCAGGGGCACCCTTCCTCCAATTTTCCTTGCTTCGGGGGGGGGGGCACTTGCTCCCCCTTGCCCCCCCTGCAGGCGCTCATGTCTGTAACCATGTAATCCAATCACAGCGATCAACACAATAGTACACAATAGAGCTGCATGGTTAATCGTTAAAAGATTGTGATCTTGATTCAACCCCCCACAAGATCCTAATTCAGCATTTCCACAATTCATGTAAAAAGTCAAGAGCATTTCAATTTGCATTTCCATGCTCACAGCTGTCAAAAAAAAAGCAGCTGGCAATGTTTATCAACAACATTGCTCAGTGCTGAAAGAGACAGAATAAAAAGAAACAGTGTATCTTCTTATCTGTCCTTCTGTTTATTTATTTACAGATCAAAGGGATGAACTTTGGTCTGCAAATGAAGTCAGTTTAACAACCTGTCAAGTAAAAAAAAATACTTTTTTTTTTTGGGGGGGGGGGGGGGTTTATTAAATTGTTCCTCTGTTCCTTATTAACCCTTAATTAGCCCTATTAACATTTAATTATTATTTTCCTGCAGATTTTTTTTTATAAACTTTTAAAAATGTAAAAGTTTTTTTGTTTGCTTTGTTCATTATTGTTTTTACACCTTTTATCATATATTTACACATTTCACATAAAAAAAAAAAAAAAAAAAAGCGCAAATTTAAAAAATATAAATGTATTTCATTTGTAAAACAATGCTTTGCACCATTGCTGACAGCTGAAGTGTAAACAAAAAAGTTGCGGTAGGTATCGGTAATTGGTATCGGCGAGTACTAAAAAAAGAAAAAAGATTCTAATATAACCTAAATCGGAGTCTTATCCGTCTCCTCCCCCCCCCCCCCTCTGGTGCCACATTTGGCACCTTTCGGGGGGGGTACCTGTTTTTGACAGGTACGGTTCCCCACTTCCGGAGACGGTGCTGCGACGCCGTCTCTTGGGAAGTTCGGCCCCCCTCCTCCTTCTTCAGCTGCCGGGCCAATTAGAAAGTAGAGCGTGCTTCGCAAGTGCGCAGCAGGGACACGGCTGTGAAGTCGATAGGCTTCACTGCCGGGTTCCCTTACCAGGAATGGCGGCGGCAGCACCCAACAGATCGGCTAGGGTGCCGACATCACTGACTCACTGGACAGGTAAGTGTCCATATATTAAAAGTCAGCAGCTGCAGTATTTGTGTGGGGGGGGGGGGGTGCTGGATCTCCTCTTTAATGGTAATTTTTTTTATTTCTTTACACATTATTTTTCATTACATTTTTTTAAATTTGATTGAAGCAGAGTATTATGTCTTTTTTTTTTTTTTTGCCATCTTGTTTGATACGTTCTACCTAATACCTAATGTTTAGGGGTTGTAAATCTTTAAAATAAAAAAGCTCTTCAGAATCGTGATCTTTATTCTAAGCAACAAAATCGTGATTCTCATTTTATCCAGAATCGTGCAGCTCACTACACAATGAATGGCATGAATCAAAGCCATTGTGTACAATTGTCATGTGATCTGCTGTGATTGGTCACCGTGATCACATGGTACCGACAGCGGGCCAATACACTGATCTGTCATCCGCTGTGTCCGGTAGAGTACAATGAGCCAGAACTAAATGTATCCAATCCTAGCACCTATCTAGGAGGGCGATACACCAGCAAAGCAGGCCAATATTATCCTATAAGATCTCCAACAATGTCCTACCGACTTGGGCTACACTCGCATGCATTGGTGGTTATTGGGAATATTTCATTAAATTTAGGAAGGTAAGGAAGACATTTGCCCACCATTTAGATTGACGCCAGTGCTGGGACTTGTTCTTAGTGAATAACATTGGGAATAAACAGCCTTTAGTGGCGCATTAACAAAAGAAAAGTCGTTTTTCATAATTATCGCATTTTGCATGGAAATTTTCTGTTCCACAAGTGATCTCGGAATGACAAGTAATTGTGGAGTGTATTCTTCCAGACAAATGAGTACATATTTCTGAGCTCTGCCGAAGCACAAATAACACGATGATTATTTAATTGTCCTTAAATCACGTTAATGGCATCTCACGGCCCTGAATCTTCACAAACACATTTATTAATAACAGGAGCTTGCAGGGAGTTTAATAAAATGATATTGTCACAGGATAAAGGGGATAATGTTTAGGAAAGGAAAGTTTTAATGCAGTACAGGGACTCGCACGACGTCTTTATTTTCTGCATTACATTTCACATATGCAGCCGTGGGAATCTCTCTGCAGAAACTGCTGGTCCCTAAATCCACCTCCATAGGTGTGCGCAGCCCATTGCATTAGGGTGTGCACCCCAAAGCTCAAACACACACTACTGATCACTCACTGTGTTCATTCAGAAAGGGAAGGGGTCAGTAAATTACATATTTACCGGCCCCTTCCCCCATTCACCCTAAAACATCCCCGCAGCTACAGCCACCAGTAGAGGAGAGGAGGGAAGCCAGCAGCAGTGCGGGAGGAAGGGGGGGAGCTAGGGCAGTAGGGGAAATCTATGCTGCACAGAGTGATTAGGGTGTGCCTGGGCACACCTGGCACACCCTGTGTGCATGCCTATGTCCACCTCCATCCTGCTGCAGGATGTGCTGGACCCTACAAGTGTGCACCCCCTAGCAGCCACTCCGACCCCTTCAGACTGCACACGTGCACTGAGGTTTTCCTTCTCTATCCATGGCAGCTATTTATTTTCTTTTTACCAATACTGGAGCGAGCACATGATCTATATAGATCTTTATATCACTAGAGGGGTCACCAGCAGGAGGAAGGAGGTCCTGATCCCTCTATATAGATCTTTATAATACTAGAGGGATCACCAGCAAGAGGAAGGAGGTCCTGATTCCTCTATATAGATCTTTATATCACTAGAGGGATCACCAGCAGGAAGAAGGAGGTCCTGATTCCTCTATATAGATCTTTATATCACTAGAGGGATCAGCAGCAGGAGGAAGGAGGTCCTGATCCCTCTATATAGATCTTTATATCACTAGAGGGATCACCAGCAGGAGGAAGGAGGTCCTGATTCCTCTATATAGATCTTTATATCACTAGAGGAGTCACCAGCAGGAGGAAGGAGGTCCTGATTCCTCTATATAGATCTTTATATCACTAGAGGGATCACCAGCAGGAGGAAGGAGGTCCTGATCCCTCTATATAGATCTTTATATCACTAGAGGGATCACTAGCAGGAGGAAGGAGGTCCTCATTCCTCTATATAGATCTTTATATCACTAGAGGAGTCACCAGCAGGAGGAAGGAGGTCCTGATTCCTCTATATAGATCTTTATATCACTAGAGGGATCACCAGCAGGAGGAAGGAGGTCCTGATCCCTCTATATAGATCTTTATATCACTAGAGGGATCACCAGCAGGAGGAAGGAGGTCCTGGTTCCTCTATATAGATCTTTATATCACTAGAGGAGTCACCAGCAGGAGGAAGGAGGTCCTGATCCCTCTATATAGATCTTTATATCACTAGAGGAGTCACCAGCAGGAGGAAGGAGGTCCTGATTCCTCTATATAGATCTTTATATCACTAGAGGGGTCACCAGTGGGAGGAAGGAGGTCCCGATTCCTCTATATAGATCTTTATATCACTAGAGGGGTCACCAGCAGGAGGAAGGAGGTCCTGATTCCTCTATATAGATCTTTATATCACTAGAGGGGTCACCAGCAGGAGGAAGGAGGTCCTGATCCCTCTATATAGATCTTTATATCACTAGAGGGGTCACCAGCAGGAGGAAGGAGGTCCTGATTCCTCTATATAGATCTTTATATCACTAGAGGGATCACTAGCAGGAGGAAGGAGGTCCTCATTCCTCTATATAGATCTTTATATCACTAGAGGGGTCACCAGATGGAGGAAAGAGGTCCTGATTCTTCTATATATATATCTAACACTCCCCCTCCCCTGACAATGCTGCTGTCCAATGATGCCCCCTGTGCTCCTTCACCCAGAGTGGGGGCGCTCTAATACTGGGGGTGTGTTACTGACCAGATCACCAGGTGAAAACTGATGGGAAATAGCCTAAAAAAAAGAAAACTGATGCCACCACCACATCTAATGATTGGTAAGTTCCAATATATGACATTTTTTGTTTTGGGTTTAACACCGATTTAACTCTTCAATTAGACACAAAAGTTCAATCCACTCAAATTTTAGTTCAGCTAATTGCAGTAGATCAGGGGTCTCCAAACTTTCTAAACAAAGGGCCAGTTTACTGTCCTTCAGACTTTAGGAGGGCTGGAAGTAGAAATTGTCCTGGCGTCAGTGGGAATAAACAGGACATCGTTGGTATCAGTTCGACTAGTAACCCATCATTGGTGTCAGTGGGAGGAATAGTGTCCCATCACTGGTGACTGTGGGAGGAATCGTGCCCCATCATTGGTGTCAGTGGGAAGAATAGTGTCCCATCAATGGTGACTATGGGAGGAATTGTGCCCCATCATTGGTGTCAGTGGGAGGAATAGTGCCCCATTGTTGGTGTCTGTGGGACGTATAGTGTACCATTGTTGGTGTCAGTGGGAGGAATTGTGTCCCATCATTGGTGTTAGTGGGAGGAATAGTGCCCCATTGTTGGTGTTAGGGGGAGGAATAGTGCCCCATCGTTGGTGTCAATGGGTGAAATAGTGCCCCATCATTGGTGTCAGTGGGAGGAATAGTTCCCCATCATTGGTGTCAATGGGTGAAAAAGTGCCCCATTATTGGTGTCAGTGGGAGGAATAGTTCCCCATCATTGGTGTCACTGGGGGAAATAGTGCCCCATCATTTGTGTCAGTGGGAGAAATAGTGCCCCATCATTGGTGTCAGTGGGAGGAAGAGCACCCCTTCATTGGTGTCAATGGGTGAAATAGTGCCCCATCATTGGTGTCAGTGGGAGGAATAGTGCCCAATCATTGGTGTCAGTGGGAGGAATAGTGCCCCATTGCTGATGTCAGTGGTAGGAAAAGTGTCCCATCATTGGTGTCTGTTGGAGGAATAGTACCCCATCATTGGTGTCAATGGGTGAAATAGTGCCCCATCATTGGTGTCAATGGGAGGAATAGTGCCCCATAATTGATATCAGTGGGAGAAATAGTGCCCCATTGCTGAGGTCATTGGGAGGAATAAGGAAAAGTGTCCCAAAGGCTGGATAAAGGCGAGCAAAGGAGACCACTGCAGCAGAAGTTGTTGTTCCAGTTTTTTGAAGTGTAAGAAGACAATGACATTCCTAAGTCCCGTCTCTGAGAAGTACTAACAGTGACTTGATATATACATAGCAATATATTCTAAGCTATTCTTATACCTAAAGAGCAGAAGCAGGTAAGAATCTGCAATAAATTACTGCATTCCAGTTTAAAGTAGAACCTCTATTAGTTCATAAAACAGATAGAACAGGAGAGGAGAGACATCTAACACATTTTGCACCAGAAAAGGCATTTTTTATGTGAAATACATAAGAGCCTCCCTTTTCCTGTTGTACTTTTATGGACTCATATTAAACAAGAGATTCTACTTTTTACTGGAGTGTGGTCATCTAGTGTATTGAGTAATACTGTATATTCTCAACAATAAGCACGTGCACCCAGAAAGAGTGCACCCACCTGGAGCGGTATTCTGCTTATACCTAAAGAGAAGAATCTGCAGGGTGCAAGGTTGTAAACACATTTTGCTAAAAATCTTTCCAATGTGTTTAGTTGACCATCTGAAAATGAATATACACATATTGTACATATTGTGTTTTCCAGGACCCCCGTATATGCAGGTGACTATAGAAGATGTGCACGCTAACTGTGGGGAGACGGCACAGTTTGATGCAGTTATAGACGGAAGCCCCCCACTTACCGTTACCTGGTACAAGGTGAGTGCAAGGACACCCCACGGTCTCTGCAATGTCGGGATCCTCGATGTCCACTCCATACATACTGTCATTATTTATCTAAATGAAAATATTAATACATCAGAGGGGTCAGTATGAAGATCCTGTTTCAAGCATAGAGTATGTGTTGGTTACATGATAAAAGGAGATATTTAGGAATGTAGAATTCAGCTTTACTTGCATAGGAGAACAGCATACATGTGTGAGAACAGCATTACAGGAGAGAGTGTGAGAACAGCATTACAGGAGAGAGTGTGAGAACAGCATTACAGGAGAGAGTGTGAGAACAGCATTACAGGAGAGAGTGTGAGAACAGCATTACAGGAGAGAGTGTGAGAACAGCATTACAGGAGATTGTGTTTGAACAGCATTACAGGAGATTGTGTTTGAACAGCATTACAGGAGATTGTGTGAGAACATCATTACAGGAGAGAGTGTGAGAACAGCATTACAGGAGATTGTGTGAGAACAGCATTACAGGAGAGAGTGTGAGAACAGCATTACAGGAGATTGTGTGAGAACAGCATTACAGGAGAGAGTGTAAGAACAGCATTACAGGAGAGTGTGAGAACAGCATTACAGGAGATTGTGTGAGAACAGCATTACAGGAGAGAGTGTGAGAACAGCATTACAGGAGATTGTGTGAGAACAGCATTACAGAAGAGAGTGTGAGAGCAGCATTACAGGAGAAAGTGTGAGAACAGCATTACAGGAGAGAGTGTGAGAACAGCATTACAGAAGAGAGTGTGAGAACAGCATAACAGGAGAGAGCAGCGAGAGCAAAAAAACATCCTTTCTGCACAGAATATGCAAGCATAGCCACTTACCGACCGCAATATATACAGTATATACGTTGCAGTTTGCAAGTTGTTTACCGGGATTATGACTAAAGCTGTCAGCCATAACCCTGGTAATTTTCTTTTTTCATACAAATTAAATTACAATACTGGCGCTTCAAGTTATCAACAGACAGTACATATATAACTTTACCAAACGAGTCCTTTAAGCTGTATGAAGAGCTTAGGTATGAGTTCAACAGTCCAAAACGGAATAACTGGGCAGCCTTACTGGGGGAGCTGAAGCCAGACTCCAAACATATAGAAGCAAAAGAAAAACAAAACAAAAGGCGCCACTTAGTTAAAACTGTTACACTTTAATATTACAATAATACCAAAGCACTCACTCTTAGGTTGACTGTGGTAGGCACATCTAAAGTCCAGTCTGTGAACGTGGTCCGCTTGTGAGTGGTCTCAGTAAGAGATGACATCCCTGTATGCCGAGCGAGAAGCCGGTGTAGTGTCCATAGCGGATGTTTCCGGGCAATCTCTCTAAGAACCAGGAGGAGGGCTGGAACGCAAGCACGGAGTCCAAACTGAGACGTAACACTGCGCTCAGCGGAATGACGTCACGGCCAGCATGCAACGCGTTTCGATGTTTAAGGCAGAGAGACGTTCTGAGTCACTGCACACATCTTTTTCAAGCATGATGTGAGAGGCTAAATTTAGCCTATTTATATGCGCCTGGAGAGGTGTTGCCATCTTGTGGAATTAGTTAAAAATGCACCCATAAGCTGGATGTTTTACACTAATATTAACAGATTTATAAGGGGGAAAATAAAATGCAATAATATAATGTTACTAGCCCGGGCTTATACAAACATAACATAATAATCCAATATTGTAATACAGTCTAAATTTTATAAAAAACATAAAGAACTCTAAATTTTAATTAGTAAAATCGTTTTACAGCTAAAATAAAAAATAAATAAATAGAAAATAAAAATTGAAATAATGTTTTTTGTTAAAAAACATCATTGGATACTCATAGATGTTTGTATGATACGTTATATATAAAAACAAATTATATACTGAAATTCAACCTGGAATTATGAAGGTGAGGAATATTTATCTCTAAAGGACTAATTTATCTATTATAAAAACACTCAATACTATAATATATCAGAGAGTGGCTGTACACATGGATCTATCATTAAAAGGAAAAAATATATATATTTTTACCAATTTAAATTTTAAAAAATGTTTTTGTAAAAAACTATCTGGAAAGAAAGAATAAAGGGGGGGAGGGGGGGGGGAAGGAATGAAACTAGGATTTTTTTCTGTAGTAATATATAGAGTGATTTGGTGTGAAAAGATTTATAGATTATTTAAAAAAAAAAAATATTTAAAAAAAAAAACACAAAATATAAATATGGATATGTACTACATAACCAAATAAAAAGAAATGCAAATACAAAAAATATATTCATAATATGGTAGAAATTTCCAATTCTTCGTTGATACCCCTCGAATTAAGGGTGTCAAGAGAATATATCCAAAAGGTTTCACGCTCACAGAGCTTGTGAAATCTTTCTGCCTCTGACAGTGTATTTGGAATTTGTTCTACAATCCATACTCTGAGGCCTTCTGTGGATTTTTGGTGACAGACGGCAAAATGACGGGCACACTATGTTTATCTTTTTCAACCTCAATTTTTCTCCTATGTTCGCCAAAGCGTTGGCGTAGAGGTCTTATAGTGCGTCCCACATATAACAGTTTGCAAGGGCAAGTTAATACATAGACGACAAAATCTGAACTACAGTTGTAAAAAGCATCCAGATAATGTGTTTTGCCTTTTGTAAAAAAAGCTCTCTGTCCATGATCAATAAAGGAGCATGTTTTACACAAGTTTTTCTTGCACTGAAACATGCCCTTTAGGGGGAACATGTCAATATGTGGTAACAATGGAGTTTTTTTACTCTTCAATTTACTGGGGGCTATTCTGTTTTTCAAATTGGTGGCTCTTCTGTACGTAACCCTGGGTGTGTCAGAAAGAACAGATTATAAATGTTGGTCTTCCAAGAGAATAGGCCAATGTTTTTTCAAAATGGATTCCATTTTGCTAGACTCTGTATGGAACCTTGTTATAAAGCGAACAGATAGATCGAACTTGTCTCGGTCCTTGTTCTGTGTGCTCGTGAATACTTTGGGTTCTAGATAATAATTATATGCATTGTCTATCAATGAGGTTGGATATTCTTTGTCATATAGTTTCTTTTTCAGAATTGAACTTTGCTCTATATAGTCTGTTTTTTGGGTGCAATTGCGCCGCAATCTGCAGAATTGGCCTCTGGGAATATTATTAGTCCACTTTTTGTAGTGACAGCTTTTAAAGTGGAGCAGAGAATTTCCTGCTGTTGGTTTAAAATGATTTTTGGCTTGGATGTCCTTGTCTAGATGATAGAGGTCTAGATCTAGAAAAGTTAGTCTGTCTCTATCCCAAACATGGGTAAAAGACAGACCACAAGTATTTTTATTACAGTGCATCACAAAATCATCGATGATACTATTCTCTCCATCCCAAATGACTATAATGTCATCTATGTATCGGCCAAAAAAAAAACTGATTCTTGGCAAAAGGGTTATTTGACCATATATATCTATTCTCCCAGAGGCCCATAGCCAAATTGGCATAGGACGGCGCGAAATTAGCGCCCATTGCTGTCCCCTTTATCTGCAAAAAATATTCTTTGTCAAAACAAAAATAATTATGAGTCAAACAAAAATTGGTACAATCTAGTATAAAGTTAGCTTGTTCACCTCCCATATTAGGATTATCAAATAAAAAATGACTTATGGCTTCTAGGCCAAATTCATGAGGTATAGAGGTGTAGAGGGAGGCTACATCTAGAGACATCCAGACATAGCTCTCCTCCCACCTGTAAGGTTCTAACAACTCCAAGAGATGAGTACCATCTCGAATATAAGATCGTAAACCTTGGGCCAGGGGTTGTAAATGAAAATCAATTCATTTTGAAAGTCCAGAGGTAATACTATCGATGGCAGCAATTATAGGTCTGACCGGAGGAAATTCAATATTCTTGTGAACTTTGGGTATATGGTAGCCTCTCACATCATGCTTGAAAAAGATGTGTGCAGTGACTTAGAACGTCTCTCTGCCTTAAACATCGAAACGCGTTGCATGCTGGTCGTGACGTCATTCCGCTGAGCGCAGTGTTACGTCTCAGTTTGGACTCCGTGCTTGCGTTCCAGCCCTCCTCCTGGTTCTTAGAGAGATTGCCTGGAAACATCCGCTATGGACACTACACCGGCTTCTCGCTCGGCATACAGGGATGTCATCTCTTACTGAGACCACTCACAAGCGGACCACGTTCACAGACTGGACTTTACATGTGCCTACCACAGTCAACCTAAGAGTGAGTGCTTTGGTATTATTGTAATATTAAAGTGTAACAGTTTTAACTAAGTGGCGCCTTTTGTTTTGTTTTTCATTTTCTTTTTTCATGGCTTTCTCGTTAAAACAGAGCGGCTAAATAGCTCAGTAAGCCTGAGAAACACTGGCGGGAGGTGAGGGACGTCCCCTCCCATCTCTCGCCGGTGTTTCTCTGGCTTAGCATTTTTAACGCCTCGCGTCTTATCGACCCCAGATCTCTCCATAAAGAGGACCTGTCATCCCTTGATGCTATTACAATGGATGTTTACATTCCTTGTAATAGGAATAAAAGTGATAAAAAAAGGGACAGTGCAAAAAGAAAAAAGAAAAGAAAGAGAGAAAAAAAATGTGTTGCATTTTTGTTTGTAGTGCTCAGATGCAGTGTAGTTCCGCTTTAAAGCAGAACTTCACCCTCAGAGTGGGTTCACACTATAACACGCAATGGCTCACAGCAGGAGTCTGGTGCGTCTTCATTCACAATTTCGGGTCCGATTTCAGCCCGAATTTTTGGCTGAATTCGGACCGGAATTGGACCAAAAGACCCACAGGGCTCCTGTTCAAATCACATCGGAGCCGCTGCGGAGATGTGTGAACCGGTTCCATAGAGAGCCGGTGACAATCTCCTGCTATGAGAATTGGATGGGGGGGAAACCCGCATCCAATTCACAATGGTGTAAACCCGGGCCAAAAGGGAAAGTCTCGCTTTATGCCCTCCTCCTTCTTCTTTTGGAACTTTTTTGGGGTGGGAGGGAAACAGGTACCTGATTTAAATAGGTACACACTCCAACTTCGCCTATGCAATTCCACTGGAATTTCCCTCCCCTCTCGGCAACCTTCTGGGACACATCATAGGTCCCAA
Organism: Rana muscosa; assembly: GCA_029206835.1. Taxonomy (NCBI): domain Eukaryota; kingdom Metazoa; phylum Chordata; class Amphibia; order Anura; family Ranidae; genus Rana; species Rana muscosa. The sequence goes on from CM055122.1 coordinate 320,881,344, forward strand.
GAGGCTGCGGGACTATTCACAAAGCTCAGTGGGAAGCCGGCTGTGAAGCCACAAGAAGTCACAGCTGGCTTCCCACAGTTAACATACCGACATCAGGACCTGAAGACCTGTGAAGAACCACCCCGGGTAACTACGGTCCTAGATCTTTAGAGGACATTTCCACCTCTAATCTCCATCTAAAAAGTATTTTTTTAGAGATACAAAATATTATAGCTAGACATTGCAGGGGGCCCATTTTTTCTGGATCCATAGCAGTCACATGGTCTGTGCTTCCCCCCCCCCCTTTTTGGATACTGAGTGTACGTTTTTTATAAGCTTTTCCAATGAAATAAAGAGTTTGAATTTATTTGGATATTAGAAAATCTCCTCCACTCTGTATATAAATCAGACTGGATGCTGCAATAGTTTTTGTCTTCTGCTCCAGGATAACACGTTGCTGAAGGACAGCGATCGGATCCAGCTGGTGAGAGATGGCAGGAAGTGCTCCATGGTCATACGGAGCACAGAACGTGGCGATGGCGGGGTGTACACCTGTGTGGCCAGGAACGGTGGGGGAGAGGTGTCTTGCAAGGCCGAGCTGGTTATGCAGGAAGGTAATTATTTCCTATAATCTATTGACAACATCTGGCTACGCTACAGGGCAGGACTGTCACTTCTGTTATTTGGTCAGCCCTGCCTTTATCCATGATATTCACATTAGATTGCTTGTGTTAGGGCTATTCACATGTAAAGTTGGAAAGTTGGTAATACACTGCAGTTGGGCTGCACTTTTAAAATTCTCCAACCACTACCCCTTTTAGCTGTAGAGGCTGCGGCCAGGGGGAGTACACATGCCACAGCGGCGATGCTTTGCTTTGTGGCCACAGCAGGGTGTTGCTTTTGGCGGGTGTAGCCAAACACAAGCCATTCAAGTGAATAGGGCCACTCTGCAAGCACCTTGCAACCACGTGCAATGCATATGGTTGCAGGGTACTATTGTGGGCTTTGAGGGTTTAAAGCAGGCCGTGAGCCTGTGTTATATCTTCACTGCCTGTCAAATGCTCTCTGAAGCGACATCCGAACATGGATGGCTCTTCAGAGGGCATCGCACATATGAACAAGTCTTTATTGTGACACTGTCATTGCTGTTGTGGTGATCAGGGACACTGTAACTTGTTTGGCTGTAATTGGGGACACTGTAACTGGTGTGGTGGTGATCGGGGACAGTGTAACTGGTGTGGTGGTGATCAGGGACAATGTTACTGGTATAATGGTGATCGGGGACAATGTAACTGGTGTGATGGTGATCGGGGACAATGTAACTGGTGTGGTGGTGATCGGGGACAATGTAACTGGTGTGGTGGTGATCGGGGACAATGTAACTGGTGTGACTGTAATTGGGGACACTATGACTGGTATGGCAGTGATAAAAGACACTGGGACTGGTATGGCAGTGATCAGGGACACTGGGACTGGTGTGGCTGTTATTAGGGACAATATGACTGGTATGGCGGTGATCACAGACACTGGGACTGGGATGGCAGTGATCAGGGAGACTGTAACTAGTGTGGCTGTAATTGGGGACAATTTGACTGGGTTGCAATGATCAGGGATACTGGAACTTGGATGGCAGTAATCAGGGACATCAGCCTCACTGTGCCATCAAGCGCAGCCACTGTGCCCATCAATTGCAGCCACTGTGCCATTAAATGCCACCACTGTGCCTATCAAACGCAGCCACTGTGCCCATCAAATGCTCCCACTGTGCCCATCAAATGCTCCCACTTTGCCATCAAATGCTCCCACTGTGCCCATCAAATGCTGCCAGTGTGCCCATCAAATGCTACCAGTGTGCCCCCCCCCGCCCGCCGTTTGTCCGGCACTTACCCTGTCTCGGTGAGGCAGCAGGTAACAGCGGCGGGCCGCGAGCGGTGTCCTCCATGCTCCTCCATGCTCCTCCATGCTCCTCCATGCTCCTCGATGTCTTCTCCCGTCCTCTCTTCCCATCACAGCGCCTGTCGTTTCAGCCGCTCAGGTGATGGGTAACAGACCCGAGCACCTGATTGGCGGAGAGGCGGTTCAGTGTTAGGAAAGCGAATATTCATTTGCTTTTCTAACACAGCTGGGTGAACTGCGTGCGCCCAGGATGACGCTCGCTGTTTTGATGCGTATTAGAGCCTACGGCTCTAATCAGGTGCTTCAAAACCACCCCCCGCCGCTGTAATTCAGGCACTCGGGGGCCCGAAAAGGGGCCTGGGCGCCTCAATAGGAGGTGGCAGCGGCGACCATAGATAGAGGGGTTGGCTGGAGAGAGGGGGTGGCGCCCGTGCGCCCTTATGGACGCACCGCCACTTATGTGGAGCAATGGGATATTTCCAAAGGGATTTTCAGAGGGCTAAGGGCATGTTGTAGATAATTTATCTCAGTTCCAACCTGCCCGGTGAATTAAAATTATCCAGAAAACAATAAAAATTATGGAGAAAAAAAACACACACTTGGACTGGTATGGCGGTGATCAGGGACCCTGGGAATGGTGTGGCTGTTATTAGGGACAATATGACTGGTATGGCGGTGATCGGGGACCCTGGGAATGGTGTGGCTGTTATTAGATACAATATAACTGGTATGGCGGTGATCAGGGACACTGGGACTGGTATGGCAGTGATCAGGGACACTGGGACTGGTATGGCGGTGATCAGGGACACTGGAACTGGTATGGCGGTGATCAGGGACACTGGAACTGGTATGGCGGTGATCAGGGACACTTGGACTGGTATGGTGGTGATCAGCGACACTGGGACTGGTATGGCAGTGATGAGGGACCCTGGGAATGGTGTGGCTGTTATTAGGGACAATATGACTGGTATGGCGGTGATCAGGGACCCTGGGAATGGAGTGGCTGTTATTAGGGACAATATGACTGGTATGGCGGTGATCAGGGACACTGGGACTGGTATGGCGGTGATCCGGGACACTGGAACTGGTATGGCGGTGATCGGGGGCATTGGATCTGGTATGGCGGGGATCAGGGACACTGGGACTGGTATGGCGGTGATCAGGGACATTGGAACTGGTATGGCGGTGATTAGGGACACTGAGACAGGTATGGCGGTGATCAGGGAGACTGTAACTGGTGTGGCTGTTATTAGGGACAATATGACTGGTATGGCGGTGATCAGGGACACTGGGACTGGTATGGCGGTAATCAGGGACACTGGGACTGGTATGGCGGTGATCAGGGAACCTGGAACTGGTATGGTGGTGATCAGGGAAACTGGGACTGGTATAGCGGTGATTAGGGACACTGGAACTGGTATGGCGGTGATTAGGGACACTGGGACTTGTATGGCGGTGATCAGGGAGACTGTAACTGGTGTGGCTGTTATTAGGGACAATATGACTGGTATGGCAGTGATCAGGGACACTGGGACTGGTTTGGCGGTGATCAGGGACACTGGAACTGGTATGGCAGTGATCAGGGACACTGGGACTGGTTTGGCGGTGATCAGGGACACTGGAACTGGTATGGCAGTGATCAGGGACACGGAGACTGGTATAGCGGTGATCAGGAACACTGGGACTGGTATGGCGGTGATTAGGGACACTGAGACTGGTATGGCGGTGATCAGGGAGACTGTAACTGGTGTGGCTGTTATTAGGGACAATATGACTGCTGTGGTGGTGATCAGGGACACTATAACTGATGTGGCGGTGATCAGGGGTACTGTGACTGGCTTGGTGGTGATTAGGGACAATATGATTGGTGTGGCGGTGATAAGGTATATTGTAACTGGTGTGGCGGTGACAAGGTACTGTATATTGTAACTGGTGTGGCTGTTATTAGGGACAATATAACTGGTGTGCGGGGGTTTGAGGGGTTAAAGCAGGCAGAGCAGTGGTGATATAACACCTCCTCACCGCCTGTCAAATGCTCTCTGGAGAGTAATCCAAATGCACGTGTAAACGAGCCTTTAGACACAAAACTTTGCTGAATATCTAAAGAAACTCTTGGGGAAACGTGGTTATAAAGAATATAAACACCCAATTACAAAGATTTCATAAAAGCTTTAGCATGTGTAGCGGGGTCCTCAATTTAAGGGAAGTGTTTGGGAGGTAGTATGCCCAAACACTTTGATTTGTCAGGGTTTACAACCATTTTTATCCACAGGGAGAGTATTGGTGTACAGTTCCCTGTGGCCTACGGGTGGCGCTGCCATAGTAGGCTGGGGTTGAGCCACTGGTACAGGGCTGTGCTTTTTGTGTCCCCTCTCGGCAAACTTACGGTAGGGCGGGGTTAGCCTGCCGTGCATGCTGGAAGAGGAGATAAAAGGGGCAGACGCTGCCTGTTCGGGGTTAGTCGGTGGGGTCCTACCCCTGGTTCTGGTTCCAGTCCGCCCTGGGCGCCCTAGGCCCAGGGGCGGGTGTTCTCTGTTCCTGTTTCATCCTGGGCACCTTTAGTCCCAGGGTGAGGTACTACTCTGCTGTTCCTGTCCGTCCTGGATGCGAGGACTCGGGAATTGCAGCAAAGGCCTGGGCCCAGCACCTTTGGCTGGAGCCCATCGGGGATCGAGGAATCTCAGGGTGCCGCCTTGCGAGGGGACCCGTATCTGAGTAGAGGAGGCCGGGGGAGGAATCGTTCCGAAGGACTGATGCGGTAGTCACGGTGAAGGAAAGGGTCCCGGTAGCTCTCCGGAGGGATGTCTTCTCCCTAGGCTAGGGTGACCAGACATCCCCGGTTTCTGGGGACAGTCCCCGGATTGAGGACACTGTCCTCGGACCAAGTCTGTCCCCGGTTTTGTCCCCGGGTTGGATTTAAACAGGGGCTGGGGCAATTTCAAAGACAGTCAGTGCAAAATAAAAAACATTTAAATCAGAATTACACACCCCCGCTCCACCGCTCCTACTAGCTTACGGGGGTGTATTTTTTTCCATTATCTGTGCCCCTTTCTGATGATCATGTGCTGGTCGGAGCGGAGGGAATATTTCTTCAGTTTCGGGTGCATGCCCATTCAGCTCCGCTCACATGTTCTTCTGCCTCGACTCAAGTCCCGGCCAGCCATCTGCCTGCTTATCTCCTTGCCTTCCCCTGGCGGAGTTATCTTCCTCTGCTCCCCACCCAGTAGTAGCCGGGGCCCGGAGAGTAAGACTTGACAAGCTGTCAGGCGGGTGGCGGCGGCGACGGGCAGAGAGTCGCTGATTGCCGCCATTACTAGTAAAAAAAAAAATATGTCCCCGGATTTCATTTTAAAAATCTGGTCACCTTACCCTAGGCCAAGGTCAAGTTCACCAGGTCTGTGATAGAGGCCTTGAGTGAAGCGTGAGTGTCATTTGGCTGCTAGTCTTGTCCCAAGTAGACTGTCCATTTGAGGCTGAGGCTGTTCGAGAAGCTGAACAGTGAAGTGACTGAGATTGTGTCTGGACCTTTCCCCACATCTTGTGCTGTCCTTTTTCTTGCTCCAACCTTTGTTTCCATCAAGAGACTGTTATTTGCTAAAAGAAGAAATAAACTCTCTGTTGGAGTTCTAGCATGTGTGGACATTCTATTCACTGGGGGAAACAAGTACTTAAATCTGTTATCCACAGAGGTGAGAAAAATCATTTTCTGGCTCAACTGTGAAATGACCCACCAACAACACAGCTCAACCTCTTAATTCAGGAGGGTACAGGCTTGTGGCATGGTGTGCCCCTTCTTCCTACAAAGAGCCGAAAAACAAGGCAGGTAAAAGGGGGTCTGTGTGCTGCACATGCAATTCTAAAAGCTGTTTTAAATCTATTAAAATCTGCAGCTTTCCTTGTTCAGGCACCTCTTGTTATAGGGTGACAACTGTCTCCCAGTTGTGCTCTTGCGTTGTCCCCTTGACTTTTTTTTCTCTATTATTCTTTATTTTCTTAAAACAGGGTATACAGATATAACATTGCCATTTGGGAAAGCAAAAGGCCGGGTACTTCGCCATCCATAAATCAATAAAGAAAACTTTATTTAAACCATATTATTTCACGTTCGTTATTTTACTATCATCTTCTAAGCTCTTCTTCCTATTACCCCCCTTTTTTTTTTCTCTACATCTTCTTCTTCCTTAATCCCTTTTTCCCTTGCCTATTTCCCTAATCCTCCCCGATCCCCTCCCTTCGACCCCAGTTTCCTCCCTCCTTTACCTCTGCTTACGCAGGGGAACATTTAAACGACATCAACACAAAAAAAAAAAATAATAATAATAATTTAAATATGGAACTTCTCAAAAATCCCCTACTTACTCTTTCTACCTGTCAACCTAGTTTTTATCTTTACTCTCCTAATAACCTCTTCCCTTCTTCAGTGGTACCCATATTTCTTGTATTTGTGTAGCACACAGACCCTTTTTCCTACCTTTGGCTCACTTGCAGGAAAAGGGCACACCGTACTATATGCCCGTACCCTCCTGTTTGAGGAGGTTGAGCGGTGTTATGTATTTGGGTCCCACAGCTAGGTTCCTCCGTCAGTTGGTTCTCATCTCCTAGGATATAGGGACAAGTCTCTGTATTCCCCCCAAGTAATTCCAATGTCCACACCACTCTAAACTCCAACGTTGAGTTTATTTTCTCAATGTTCAGCAGATAGGAAAGGGTGGATAAGAGACAGGACAGCAAGGTTTCGGGAAGTAGGTCCAGGCACAAGCAGATATACAATCGCCACTCCATCCCAGAGTAGGTCCAGCTCACCCGGACAGTCTCCCGCAAAATGGATCCCAGCAGCCGAAGTGATGCTCGGACGCTTGATCAGGTTATTTTCCTAGATACGATCGGGAGACTCTCTGCCACAGAATCTATCAGGTCCCGAACTTCTCAGTTTTTGGTATATAAGGACAGGTGCCAGCAGCAGCCCATTACTAGGCCCTTGGTGGATAGATGAATCCCTCCAGAAAGTTACCGGGCCCCTTCCTTCACCGTGAACTCTCACCGGGCCGTCAGAAAGGTCCTCCCCCGACCTCCTCTTCTTAGAAGCGGGCTCCCTCGCAAGGGACACCCTAGGATTCTTCTTCCCAGAAGTGGGCTCCAGCTAAAGGTGCTGGGCCCAGTGTTGAAGATGCAGCCCCAGGGCTAAAGATGACTGGGACTGATGCACACGTGGCCCCATGGCCTGGAGGGCCATGCGCCACGCACTTGGACTCCGACTCCTCTCCTCCTCCGAAGACTCCTCCCAGGCGGCGTCTGCCCCTTATGTATCCTCTCCCAGCATCCACAGCAGGCCAACCACACCCACTGTACCCCTGCCGAGAGAGGACACCCCAAGGCACAGCACTAGTACTGATGGTTCAACCCTGACCCGTTATGGCAGTGCCACCTACAGGCCACAGGGAACGGCACACCAGTATACCACCTGGTGAAATAAAATAGCACAACCTATAAATGAGAACGGTCTGAGCCCAACTACTATCTCAGACCAACCCCTAAATTTGAGTATATAGCACCCCTAAATGGGGTGGGCGCTACATACACCCCCTCTAAAGGAGACACTGTCCCCAGTGTCTGGGATAAACCCACGCTCCTCAAGCCTGAGCCAGCGCAGATTTATCTCCAAGCTATGTACAAATTTGAAATCCTTGTGCCGGAACCAACATAATGGGGAAAGGACATGAAATAAACAGATGAAGGAAGGGTTAACAAGAATACAAACGTGGACATCCCATACTCAATGTCACATTCACATAGCTTAATACATTATCAATCCCACCCCTCTAGACTACCTACTCCACCCATTCTCCGGCAGTTGCTAGTAGTCCACCTGCAGAGGGAGAGAAACACACAGAAACAAATAACATCCTACCAATATCTATATGTAGACAAAGCGAACCATCTTCCCGAGGAAAGATGACTCCCTTCAACTAAAGTTGCATATACTAGGCCTAGCATATGTAATAACGCTCCTCAAGGGAGATGCATAATGAAATAAAAGTCCTGCAAATCACCGCCACCTGGTGGTAGTGCGACCGTCATAGCACTTGACACTACCTAACATGGTAAGGTACCACTGCTATACTTTTCCCATTTTGAGCACGGCGATCTCAACGGTGAACCTAACTACCTCTACCCCAAAAGTTCAGTTCTCTTGTGGTGCTGTAAGCGGAGAGGACACCCCAAGGCACAGCACTAGTACTGATGGTTCAACCCTGATCCGTTATGGCAGTGCCACCTACAGGCCACAGGGAATGGCACACCAGTATACCACCTGGTGAAATAAAATAGCACAACCTATAAATGAGAACGGTCTGAGCCCAACTACTATCTCAGACCAACCCCTAAATTTGGGTATATAGCACCCCTAAATGGGGTGGGCGCTACATTTGTTTTTTCCCTCCAACGTTATTGGTAGGAGTTTCTCCATTATTCCCACCCTTCTGACTCTGTTTAACCACATTGAGATCGTAGGGGCACTGGGGTCTTTCCAGTTCATCACAATACAACTTTTGGCCGCATTTATTAGGTGACACAGGACTGAGTTTATATATTTTTTAGGTAGGATTTGTGTATGGTGTAGCAAGAAGAAAGCTGGGTCTTCTACAATCTGGTCTTCAGTGAATATTAGAGTAATTCTCTGTACCGTTTGCCAAAATTGTCTAATTACTGGGCATGCCCAGAAAATGTGCATCATTGTCCCTTTTTCATCACATCCTCTCCAGCACCTGTCAGATGTTTCTGGAAAAAATGTATTCAAGGCCGATGGCGTATAATACCAACGTGTTAATATTTTGTAATTTGATTCCTGCATTTTCGTACACCTTGAAGATTTTTAAGACAGGTCTATAATATTCTGGCCAGGGCCGATCCTAGGGTCACAAGTGCCTGGGTGCAGAAATATTTTGGGCGCCCCACGTGGGCATGGTCATCTTACTAACTCCTCCTCTTTGCCCATGTTTCTATGGCAACGACTCAAACACAGATATGTTCCCCTAAGGAGTCTTTGTTACCCTGGAATCCTCCCAAGATCTCTTAGCAATAAACAAAAGGAGATGGTCAGAGACTGCAGACATACTACATAAGATGGTCAGAGACTGGAGACATGATACAAGAGATGGTCAGAGACTGGAGACATGATACAAGAGATGGTCAGAGGCTGCAGATATGATACAAGAGATGGTCAGAGACTGCAGACATGATACAAGAAATGGTCAGAGGCTGCAAACATAGTACAAGAGATGGTCAGAGGCTGCAGATATGATACAAGAAATGGTCAGAGACTGCAGACATGATACAAGAAATGGTCAGAGACTGCAAACATGATACAAGAAATGGTCAGAGACTGCAGACATGATACAAGAAATGGTCAGAGACTGCAAACATACTACAAGAGATGGTCAGAGACTGTATACATAGTACAAGAGATGGTCAGAGACTGCAGACATAGTACAAGAGATGGCCAGAGACTGCATACATAGTACAAGAGATGGTCAGAGACTGCATACATAGTACAAGAGATGGTCAGAGACTGCATTCATATAGTACAAGAGATGGTCAGAGACTGCATACATAGTACAAGAGATGGTCAGAGACTGCAGACATAGTACAAGAGATGGTCAGAGACTGCAGACATAGTACAAGAGATGGTCAGAGACTGCAGATATACTACAGGAGATGGTCAGAGACTGCAGACATACTACAGGAGATGGTCAGAGACTGCAAACATACTACAGGAGATGGTCAGAGACTGCAAACATACTACAGGAGATGGTCAGAGACTGCATACACCCTCACCAGTGCCCATAAGCTCAGCGCCACCAGTGCCCATCAGTGCAGCCTCACCAGTGCCCATCAGTGCAGCCTCACCAGTGCCCATCAGTGCAGCCTTACCAGTGCCCATTAATGCGGCCTGATGTGGGGGGTCAGCTGTGTCAGGGTCTCTCACCTCAGCGATGTCAGCTCAGCAGGTCCTTCCACGGCCTCCTGGGGGGCTGATGCTCCTGGTCCTGGGGTCAAGTTGTTGCAAACCAGCGTCTAGCCCCACAACCTGAGCCAGTCACGAGCGTCACAACTTTCTGGTGTGCCCTGCCTCCAAGACTCCGGGAGTTTCCTCTGCGTTGCTCTCAGTTCTCAACCCCCTCCCATTCTGCACAACTCCTCCCAGTCTGTTCAATCCCTCTTATCCCCAGTCTGAACCCCCCGTCTGCCAAATCCCCCATACCCCTAGTCTGCACAATCCCCCCCTTCCCCCAGGTCTGCACAATTACCCCCTCAGTCTGCACAATTACCCTGTCCCCTAGCCTGCACAATCCCCCCTTCCCCCAGGTCTACACAATTACCCCCCCCAGTCTGCACAATTACCCAGTCCCCTAGTCTGCACAATCCCCCCTTTGCCCAGGTCTGCACAATTACCCCCCCAGTCTGCACAATCCCCCCTTTTCCCCAGTCTGCACAATCCCCTCTTCCCCCAGTCTGCACAATCCCTACCCTTCCCCCAGGTCTGCACAATTATCCTCCCTCCCCCCAGTCTGCACAATTACCTCCCCAGTCTGCACAATCCCCCCTCCCCTCAGTCTGCACAATTATCCCCCCTCCCCCCAATCTGCACATTCCCCCTTCCCCCAGTCTGCACAATTACCCCCCAGTCTGCACAATTACCCCCTCCCTCCCCCAGTTTGCACAATCCCCCCCTTCCCCCAGTCTGCACAATTACCCCCCCAGTCTTCACAACTACCCCCCCAGTTTGCACAATGCCCCACTTCCCCCAGTCAGCACCCCCCCAGTTTGCAGAGGGGGAGTAAGAAATAAAGAAATGAGAGAGAAAAGTAGAGCTCGCCTTAGTCACTATACAGAAATGCTCCGCTCGGCGCTCGCTCCCCTCCCTCTGAGCCACGCTGTCGGAAGATGGCAGAGGTGGGTGGAGCCGAGCGGAGCTAAATTTCCAGCCGCGGAGGCGGCGCGCTGTGAATGCTGGAGTGGCCTGGGCGAGGCGCGATGTGAATGCTGGGACGGCCGCGGCTCTGACGTCACTGGTTGCTAGGTAGATTCTTCTAGCAAGCAGCGCAATTAAGTAGCTTCGGCTCCGGCGGCTCGGCGCCCCTTCTCTGCGGCAGCTAACAGCCGCTGGGGTGCGTGGCACCCCCTGCACCCCGTCTAGGATCGGCCCTGATTCTGGCATTGTGCTGGAGAGAAAGTTTGGCCTAGATCTCGCTCCCATTTAGCAAAGCAATCCATTTTAAACTCCTCTGAGGGGGCAGTCAGAATTATATACAGTTTAGAGATTACGTGAGGTAGTGGCTCCTCTCCCTCACAGTACTCCTCAAACTTAGTTTGTGTTCACCTGTATCTTCCTGCGGGTTCCATGGTTTCCAAGTAATGTCTAACCTTTCGGGCCTGCTATATGGGGATTTCATATTGCCCTCCTCGTTGTGTTAGTCAATTGATACCTATCCCCTATCTCCTAAAAAACGTGAGGCTTGGAAACTTCCTTTTTCCCTCAGTTTCCTGAATATTTGTGAGTCCATACCTGGTGAAAATTCTGGGTTTCCCAGAATAGGAAACAGGGGAGAGTTTTTAGTGGAGAATTTGGGATTCTGGCTTATTTTGTTTCCTATTCTTAACCACTTCTCTACTGTGCACGAAAACCCCCTTCCTGCCCAAGCCATTTTTCAGCTTTCAGCGCTGTCACAATTTGAATGACAATTGCGCGGTCATGCGACGTGGCTCCCAAACGATATTTGCGTCCTTTTTTTCCCACAAATAGAGCTTTCTTTTGGTGGTATTTGATCACCTCTGCGGTTTTTATTTTTTGCGCTATAAACAAAAGAAGAGCTTCCAGTTTGGAAAAAAAAACACTATTTTTTACTTTTTGCTATATTAAATACCCATTTTTATTTTTTAAATAAAATTTTCCGTTAGTTTAGGCCGATATGTATTCTTCTACATATTTTTGGAAAAAAAAATTGCAATAAGCGTGTATTGATTGGTTTGCGCAAAAGTTATAGCGTCTACAAAATAGGGGATAGATTTATAGCATTTTTTTATTTTTTATTAGTAATGGCGGCGATCTGCGATTTTTTATTGTGACTGCGATATTGCGGCGGACACATCGGACATTTTTGACACATTTTTGGGACCATTCACATTTATACAGCGATCCCTGCTATAAAAATGCATTGATTACTGTATAAATGTGATTGGCAGGGAAGGGGTTAACCACTAGGGGGCGGGAAGGGGTTAAATATGTTCCCTCAAAGTGTTCTTACTGTGGGGGGAGGGGACTGACTGGGGGAGGTGACCGATGGTTGTCCCTATGTACAAGGGACACAGCATCGGTCCCCTCTCCCTCACAGGACGTGGATCTCTGTGTTTACACACAGAGATCCACTTTCCTGCTCGTTTCCCGGGCAATCGCGGGTGCCCGGCGGCAATCGCGGCCACCGGGCACGCGCACTGGGGCCTTGTGAACGTCCTCCCAGAACGAGAGTATCCTCCGCCCGCCGTCTATTGACAGTGGGCGGGGGACAAGTGGTTAAGGTTTCACCTATTGTAGGATGTTTTTTTTTGCTAGTAATGGTAAAGTTGTATAACACCATAAAGCCCTATTTAGAGGAACTGGACACATTTGCTGCTCCATAGTAATCCACAGTTTATAATCCCCATGTCTACTCCAATCCGCTATCTTGCCGAGTTGTGCCGCCTGATAGTTTTTATACATATCTGGTGCCGATATTCCTCCAACCCTTTTAGGTAAGGTCAACAATGTTCTGCTTATCCTTAGTCGTTTTTCTGGCCCAAATAAATTTAGTAAATATGCCACGAACTTGATTGAAGTAAGAAGTTGTACCCCTGTCACATGCGCCCCCTGGTGGAGACTACAAATAGCTGCTGTGAAGTATAATGCGCAGGCATTGTCCACTAGTCCAGAGCAATGATGTGCAGCCAACATTGGATGGAGTACATGTAGAGAAGGGTGAGGAAGTGGACTTTCCATGACATACTGTATAGTTTTCATGTTAAATATTGTTAGCGTAACACAAGATCCCAGGGTGGATGAGCTGTTCTGGGTTATCTATTGTGTGACGAGAGTTTTCTTTTTTCCAGACACGAAAGAAGAAGACACGAAGATTGTTCATAAGAGAAGGAAGCTCAAATCTTTCTTCGAGGTTAAAGAGGAGATTGGCAGGTAGGAGGAATGGGAATTCACTCCCAGCTCACATCAGTCTTTACTTTGTCTCTGTGTCTAGATACTGACTGGTTTCCTGTACTATAGATCAGCCTTCCTTAATCTTTTTAACACGAAGGAACCCTTGAAATTACTTTTAAGGTCTCATGGAACCCCTGCTTGTAACTATTTTATCTGCACCTCAGTGGGTCAGTGGGAAGAATGTTCCTTACATTGGTGATCAGTGGGAAGAATGTTCCTTACATTGGTGATCAGTGGGAAGAATGCTCCTTACATTGGTGATCAGTGAGAAGAATGCTCCTTACATTGGTGATCAGTGGGAAGAATGTTCCTTAGATTGGTGGTCAGTGGGAAGAATGCTCCTTACATTGGTAATCAGTGGGAAGAATGTTCCTTACATTGGTGATCAGTGGGAAGAATGTCCCTTACATTGGTGATCAGTGGGAAGAATGTCCCTTACATTGGTGATTAGTGGGAAGAATGTCCCTTACATTGGTGATCAGTGAGAAGAATGTTCCTTACATTGGTGGTCAGTGGGAAGAAGGAGGAGGACACACCCAAAGAGCTCTCTCTGAGAACCAGCCTTTTTCAAGCCTGGGCCTTGCCTGCTAGCTTGGCCCAGGAATAATGCCTGATCCTGGGGGAGGCCCTGGGAGGGATCCCCCTGATGACACAGGGCCTAGTGAGGAGGAGGTGGAGGACGTGACTGTGGGTCCAGGCCCTGCTGTGGATGCAAATGTCTTCAGTCAGAAGATTATCGATCGTGTTAGGGTGATTGGAAGAGAGGAAGAAAAACTTAAAGTTTTGAAGGCTGAGCAAAAAACCTTCAAAACCAAATATTTCCAGGCCTGGAGTAAAAATCGTTCGGCCATGAAGCTTGAGCTACAGGAATTGGAGGAAAAGGTGAAGAAACAATCTTTATTATTGGAAAAGATGAAAGATAAAAGTGGAGCATTTAAAGAAAAATGTGATAATGAGAGGAGATTTGCCAGCCAGACAGCAAGTTCCATGGCCCCACCTGCTGTGGTGGACGGTGTGCTGACTGAGGAGCAGAAAGAGAAGGCCTTGTGCAAAGAGTTGCCTGGAGTTTCTGCTGGGACCTGTAGTACCTTTGCTAAGTTTTCTGCACAAGGTATGCCTGCTGTTTGCAATGAGATTGCCTCACCTGAGCCTCCCTGTGGTGGGGGAGGGGATCAGCATATTGCACCATTTGCAGTGGAAGAAGCCATGGAGGTTTCACCTGTTGCAGTGTCAGACCAGCCTGCACTGTCCCCTGATGGAAGTCCTGTCCTGATGGAAGAGAACCGGCCAGCTGAAGCTTCTACAAGCGCAGCAGAGGGAACTGACACTGCTGGGAAGACGGCAGGAACTGTGAATATTCCAGCAAGTACTAAGAATGACAGTAATGATAAAGCAATGGATGTGCTGGGTGGTGGTGAAGGGGTTAATACTGCTTGGAAAAATAAAAATGACATTCCTCCCCCTGCTCAGCAGAGGAAAGACTCATCGATTGTTCAGACCAAATCTGTACAATCGATATCTGCTACAAATGTGTCAGATGTTTCAAAACACACAGATGTTTTTTCTGCTGGGGGGAATGCGGGGAGTTATGCGTCAGTTTTGGGAAGTCGCACCAAGGAGGGTGGGGGGAATGCTGTTAGTGGTCACAATTTGGGGAGTTTTGGTGGGGGGATGGTTAGTGGGTACAAGAGGAGAAATGTGGTCCAGTTGAAGTGGGAGGGGGAGGGGACCCACCAGTAAGGGGGAGGGTGGCAGAGTTGGTTCTGGAAATGGGGTTTAATGTTTCAGATATTTTTGCTTTGATTTCCCCCGTGGGGAGTTATGAGTTTGATCTGTCCTTTGTTAAGCCTGAGGGACTGGATTTATTTTGGGAACGATTTAGGAGGTGCGGGGGCCTTCCGCAGTGGAACGGTTGGTTGCCAAAGGTGATTTCCAGGCAGCCTCTGATAAAATCTGTGACGATCCCGGTGCGTAATGAATCTATACCAGAGGCTGATTTAATAGAATGGCTACGCCAATATGGTGAGGTCCTCGCTCCACTGCGGAAGGTCCTTAATCTGCATGGGATTTGGACAGGGGCCTGGACAGTGTCACTAAAATTGGGGGTGCTGGGAAATGTAGTCCAACATCTGCCCTGTTCAGCCTTTCTGGGGAGCGATAGGCTGACCATTTTTTACCAAGGTCAGCCTAAAGTCTGCAACAAATGTGGTGAAAAGGGCCATTTTGCATCTACCTGCACCCGTAAAAAGTGTTCACTGTGTCAGGATCTGGGCCATTTGGCTAAGGATTGTACCGAAATTCGGTGCAATTTGTGCCAAAAGCTTGGTCATCCTTATAGTCAATGCCCAGAGGCATTACATAACTTGCCAGGATTGGAGGCTGAGCTACAGAGGCTAGATAAGGAGGATGAGGCCTCTGAAACTGTTGTTGTCCCTCCTGTGTCTGTGACATCTGTTTCAGTTCCCCCTAGTGATGTGGTCCCTGAGTCTGTCCCTCCTGTGTCTGTGACATCTGTTTCAGTTCCCTCTAGTGATGTGGTCCCTGATTCTGTCCCTCCTATGGTAGTCCCTAATCCGTCTATACGTAGATCCTCCAGACTGGCGGAAGCTGCCGGGGGGGCAGGTTTAGCGGATCTTCCCACTCAGCCTCCAGTCCCTGCCCCTCGGCAGCGCAAGTGTGGTCAGGGGAATGTGGGGGTGCTGGATGGGGGTGGGGCTGATGGAAGGGTGTCCATACCCCATGTCTCACGCTCTGTTGATGGGGATTTGGATGATGAGGGGTGGGAGAAGATTAGGAGGAAGAAAAAAAAGAAGAGGAAGACAAGAAAAGCGGTCATTTCTTCCTCAGAGTCGGACCCAGGAGGGGTTCCTCTTGGCAACACTTTTTCTGTTTTGTCGGGTGACGAGATGTCAGATATATCTTTCTCTTTATCATCTATGGATGAGGGGGAGTCACGTAGTCTGAAGAGAGCTGTTTCTGGTGATGAGAATGTGGTATGGGTTAAGAAACGACTTCCCCAATCATCCTGATGGCATATCAGACCTACCTTTGGTGAACTGCCCATCTCTGGGTGAAGCCTCGTACACACGACCGAGTTTCTCGTCAAAAAATGACAAGAAACTTGCTGGCAGAGCTTTCTTGCTGAGTAAATCGGTCGTGTGTACACGGCTATCAGGTTTCTCGTCAAGAAAACCGACAAGAATCTCGACGAGAAAAATAGAGAACCTGCTCTCTATTTTCTCATCAGGATTCTCCATTTTCTCGTCGAGATTCTCGTCAGCATGTTTCTCGACGAGAAAAGTGTGTGTGTGTGTACACTAACCTGTCGCCGTGGAAACCCGCGCATGCTCGAAATGACTTTGACGCATGCGCGGTAGCTTCCTAGGCTCAGGTAGGGTGTAGCAAGATGGCGGCTGCGGCATCGAATGTGACGAGCGCACGCTCGTCGTAGTCGATTACGTCACCGCATACGCTCCATTCAAAGAACCGCGGGTTCTTTGAATCGAGCGTGTGTACACTCGGCCGGGACAAGTTTCTTGTCCAAGAATCTCGTCAAGAAAAACGACAAGTTTTTTCCTGACGAGATTCTCGGCCGTGTGTACGAGGCTTGAGGAGCTCTTTTCTTTTTCTGTGTTGGTGTGAGTTGTAGTAAGATTTATTTTCCAGTAATGACATGATTTTTTGCTTTTGCTGTAAAGTCTTTTTTGTTTGAAAGCAGATTTGCTATATTTATTTTCATTTTTATGTAAATATGTATATGTAGCGGGGTTCCTTTAAAGACTCTTGAACTACTGTTCCCAGAACCCCACTGGTTCCCAGGATGTTTTGCTTTTGCCCCAGAGACTCATGGGTGGGGAGATATAAGGAAGGGGCGAGGCCTGGCTCGGTCTCTTTGGACACGGGACAGCAGAGACTGATACACCTGTGCGGACCTGCGCTGGGTAAGGCCTGAAGCCTGGGGCCTTCCGGAGCTGACCAAAGGGCCTTCCACGCTACTGCGAGCCTGGGTGGCATCAGACATCCCTCATCTACAGCCTAGATTGGATCGGGGACTCGATCGCAGCAACCGCTGTGTGCGAGTGAAGACACAGCCGGTGGAAGTCCCGGACTGAGATCGTGTCCGGCGGGTGAGCGAGCGTAAGCTCATTCTATAACCTGTTTGATAGTACTGTGCCTATAGACTGCCGAGGCCTACTACCTCATGTTAAAGACTCTCACTGGAGATCCACAGCAGGACTGATCCAGAGGATCTCCAGTGAAGTGTTACCAGTTATCAAGATTCCCCTTTCTTGGATTACAAATGTTGTTTATTCTTATGTGCACCACCTCTACAGATTGCCGGTAAAGAATCCATCATCCATACAGGACTGAGTTCTAGAATTAGGAATCAGGCCTGAATTATTAGGTATCTAGTTTAGTTATTGCGCCACAGGGCGCCTAGTTAACGGTCGCCCCACGTGGCGTTTCCTTATCCACCCCCTCCCCCTTCTCTATGGTGTAGTGTGACTGTTATTGCAGGGCTCTGCATATAAGCTAAAGGTTAAGTTGTCATTACTGTTCATTCTCTTTGCATAGCTGAAAGTAAAATCTGTTATTCCTTTACAACTATTCTGTGTCTGAGTCTCTCATAAAGCATAAGTATTAAATGTGTATACCCCTAGACTAACTGTGCCAGAAAGGGTTGAGTAGATTGCCGGGGTTGGCGGAGCTGTATTCAGGGCCCAAACCAAATCTGCGGCCCTCTTAGTTGAGGGTATCGCTACACGTGGGGGTTCTCGTCCGGGATCCTGATACAGCGGGAAAACCCGCCAAGAGGTACCGGCATGGACCCGAAAGACATCAGAACGTGGTGTGGAGTAGCTAAGTCAGACCCAGACACCGCACACCAGTATGCACTAGTGGAGTACTCAGATGGGAAGCCAGAGGCTTGCAAGCGCAAATATGCAGGGACGCCGGATAGCAGATCTTATAGTCTGGCGCACGCTATTAAGAAAGAGCCACCACCAACGGGACCACCGCAGGCTGCGGCCCGTACCTCACCAGAGAGGGAAGACGGAGCGACACCTCCGGTGACGCCTGCACCTGCCACGGCCATATCACCCGAATTGATAAAGGTGTTAGGGGACCTGCTAACAAACTGTCAGAAGACAAGCACGGTGCACGTAGAGACTAGCTATCGGAGACTAAAGACATTCTCGGGGAAGCTTCCCGTCCCTGCGGGGGAGGAAGATTTTAACACTTTGGTGGAACAGGCATTACAGGCAGTAGAGGCATGGGAGGTGCCTGAGGCACAGAAGAGACAGCGAGTCTTGGAAAATCTGAAAGGTGCCGCGGCAGAAGCGGTGAAGAGCTTCCGGTTTGGAAATGAAAACTGTACAGCTCAAGATTGTCTGGCCATGCTGCAGGAAGAGTTTCGTCAGCTGGAAAAGGTGACAGAGATGATCTATCAATTTGAACACACTTTCCAGCAGCCGAATGAGAAACTGTCAGAATATGTTAGAAGGCTGAACAGGCTGTTATGCAAGATTGTTCTGAAGAAGGGAATGCAGCCCAAAGATACAGATGAAGCACAAATGAAGCAGATCACGAAGGGAGCGTGGCGCTCAGACCCGGTTTGGCTGCACCTGAAAACCTCTGGAGGAGGAATGTCACTAACCTACTCTGATCTAATAAAAATTATTAGGGACGAAGAGGCGCTGCAGAAAGATCAGCAGGTGGCCAAGGCGAATGTCACCCCTGTACCAGTGTTGGTCAGCTCGGTCAAGAGCCCGGAAAGAGATGCAGAGGTCGACACTTTGAAATCGCAAATGGCCCAAGTGTTGGAGATGCTGACCTCTTTGATGGAGAAAGATCAAAGAAGACCAGAGAAACCAAGTCCAAGAAAGGAGTTGTTTCCGAATACCTCAGCACCGGCCTCCTTACAGGACCGAGAAGAGATGATTTGCTATAACTGCGGAGGGAGTGGCCACTTTGCTAACACATGTGCCAGTCCAAAGAGGAAGAGAATAGATAATTACAAGACGGCGGGAAACTCCAAAGGGCCCCGGTGAAGGAGTCAACCGGGTGCCCATCATCTTCAGTGCGCTCCAAACTGAATAAAAAGGCTAAAAATGGAGGAGACAAAACTCCTGGGAGGAGATATAGTACCTCCTCACCAAGATATACCCCAGAGAGGGGGGGCAAGGCCCTTCAGTGGAAATACAGCACCCCGAAGAAGGAACATTCACCTAAGAGGAACAATAACATCCCTCAGCGGGTTTGTACCCCCATTGAGAGGGGGAAGATCAATGCATACCAGGCTCAGGAAAGAATAAAGTCCAAAAGGAGCTGGGCGAGGAAAAGTCCAAAGAAGAAGGTGACCCCAGTCCGGCCATACCCAGAGGAACTGGTGGGCCCATCCCCTACTGTGCCCATTCAAGTGGAAGGAGTATACACCAAAGCTCTTTTGGACACCGGAGCACAGGTGACCCTACTATACCGAGACTTCTATGATAGGCACTTGAGTCATCTGCCTATCCAGAAGATAGAAGAGCTGGAGATATGGGGACTTGGAACCCAGAGTTTCCCTTACGATGGTTACCTGCCCATAAAGATGACTTTTGACCCATCCGTAGCTGGGAAGGCTGAAGTGTTTGACACCCTGGTAGTTGTGTGTCCTCGGCCGCCTGGAGCCAGCAAGATTTCCCTGATTATAGGGACAAACATGGATCTAGTCCGGAGACTCCTGACCCCTCTAGTGAAAGAGAGAAGCCATTCAGCCACCAAAATCCATCCCATGCTAAAGACGGCCTACCAACGACTGGTCTTAAAGCAGAAGACCCCGGGAGAGGGGATAGGGAAGGTGTGGAGACTTGGCAGAGAAGGAGTAGTGCTGCAGCCCGGAGAAGTAACCTGTCTTAGGGCCACTGTGAAGCTTACGTGGGAACAACCTGGCCCCTTTGTTATGCTGGAATCCGACCCAAGGGAAGAGTCCTCAGGCCTGGAAGTGATACCAGAAGTGGTTCCGCTCAAGGCCCTGAAGAAGGCCCATGGCAGAGTTCCGGTGAGTGTTAGGAACACTACGGGAGGGCCCATGGAGATCCCTGCCAGAATGTTGCTGTGCCAGGTGAGCCCTGCTGCCCCGGTCACTCTGTCAGAAGTCAAGGGGACGGGTGACGGAGGAGATGTTTGGGAGAAGCTGTTCATGGAAAACCCGAACCTACCCAGGGCTTGGAAAGAAAGAGCCAAGGCCCAGCTGACCAGATGGGAGAAGATCTTTTCCGAAGATGAATTCGATGTGGGGTGTGCGAGAAGTGCCACCCATCGAATCCGCCTCCAAGAAGATAAGCCCTTCCGAGAGAGGGTCAGGCGGGTCCCCCTGGCAGATCTGGAGGATCTGAGGGAACAACTTGCAGAACTGAAAAAGACTGGTGTGATCCGGGAGTCTAGAAGCCCCTATGCCTCCCCAATAGTGGTGGTCAGAAAGAAGAATGGATCGTTGAGGCTTTGTATCGATTACAGGACCCTCAACAGGAGAACCATCCCTGACCAGTACACCACGCCAAGGATAGAAGATGCCTTACAGAGTTTGTCTGGAGCCAAATGGTTCAGTGAGATGGACCTAAAGAGTGGGTACTATCAAATCCCTATGCACCCAGAAGACAGAGAGAAGACAGCCTTCATAACCCCAGTGGGATTCTTCGCATTCAATAGGATGCCTCAGGGTCTGTCTGGAGCTCCTGCTACCTTTCAACGCCTTATGGAGAAGACTGTTGGAGACATGAATCTTATAGAAGTCCTTGTGTACTTGGATGATGTCATTGTCTTCGGGAGAACCTTGGAAGAACATGAAGCCAGGCTGAAGAAAGTATTGAGAAGACTCAGCGAAGAGGGACTTAAGCTTTCCGCCGAGAAGTGTCGGTTCTACCAGTCTTCTGTGAACTATCTGGGGCACATAGTGTCTGAAGAAGGGGTGGCCACAGATCCTGAGAAGTTGGAAGCAGTCACCTCCTGGCCACGACCCACCACGGTAACAGAGCTCAGATCCTTCCTGGGGTTCTGCTCCTATTATAGGAGGTTTGTGGAGGGGTTTGCTCGGATTGCCCGCCCGTTGAATGAATTGCTAAAGGCAGAAGGGGAAGAGGATGACTCAGGGCCCAGGAGGCTTGGTGAGTCAGTTCAAGATCAGTGGAACCCAAGGTGTGAAGAGGCCTTCCAGGCCCTGAAGAGGAGCTTAACCACTGCCCCAGTCCTGGCCTACGCCGACCCTACCAGATCTTATGAATTACATGTGGATGCCAGCCATGAGGGTCTAGGCGGAGTGCTCTACCAAGAACATGAAGGACAACTGCGACCAGTGGCCTATGTGAGCAGGAGCCTGACCCCCTCAGAAAAGAACTACCCCACTCATAAGCTGGAATTCCTGGCCCTCAAATGGGCAGTAGTAGACAAGCTAAAAGACTACCTCTATGGGGCAGAGTTTACTGTGAAGACAGATAACAACCCCCTGACCTACCTCTTCACCACCGCAAAACTAGACGCAACCGGACACAGGTGGTTGGCTGCATTGTCTGGATTCAACTTCAGTCTGAAGTACAGACCAGGGGCTGGAAATAGGGATGCAGATGCCCTGTCCCGGAGATCTCATGCCATGACCAATGACTGGGCAGACTGGACCCAAGTAGCACCCGAGGGAGTACGGGCCCTTTGTCAGGGAGCTGAATTTCAAGCCAGAGGAGGCTCCAGGGCAGAGGAGATAGGAGTTACCATGGTAGGAGTCCCTAAACACTATTGTGGAGTAACGCAGCTAGAAGAAGATAACCTGCCGAAGCTATCCAAGAGGGAATTGAGGTGTGACCAACTGGAAGACCCCATGGGGAGATTGGTCCTCGAGGCCCTGGAGAATCAGGATCCCAACAAACTCCTACATCACCCCTCAAAGGAGGCCCGCCTGTTGAGGAAGGAATGGGACAGGCTGCAGGTGCATCAGGGAGTGGTCTACCGAAGGGGCCCCTCTGATGACTCAGAAGATAAGTGGCAGTTGTTCCTCCCAGAGAAGCACCGAGAGACTGTACTAATTGCTCTGCATGACCATCATGGTCACCTAGGGGCAGAAAGGACCTTCCAGCTTGTCAGAAGTCGGTTCTATTGGCCCTGCATGAGGGCAGAAGTAGAGGAGTATTGCCATTCCTGTGCACGATGCATTCAGAGAAAGACTCTACCCCATCAAGCTGCCCCAATGGGCCACTTACAGAGTCAGGGCCCAATGGATCTGGTATGCATTGATTTTCTCTGCCTCGAACCCGACCTGAGTGGATTGGGGAATGTTCTGGTAATAACCGACCATTTCACCCACTATGCCCAAGCTTTCCCAACCAAAGATCAGAAGGCATCCACCGTGGCCAAGATACTTATGGAGAAGTATTTTGTCCATTACGGACTACCACAGAGACTCCACTCAGATCAAGGAAGGGACTTTGAGAGTCGGCTGATCCGGAAACTTCTGGACTCATTGGGAATAAAGAAGACCAGAACCACACCTTACCACCCACAAGGAGATGCTCAGCCGGAGAGGTTTAACCGGACCCTGCTCAACATGTTGGGAACTTTAGAAACAGAGAAGAAGCAACACTGGAGCCAACACATATCAGCCCTAGTACATGCCTATAACTGTACCACAAGTGATGCTACTGGCTACTCCCCTTATCGACTCATGTTTGGGAGAGAAGCAAGGCTGCCCGTGGATCTGGCCTTTGGCACTTCTTTAGATCATACCTCAGCTACATCTCACAAGGGATATGTGGACAGACTTAGACGCAGCTTGCAGGTGGCCTATGAACAAGCCCAGGCGGCCTCGGATTAAAGGGGAGCCCGCAACAAGAGAAATTTCGATCTGAAGGTTCGAGTGCAGGATCTGCAGCCTGGGGACCGAGTACTGCTACGCAATCTGGGGGTCCCTGGAAAACACAAGCTTGCAGACAGATGGAGATCGGAACCCTATGTCGTCTGTAGGAAGTTGCCCGGTTTGCCTGTTTACAAACTAAAGCCAGAAGGGAAGGTGAGACCTCTGAAGACATGGCATCGAAACCACCTGCTCCCACTTGCTGAAGCAGTCAGGATACCCCCAGCAAGGGACCCCCTGAACCAGTCTCTATCCTGGATATTCCCAGGTCGAACACTCGGTCTCAGACCTCTCGAGCTGAAGATGGGGAGGCCTCTCAACTGAGTACAGATGAAGGAGGAGAACTGGACTGGCTGTGGCCTTCCTCGACTCCGGGAACGTCCGCCATAGATCTCCCAAATACAAGGGATACTCCAGATGCAACGCTGAATCCGGAGGCCACTGAATTCATACCCTTCAGTCCCTCAGCTGATTACTGGGAAGATGTTCCTGACACTTGCTCAGAGGAGGATCCTAGAGATTCCAATTATCAGTCGACTCCTGAATCAGAGGTTCCAGAACCAGCAATGTTACCTGAACTTACTCCTGAAGAAGAGCCTGTGGTGCCAGAGCCAGAAGCCCCAAGAGAGCAGAGGGCTCGCAGAGTTATCAGGCCTCCCAAGAAACTAACTTACCCCCAAATGGGGACGAGCTCAGAGGACTCTGTTGTAACGGCTAGGAGAAGTGTTGAGCATCCTGATCCCTCCACTGTCCATTTGGTGGAGGGCAACCCCAGCTCACTCTCTGGCACAGTTAGGCAGGCCACTCATGGTAGTGTGACCTGTGGGCAAGAGAGTTCCATCCCAAAATTTTGGTGGGAATTCCCTATGCCAACATCATACTCGACACTGTCCAAAATTGTACATAGCATTTGTTGAAGTTTATCTTTGGGGACCAAAGAGTTTAAGTGGGGGGAGTGTGTAGCGGGGTTCCTTTAAAGACTCTTGAACTACTGTTCCCAGAACCCCACTGGTTCCCAGGATGTTTTTCTTTTGCCCCAGAGACTCATGGGTGGGGAGATATAAGGAAGGGGCGAGGCCTGGCTCGGTCTCTTTGGACACGGGACGGCAGAGACTGATACACCTGTGCGGACCTGCGCTGGGTAAGGCCTGAAGCCTGGGGCCTTCCGGAGCTGACCAAAGAGCCTTCCACCCTACTGCGAGCCTGGGTGGCATCAGACATCCCTCATCTACAGCCTAGATTGGATCGGGGACTAGATCGCAGCAACCGCTGTGTGCGAGTGAAGACACAGCCGGTGGAAGTCCCGGACTGAGATCGTGTCCGGCGGGTGAGCGAGCGTAAGCTCATTCCATAACCTGTTTGATAGTACTGTGCCTATAGACTGCCAAGGCCTACTACCTCATGTTAAAGACTCTCACTGGAGATCCACAGCAGGACTGATCCAGAGGATCTCCAGTGAAGTGTTACCAGTTATCAAGATTCCCCTTTCTTGGATTACAAATGTTGTTTTTTCTTATGTGCACCACCTCTACAGATTGCCGGTGAAGAATCCATCATCCATACAGGACTGAGTTCTAGAATTAGGAATCAGGCCTGATTCATTAGGTATCTAGTTTAGTTATTGCGCCACAGGGCGCCTAGTTAACGGTCGCCCCACGTGGCGTTTCCTTATCCACCCCCTCCCCCTTCTCTATGGTGTAGTGTGACTGTTATTGCAGGGCTCTGCATATAAGCTAAAGGTTAAGTTGTCATTACTGTTCATTCTCTTTGCATAGCTGAAAGTAAAATCTGTTATTCCTTTACAACTATTCTGTGTCTGAGTCTCTCATAAAGCATAAGTATTAAATGTGTATACCCCTAGACTAACTGTGCCAGAAAGGGTTGAGTAGATTGCCGGGGGTTGGCGGAGCTGTATTCAGGGCCCAAACCAAATCTGTGGCCCTCTTAGTTGAGGGTATCGCTACATATATATATTGTTTTTATGCTTATTGATTGCAAGTCCTTTAATAAAGAAAAATTGGGAAGAATGTCCCTTACATTGGTGGTCACTGGTCAGTGGGAAGAACATTCCCAGCACCAGATAGGTGATGAGTATTGCAGTTTGTGAAAATCAGTGGGCCAATCACACAAGCAGGAAATTACATTTCTGGGGGGGCGTTCTGTACACAGTCTGTATACAGAACACCTCCAGGTGGCCATATTGCATTTTCCAGAAAATTACAACGCTGCAGATTAAAAAGGAAAGGTAATTTTTAATAGCATTCAATTGCAGGTGCATCTCCAAAAATTTGAATATCATCAAAAAGTTAATTTATTTCAGTCAATCAATTCAAAATGTGAAACTCATATATATTTTATAGATGCGTTACACACAGAGTGATATATTTCAAGCATTTCTTACAGCTAGTGAAAACCCCAAATTCAGTATCTCAGAAAATTTGAATATTACATAAGACCAATAAAAAATAAAAAAAGGATGTTAAATACAGAAATGTTGGCTTAGTGAAAAGTCTGTCCATGTACAGTACAGTATGCACTCAATACTTGGTCGGGGCTCCTTTTGCATGAATTGCGGTATCAATGCGGTGTGGCATGGAGGAGATCAGCCTGTGGCACTGCTGAGATGTTATGGAAGTCCAGGTTGCTTTGATAGCGGCTTTCAGCTCATCTGCATTGTTGGGTCTGATGTCTCATCTTCCTCTTGACAATACCCCACAGATTCTCTATGGGGTTCAGGTCAAGCGAGTTTGCTGGCCAATCAAGCACAGTGATACCATGATCATGTGACCAGGTAGTCGTGCTGGAAAATGAAATCAGCATCTCCATAAAGCTGGTCAGCAGAGGGAAGCATGAAGTGCTCTAGAGTTTCCTGGTAGACGGCTGCGCTGACTTTGGACTTGATAAAATACAGCGGATAGAGATGTACAGAACTATTCGCCGGCGAACAGTTCCCGGCGAACATAGCTTGTTCGCGTTCGCCGCGGCCGGCGAACATATGCGATGTTCGGTCCGCCCCCTATTCATTATCATTGAGCAAACTTTGACCCTGTACCTCACAGTCAGCAGACACATTCCAGCCAATCAGCAGCATACCCTCCCTCCCAGACCCTCCCACCTCCTGGACAGCATCCATTTTAGATTCATTCTCAAGCTGCAGTCTTAGCGAGAGGAGGGACAGTTTAGCTGCTGCTTATTTTATAGGGAAAGCTAGGCTAGGCAAGTGTATTCAGTGTTCACTCCACTCCTGAAAGACTCATCTGATCTCTGCTGTAAGCACAGCGTCCTGACAGCACCCCAAAAAGCCCTTTTTAGGGCTGGTAAAACACCAGTCTGCTTCTTTTTTTTTTCCTGGACATCATCTATTTTAGATTCAGTCTGTACTTAAGCTGCAGTGTTAGCCAGAGGAGGGACAGTTTAGCTGCTGCTGATTTTATAGGGAAAGCTAGGCTAGGCAAGTGTATTCAGTGTTCACTCCACTCCTGAAAGACTCATCTGATCTCTGCTGTAAGCACAGCGTCCTGAGAACCCCCCCAAAAAGCCCTTTTTAGGGCTGGTAAAACACCAGTCTGCTTGTTTTTTTTTTCTGGACAGCATCTATTTTAGATTCAGTCTGAACTTAAGCTACAGTGTTAGCCAGAGGAGGGACAGTTTAGCTGCTGCTGATTTTATAGGGAAAGCTAGGCTAGGCCAGTGTATTCAGTGTTCACTCCACTCCTGAAAGACTCATCTGATCTCTGCTGTAAGCACAGCGTCCTGACAGCACCCCAAAAAGCCCTTTTTAGGGCTGGTAAAACACCAGTCTGCTTTTTTGTTTTTTCCTGGACAGCATCTATTTTAGATTCAGTCTGTACTTAAGCTGCAGTGTTAGCCAGAGGAGGGACAGTTTAGCTGCTGCTGATTTTATAGGGAAAGCTAGGCTAGGCCAGTGTATTCAGTGTTCACTCCACTCCTGAAAGACTCATCTGATCTCTGCTGTAAGCACAGCGTCCTGACAGCACCCCAAAAAGCCCTTTTTAGGGCTGGTAAAACACCAGTCTGCTTTTTTGTTTTTTCCTGGACAGCATCTATTTTAGATTCAGTCTGTACTTAAGCTGCAGTGTTAGCCAGAGGAGGGACAGTTTAGCTGCTGCTGATTTTATAGGGAAAGCTATAGGCAAGTGTATTCAGTGTTCACTCCACTCCTGAAAGACTCATCTGATCTCTGCTGTAAGCACAGCGTCCTGAGAACCCCCCCAAAAAGCCCTTTTTAGGGCTGGTAAAACACCAGTCTGCTTGTTTTTTTTTTCTGGACAGCATCTATTTTAGATTCAGTCTGAACTTAAGCTACAGTGTTAGCCAGAGGAGGGACAGTTTAGCTGCTGCTGATTTTATAGGGAAAGCTAGGCTAGGCCAGTGTATTCAGTGTTCACTCCACTCCTGAAAGACTCATCTGATCTCTGCTGTAAGCACAGCGTCCTGACAGCACCCCAAAAAGCCCTTTTTAGGGCTGGTAAAACACCAGTCTGCTTGTTTTTTTTTTCCTGGACAGCATCTATTTTAGATTCAGTCTGTACTTAAGCTGCAGTGTTAGCCAGAGGAGGGACAGTTTAGCTGCTGCTGATTTTATAGGGAAAGCTAGGCTAGGCCAGTGTATTCAGTGTTCACTCCACTCCTGAAAGACTCATCTGATCTCTGCTGTGAGCACAGCGTCCTGACAGCACCCCAAAAAGCCCTTTTTAGGGCTGGTAAAACACCAGTCTGCTTGTTTTTTTTTTCTGGACAGCATCTATTTTAGATTCAGTCTGTACTTAAGCTGCAGTGTTAGCCAGAGGAGGGACAGTTTAGCTGCTGCTGATTTTATAGGGAAAGCTATAGGCAAGTGTATTCAGTGTTCACTCCACTCCTGAAAGACTCATCTAATCTCTGCTGTAAGCACAGCGTCCTGAGAACCCCCCCAAAAAGCCCTTTTTAGGGCTGGTAAAACACCAGTCTGCTTGTTTTTTTTTTCTGGACAGCATCTATTTTAGATTCAGTCTGAACTTAAGCTACAGTGTTAGCCAGAGGAGGGACAGTTTAGCTGCTGCTGATTTTATAGGGAAAGCTAGGCTAGGCCAGTGTATTCAGTGTTCACTCCACTCCTGAAAGACTCATCTGATCTCTGCTGTAAGCACAGCGTCCTGACAGCACCCCAAAAAGCCCTTTTTAGGGCTGGTAAAACACCAGTCTGCTTGTTTTTTTTTTCTGGACAGCATCTATTTTAGATTCAGTCTGAACTTAAGCTACAGTGTTAGCCAGAGGAGGGACAGTTTAGCTGCTGCTGATTTTATAGGGAAAGCTAGGCTAGGCCAGTGTATTCAGTGTTCACTCCACTCCTGAAAGACTCATCTGATCTCTGCTGTAAGCACAGCGTCCTGACAGCACCCCAAAAAGCCCTTTTTAGGGCTGGTAAAACACCAGTCTGCTTTTTTGTTTTTTCCTGGACAGCATCTATTTTAGATTCAGTCTGTACTTAAGCTGCAGTGTTAGCCAGAGGAGGGACAGTTTAGCTGCTGCTGATTTTATAGGGAAAGCTAGGCTAGGCCAGTGTATTCAGTGTTCACTCCACTCCTGAAAGACTCATCTGATCTCTGCTGTAAGCACAGCTTCCTGACAGCACCCCAAAAAGCCCTTTTTAGGGCTGGTAAAACACCAGTCTGCTTGTTTTTTTTTTCTGGACAGCATCTATTTTAGATTCAGTCTGAACTTAAGCTACAGTGTTAGCCAGAGGAGGGACAGTTTAGCTGCTGCTGATTTTATAGGGAAAGCTAGGCTAGGCCAGTGTATTCAGTGTTCACTCCACTCCTGAAAGACTCATCTGATCTCTGCTGTAAGCACAGCGTCCTGACAGCACCCCAAAAAGCCCTTTTTAGGGCTGGTAAAACACCAGTCTGCTTTTTTGTTTTTTCCTGGACAGCATCTATTTTAGATTCAGTCTGTACTTAAGCTGCAGTGTTAGCCAGAGGAGGGACAGTTTAGCTGCTGCTGATTTTATAGGGAAAGCTAGGCTAGGCCAGTGTATTCAGTGTTCACTCCACTCCTGAAAGACTCATCTGATCTCTGCTGTAAGCACAGCGTCCTGACAGCACCCCAAAAAGCCCTTTTTAGGGCTGGTAAAACACCAGTCTGCTTGTTTTTTTTCCCCGGCACAGTAGCTTACATAAAAAAAACCACAACAGTTTTGACTGCAGTAGATGAGCAGTCAGTTGCCTGCCAGCGTGTGTGTCAGACCTACAGTGTCTACTGTGCCAACTTCTGCCAGTGCACAGTGCCACTCATATCTGGTGTCACAGTAGCTTGCATAAAAAAAACACAACAGTTTTGACTGCAGTAGATGAGCAGTCAGTTGCCTGCCAGCGTGTGTGTCAGACCTACAGTGTCTACTGTGCCAACTTCTGCCAGTGCACAGTGCCACTCATATCTGGTGTCACAGTAGCTTGCATAAAAAAAACACAACAGTTTTGACTGCAGTAGATGAGCAGTCAGTTGCCTGCCAGCGTGTGTGTCAGACCTACAGTGTCTACTGTGCCAACTTCTGCCAGTGCACAGTGCCACTCATATCTGGTGTCACAGTAGCTTGCATAAAAAAACACAACAGTTTTGACTGCAGTAGATGAGCAGTCAGTTGCCTGCCAGCGTGTGTGTCAGACCTACAGTGTCTACTGTGCCAACTTCTGCCAGTGCACAGTGCCACTCATATCTGGTGTCACAGTAGCTTGCATAAAAAAAAACACAACAGTTTTGACTGCAGTAGATGAGCAGTCAGTTGCCTGCCAGCATGTGTGTCAGACCTACAGTGTCTACTGTGCCAACTTCTGCCAGTGCACAGTGCCACTCATATCTGGTGTCACAGTAGCTTGCATTAAAAAAAAAACAGTTTTGACTGCAGTAGATGAGCAGTCAGTTGCCTGCCAGCGTGTGTGTCAGACCTACAGTGTCTACTGTGCCAACTTCTGCCAGTGCACAGTGCCACTCATATCTGGTGTCACAGTAGCTTGCATAAAAAAAACACAACAGTTTTGACTGCAGTAGATGAGCAGTCAGTTGCCTGCCAGCGTGTGTGTCAGACCTACAGTGTCTACTGTGCCAACTTCTGCCAGTGCACAGTGCCACTCATATCTGGTGTCACAGTAGCTTGCATAAAAAAAACACAACAGTTTTGACTGCAGTAGATGAGCAGTCAGTTGCCTGCCAGCGTGTGTGTCAGACCTACAGTGTCTACTGTGCCAACTTCTGCCAGTGCACAGTGCCACTCATATCTGGTGTCACAGTAGCTTGCACGCATAGTACAACTAAACTAATCTAAAAAAAATGACAGGCAGAGGCAGGCCACCCCGCAGGGGCTGTCGTGGTCGTGGTGCTGTGATTCCCTTTGGCCCTAGAATAATGCCCAGTGTTCAGGGGCCACGTACCCTGAACTCGAAAAGTTCTGAGGACATAGTTGACTGGCTAACACAGGACAGCCAATCTTCTACAGCTTCCGCTCGGAACCTTGACGCACCATCCTTCTCCAGCTCAGCTTTGGGCACCTCTCAAGTTACCACTCGCCCGCCTGCCGCCACCACCAACACTAGCACCACAGTTGCTTCACTTGATCTGTCAGAGGAGTTATTTACACATGAGTTGGAAGAAATGAGTGATGCGCAAACATTATTGCCAGAGGATGTAGATAAAAGGGATATGTCTCAGTCAGGCAGCATTACACACATGGATGTACGGTGTGATGATGATGATGTTGTACCCGCTGCTGCTTCCTTTGCTGAGTTGTCAGATACAAGTGAAGCGGTTGATGATGACGATGTGGATGTCACGTGGGTGCCCGCTCGAAGAGAAGAAGAACAGGGGGAAAGTTCAGATGGGGAGACAGAGAGGAGGAGGAGACGAGTTGGAAGGAGGGGTAGGTCGTCGCAAGGAGCTAGTGGCACAGTCAGACAGCATGTATCGGCACCCGGGGTCAGCCAGACAGCACGCCAATCAACGCATGCTGTTGCCACCACCAGAATGCCGCCATTGCAAAGCTCAGCAGTGTGGCATTTTTTTTGTGTGTCTGCCTCTGATAACAGCGATGCCATTTGCAACCTGTGCCAAAAGAAACTGAGTCGTGGGAAATCCAACACCCACCTAGGTACAACTGCTTTGCGAAGGCACATGATCTCACATCACAAACGCCTATGGGATCAACACATGATGATGAGTACAAGCAGCACACAAGCTCAAAGCCACCATC
This sequence comes from Rana muscosa, assembly GCA_029206835.1. Classification (NCBI taxonomy): domain Eukaryota; kingdom Metazoa; phylum Chordata; class Amphibia; order Anura; family Ranidae; genus Rana; species Rana muscosa. The sequence goes on from CM055122.1 coordinate 320,912,586, forward strand.
CTCCTCCTGGTCCAGCATCTTCAGCCACGTCAACCACTGCTGTCCTCCTTGCCCCCTCTCAACCATCTGACACTACGTCTCTCGCCTTGAGCAGTTTCTGCTCATCTGCCCACAGTCAGGTGTCTGTCAAGGACATGTTTGAGCGTAAGAAGCCAATGTCACAGAGTCACCCCCTTGCCCGGCGTCTGACAGCTGGCTTGTCGGAACTCTTAGCCCGCCAGCTTTTACCATACAAGCTGGTGGAGTCTGAGGCCTTCAAAAAATTTGTAGCTATTGGGACACCGCAGTGGAAGGTACCCGGCCGAAATTTCTTTTCACAAAAGGCAATCCCCAACCTGTACTCTATTGTGCAAAAGGAAGTCATGGCATGTCTGGCACACAGTGTTGGGGCAAGGGTCCATCTGACCACTGATACCTGGTCTGCAAAGCACGGTCAGGGCAGGTATATCACCTACACTGCTCATTGGGTAAACCTGCTGACGGCTGCCAAGCATGTAATGCGTGGCTCTGCAGAGGAGTTGGTGGTGACACCACCACGACTTGCAGGCAGGCCTGCTGTCACCTCCTCTACTCCTCCTACTCCATCCTCTTCGATAACCTCCTCGGCTGAGTCCTCTTCTGCTGCTGCGTCTTGCTCCACTTCAACAGCACCCCCCCAGCTCCCCAGGGGCTATTCCACATCCCGGATACGACAGTGTCACGCTGTCTTGGGGTTGACTTGCCTGAAAGCAGAGAGTCACACCGGACCAGCACTCCTGTCTGCCCTGAACGCACAGGTGGATCAGTGGCTGACTCCGCACCAACTGGAGATCGGCAAAGTGGTGTGTGACAACGGAAGCAATTTGTTGGCGGCATTGAATTTGGGCAAGTTGACACATGTGCCGTGCATGGCACATGTGTTAAATCTGATTGTACAACGCTTTGTGCATAAGTACCCAGACTTACAGGATGTCCTCAAGCAGGCCAGGAAGGTGTGTGGCCATTTCAGGCGTTCCTACACAGCCATGGCGCACTTTTCAGATATCCAGCGGCGAAACAACATGCCAGTGAGGCGCTTGATTTGCGACAGCCCGACACGTTGGAATTCAACACTCCTAATGTTCGACCGCCTGCTCCAACAAGAAAAAGCCGTCAACGAGTATTTGTATGACCGGGGTGCTAGGACAGCCTCTGCGCAGCTGGGAATTTTTTTGCCACGTTACTGGACGCTCATGCGCAATGCCTGTAGGCTCATGCGTCCTTTTGAGGAGGTGACAAACCTAGTCAGTCGCACTGAAGGCACCATCAGCGACATCATCCCATTTGTTTTCTTCCTGGAGCGTGCCCTGCGAAGAGTGCTGGATCAGGCCGTAGATGAGCGTGAAGAGGAAGAGGAAGAGTTGTGGTCACCATCACCACCACCAGAAACAGCCTTATCAGCATCGCTTGCTGGACCTGCGGCAACGCTGGAAGAGGAGTCTGAGGAAGAGGAGTCAGAGGAGGAATGTGGCTTTGAGGAGGAGGAGGAAGACCAACCACAGCAGGCATCCCAGGGTGCTCGTTGTCACCTATCTGGTACCCGTGGTGTTGTACGTGGCTGGGGGGAAGAACAGACCTTCAGTGAGATCAGTGAGGACGAGGAACAGGACATGAGTAGCTCGGCATCCAACCTTGTGCAAATGGGGTCTTTCATGCTGTCGTGCCTGTTGAGGGACCCTCGTATAAAAAGGCTGAAGGAGAACGACCTGTATTGGGTGGCCACGCTACTAGACCCCCGGTATAAGCAGAAAGTGCCAGAAATGTTACCGAATTACAGGAAGTCGGAAAGGATGCAGCAGTTCCAAAATAAATTAAAAAGTATGCTTTACACAGCGTATAAGGGTGATGTCACAGCACAACGGGAATCTAACAGGGGAAGAGGTGAAAGTAATCCTCCTCCTACCACGACCATGCCGGCAAAGACAGGACGCTTTACAGACGTATTGTTGATGGAGGACATGCAGAGCTTTTTAAGTCCTACGCATCGCCACAGCCCTTCGGGGTCCACCCTCAGAGAACGACTCGACCGACAGGTAGCAGACTACCTCGCCTTAACTGCAGATATCGACACTCTGAGGAGCGATGAACCCCTTGACTACTGGGTGTGCAGGCTTGACCTGTGGCCTGAGCTATCCCAATTTGCGATAGAACTTCTGGTCTGCCCCGCTTCAAGTGTCCTTTCAGAAAGGACCTTCAGTGCAGCAGGAGGTATTGTCACTGAGAAGAGAAGTCGCCTAGGTCAAAAAAGTCTAGATTACCTCACCTTTATTAAGATGAATGAGGCATGGATCCCGAAGGGACTGACAGTGGGCGATACATTTGACTAAAAAAGGCCTGATGAGATGAGCTGCCTTGGGCTAAAAATGGTCCACAAGCCGCAATGTTTTAGGGCACTTTCTGCCTGAAAAACATAATTTTTTCTGGCCGCTGCTACAGCAGCGGCTGCAACAATACCTAATTTTACAGGCATGTGTACATGCCTAATTTTTCTGGCCTCTGGTGCTGCACTGTGGCTGCAAAAAAAACAAACAAAAAAACACATACCTGTGTCAATTCCCCTTCGTGATCGTTACCCTGTTGTGGTGAAGGGGCTTGCGTATCACAATGAAGCGACCACCTCTATGAGTGTGTTGGCAATGGCGTTGTTGGCACACCCCAGATGGTAAGGTAGTTGCTTCATTGTGAACAGACCAAAAGCGATCGGCTTGATAATTTTGCATAGAAAAAACATAAATTTTCTTTGTGATCATCTAAGGTGATCATTAAAGCCTTGCGGTTGTGCAAATGGACTGTTTGCAGTTGTTTGCGGTGCGTTAAACGGGGAGTTTGGTCTGTCCGAGTTTGGTCTGTCACTGTGAAGCGGGCGTAACCCTTACACTACCTGATCGATACAACATCATACCTGATATTTTAAAGCACGTTATTCCAAACACATTAGGAATGTTAGGTGATTTATGCCCTTTATGGATTAAAACCCGACTCTGCGTCAACTACGTAATTTTCCATGGGAGTTTTGCCATGGATCCCCCTCCGGCATGCCACAGTCCAGGTGTTAGTCCCCTTGAAACAACTTTTCCATCACTATTGTGGCCAGAAAGAGTCCCTGTGGGTTTTAAAATTCGCCTGCCTATTGAAGTCTATGGCGGTTCGCCGGGTTCGCCCGTTCGCGAACATTTGCGGCAGTTCGCGTTCGCCGTTCGCGAACGGAAAATTTTATGTTCGCGACATCACTGACAGCGGACCAACACTAGTGATGAGCTACGAGTTCGAGTCAAACCCATGTTCGAACATCGGCTGTTCGACCGTTCGTCGAATTTCGAACATTATGGGCCGTTCACGCCAAATTCGAATGGCGCGTCACGGCCCATAATTCAATGCGGCATCGCAGTGCATTGCTGGTTGATGATTGGCCAAGCATGCACTATGACCCGCATGCTTGGTCAATCACAGCACCGTAGGTACAGAGAGCCGTAAAAGGCCAAAGCCAGGGTGGCTTTGGCCAATCATGGCTCAGAGGAGTAGGTACACGCCCCACACTATATAAGGCCGCCGGCTTGGCGACCTTGTGTAGTGTGTTGGCGTTGGTTAAAGGAAAGAGACAGTGTAATTTGATTTGAGTTAGATAGAGCAGGCAGGCGAGTCAGTTAGCTTCAGTTACAGTGTGTAGAGGATATATATGCATCCTAGGTGTTGTATATATATATTTACACACTGTATTCAGCTTAGATAGATCCGTTCCTGTTATTCTCTATACGCACAGGCAGGCAGGTGATTGTGCTAGCTGCAGTGTTTCACTTAGTGTACTGTGTCCTTTGCACAGTGTTCACCAAAAGCTTACCTCAATACAAATGCTGGTGTTCTGATACAAATACAGGCAGGGAGCTGCAGTATTTTGATTTAGTGTCCTTTGCACAGTGTGCACCTAAGGCTTACCTGAATACAAATTCTGGTGTTCTCATACTAATACCACAGGCAGGGAGTTCAAAATTACCTACAGTCCCTGTCTTGTTTGCACCGCCTATAAACTGCTGTTCAGAGTATATAGGGCCTGGGGGCCCCACGCCGTTCCTTTTTTTAGTTTGGGTGCGGGATTCCCCTTAATATCCATACAATACCCAAAGGGGCTGGTAATGGGCTGGGGGGGGGATAACCATGCCATTTTTCTCAATGATTTTCATCCATATTACCGGGACCAGACATTACATTAAAGCCGCAAGCAGTTTTAAATGACTTTTTTCCCTTTAGAAGTGTCATTTTGTGCAGGGACAGTTCTAAACACGGGAAACACGTGGCACTTCACAGGCATACTATAGACACCCCCCAGGTACGATATTTAAAGGAATATTTCACTTTTTTTTCCACTTTATGCATCATTAAAATCACTGCTCCCGAAAAAAATTCAGTTTTTAAACTTTTTTTTGCATTGATACATGTCCCCTGGGGCAGGACCCGGGTCCCCAAACCCTTTTTAGGACAATAACATGCATATTAGCCTTCATAATTAGCACTTTTGATTTTGAGCGTTCGAGTCCATTGTATTTAATAGGGTTCTAAAGTTCGCGCAAACTTTCGGTCCGTTCGCAGGTTCTGGTGCGAACCGAACCGGGGGGTGTTCGGCTCATCCCTAACCAACACCAGCAGATGACATGGCTCCCCAAATCATCACTGACTGTGGAAACTTCACACTGGACCTCATGCAATTTGGATTCTGTGCTTCTCCACTCCTCCTCCAGACTCTGAGACATTTATTTCCAAATGAAATGCAAAATTTACTTTCATCCATAAAGAGGACTTGGGACCACTGAGCAACAGTCCACTCCTTTTTCTCCTTAGCCCAGGTAAGACACTTCTGACATTGTCTCTGGTTCAGGAGTGGACTGACACAAGGAATTGGACAGTTGTAGCCCATGTCCTGGATACGTCTGTGTGTGGTGGCTCTTGAAGCACTGACACCAGCCGTAGTCCACTCCTTGTGAATCTCCCCCAAATTCTTGAATGGCCTTTGCTTTTCAATTCTCTCAAGGCTGCTGTTATCCCTGTTGCTTATGCACCTTTTTCTAAAACACTTTTTCCTTCCACTCAACTTTCCATTAATATGCTTGGATACAGCACTCTGTGAACAGCCAGCTTCTTTAGCAATGACCTTTTCTGACTTACCCTCCTTGTGGAGGGTGTCAATGACTGTCTTCTGGACAACTGTCAAGTCAGCAGTCTTCCCAATGATTGTGTAACCCACTGAACCCGACTGAGAGACCATTTAACAGCTCAGGACACCTTTACAAGTGTTTTGAGTTAATTAGCTGATTAGAGTGTGACACCATAAATCTACAATATTCAACTTTTTCACAATATTCTAATGATCTGAGATACTGAATTTGGGGTTTTCACTAGCTGTAAGCCATAATCATCAAACTTAAAAGAAAGAAATGCTTGAAAAAGTATTCATACCCCTTCACATTTTCCACATTTTTTCATGTTACAACCAAGAATGTAAATGTATTTAATTGGGATTTTATGTGATGGTCCAGCACAAAGTGGCACATAATTGTGAAGTGGAAGGAAAATGATAAATGGTTTTCCAAACTTTTTACAAACAAATATGTGAAAAGTGTGGGGGGTACATTTGTATTCAGCCCCCTTTACTCTGATACCCTGAACTAAAATCTAGTGGAACCAATTGCCTTCAGAAGTCACCTAATTAGTAAATAGAGTCCACCTGTGTGTAATTGAATCTCAGTATAAATACAGCTGTTCTGTGAAGCCCTCAGAAGTTTGTTAGAGAACCATAGTCCACAAACAGCATCATGAAGGCCAAAGAACACACCAGACAGGTCAGGGATAAAGTTGTGGAGAAGTATAAAGCAGGGTTAGGTTATAAAAAAAATATCCCAAGCTTTGAACATCTCACAGAGCTCTGTTCAATCCATCATCCGAAAATGGAAAGAGTATGGCACAACTGCCAACCTACCAAGACCTGGCCGTCCACCTAAACTGACCAGCCGGGCAAGGAGAGCATTCATCAGAGAAGCAGCCAAGAGGCCCATGGTAACTCTGGAGGAGCTGCAGAGATCCACAGCTCAGGGGGGAGAATCTGTCCACAGGACAACTATTAGTCGTGCTTCTCCACAAATCTGCCCTTTATGGAAGAGTGACAAGAAGAAAGTCATAAGAAGTCCTGTTTGCAGTTTGTGAAAAGAAGCCATGTGAAGGAAATAGAAAACATGTGGAAGAAGGTGTTCTGGTCAGATGAGACCAAAATTCAACTTTTTGGCCTAAAAGCAAAACACTATGTGTGGCAGAAAACTAACACTGCACATCACCCTGAACACACCATCCCCACCGTGAAACATGGTGGTGGCAGCATCATGTGGTGGGGATGCTTTTCTTCAGCAGGGACAGGGAAGCTGGTCAGAGTTGATGAGAAGATGGATGGAGACAAATAAAGGACAATCTTAGAAGAAAACCTGTTAGAGTCTGCAAAAGACTTGAGACTGGGGCGGAGGTTCACCTTCCAGCAGGACAACGACCCGAAACATACAGCCAGAGCTACAATGGAATGGTTTAGATCAAAAGCATATTCATGTGTTAGAATGGCCCAGTCACAGTCCAGACCTAAATCTCATTGAGAATCTGTGGCAAGACTTGAAAATTGCTGTTCACAGACGCTCTCCATCCAATCTGACAGAGCTTGAGATATTTTACAAAGAAGAATGGGCAGAAATGTCCCTCTCTAGATGTGAAAAGCTGGTAGAGACACCCCCAAAAAGACTTGCAGCTGTAATTGCAGAGAAAGGCGGTTCAACAAAGAATTGACTCCGGGGGGCGCCATACAAATACACACCACACTTTTCACATATTTATTTGTAACAAAAAAATTAAAACCCATTTATCATTTTGATTCCATTCCACAATTATGTGCCCCTTTGTGTTGGTCTATCACATAAAATCCCAATAAAATACATTTATGTTTTTGGTTGTAACGTGACAAAATGTGGAGAATTTCAAGGGGTATGAATACTTTTTCAAGGCACTGTATATCACTCTGTGTGTAATGAATCTATATAACATATGAGTTTCACTTTTTGAATTGAATTACTGAAACAAAATAACTTTTTGATGATATTAAAAAAATTTGAGATGCACCTGTAAAATATGACTTGCATTGCAACTACGGTATATACACTATATTATTATTATTTTTTTATTTGCTTTTTATTTTTCCATGAAAGTGGAGTTTCCTTTTTTAAACCTTCTCTACTCTATCTCAAAGAAAAAAGGCTGTAGATATTCTTTAGTCAGCTCATATAAAAATGATACATTGTAAAGGCTCGTACACACGATCGGATTTTCAGACGGGAATTGTGTGATGGACGGGCTGTTGTCGGAAAAATCTGACCGTTTTTACGCTCCCTCAGACAATTGTTGTCGGATTTTCCGTGGACCAATGTGGGATAGCCATGCTTTAAAATTTTCCGACAACAAATGTGTGTTGTCGGATTATTCGATCGTGTGTGTGCAGAAGTCCTTCGGACAAAACTCCAAAGTACAAACACGCATGCTCAGAAGCAATGCTCACATAACACAACATTAGCAGAAGTTGCCCTAAGGGTGGCGCTAAAGAGCTGAAAAACCACGTAGTTTTGTGTTTATTGGCCGTCAATTATTTGCCGTTTGTATGCAAGACAGGTTCCTGGCCAACGCCCTTCGGACAAAAGTCCTACGCTTTGTCTGCAGAAAATCCGATCGTGTGTATGAGGCTTAAGAGAAAATACAGTTTATGTTCTCGACTTTCTCTCTTTTCAGAGGGTCATTTGGCTTCGTGAAACGCGTTGTGCACAAAGGAAATGGCGCGACATGTGCTGCCAAATTCATTCCACTGAGAAGTAAGACTCGGCAGCAAGCGTACCGCGAGCGCGACATCTTGTCGGAAGTGTCACATGAGCGAATCACTCTGCTCCTTGATGCCTTTGAAACAAAGAAGACGCTCATTCTTATTTTGGAAATGTATCCTATTAACATGACCCAACATCGACTGTTAATTGTACACAATCATGTGACTTTTATAGAGAAACCTTATCATTATATCACATCACGGGATATCATCATTATATTTTATGTCCCCGTGTAGCAGAAGTCAGACAGGAGTTGGAGGATATGCACCGGAAGCCAGGCAGGCTATATTAGATTTCAGTGCTAACATCTTTCAGGCAGTGGGAGCTGGAGGGGAGGGGCTTAAGCATTGTAAGAATTGTAAGATAGGGTGTAGTATGATGATTTTATTATCCAATAGGAAGCCAGGCTAATTGGACAATGAATAAACTTCAGTGCATTGATGAGCATGTAATTCACGTTGCTCCAGCTGGCAATAAACGCCAAGTGTTGGTCATACATGTAAAAATAAACAAAAAAAAAATCATTGATTTGAATAGGTCACATGATCCTTCATACAAGAAAGAAAAAATGAATCTGATTGATTTTGACTTTGTCAGAGAGACGTCCGTGCCCACTAGCCGCAAGCAGCTGACCGGGATGTGGTAGTGTAACAAAAAAGGAAATTGAAGCTCCACACCACTGCTAAGAGGTCCAGATACAACTTTATTCTAATAAAAGTCGGGGACAGTCCAAAATGTAACTGCCACGTTTTGGGGGTCCAAGGGCGCCCCTTTATCAGGGCTAGAAAAATACATAAGGATCATCATCTTCTTCATCTAGCCCTGATGAGGGTCCCTTTGGATCCCTGAAATGAGTTGGTACTTTTTTTGATTGAACCCCTACATTGTACTACAAGCTAAGTAGATCATGGAGATCCTCTGGGGTGTAGAAGCTGCTTGCCCGGGAACCCAAATCATCTACATCATTGGTCTCCAAACTTTCTGAAGGGACAGGTTACTGTCCTTGAGGCTTTAGAGGGGCTGTGGCCAGTGGGATTAGAAAACATTATGGTGTTTGCAAAAGCAAACAGTTCCTCATTATTGTTTTTAGTGAAATAGTGCCCTATTGTTGGTATCAGTGTAAGGAATAGTGTCCCATTATTGGTGCCTGTGGGAGAAATGGTGCCCCGTCATTGGTGTCAGTGGGAGGAATAGTGCCCCATCAATGTTTATAGTTGGAGGAATAGTGCCCCATTGATGGTATCAGTGGGAGGAATAGTGCCCCATTGTTGGTATCAGTGGGAGGAATAGTGCTCTATTGTTGGTATCAGTGGGAGGAAGAGTGCCCCATCATTGGTATCTGTAGGTGGAATAGTGCCCCATCATTGGTGTCTGTGGGAGGAATAGTGCCCCATTATTGGTGCCTGTGGGAGGAATAGTGCCCCATCATTGGTGCCTGTGGGAGGAACAGTGCCCTATCATTGGTGCCTGTGGGAGGAACAGTGCCCCATCATTGGTGTAAGTGGGAGGAATGGTGCCTCATCATTGGTGTAAGTGGGAGGAATAATGTCCCATCATTGGTGTAAGTGGGAGGAATGGTGCCTCATCGTTGGTATCAGTGGGAGGAATAGTGTCCCATCATTGGTATCAGTGGGAGGAATGGTGCCCCACCATTGGTGTCAATGGTAGGAGTACCCCATCATTGGTGTCAGTGGGAGAAATAGTAGCCCCTCATTGGTGTCTGTGGGAGGAATGGTGCCCCATCATTGATGTCTGTGGGAGGAATGTTGCCCCATCATTGGTGTCTGTGGGAGGAATAGTGCCCCATCATTGGTGTCTGTGGGAGAAATGGTGCTCCATTATTGATGTCTGTGTGATGAATAGTGCCCCGTCATTGGTGTAAGTGGGAGGATTGGTGCCCCATCATTAGTGTCAAAGGATGTCATGGGGCCCTAAGCACCGGATAAAGGCAAGCAAAGAGCCACATCCAGGCCAATGGGCATCAGTTTGGAGACCACTGACCTACATCAACAGTAATACTTTGCGATAGTAATACCAGTGAGATAACCCTATGGGTCCAGCACTGTTTTTCCACATTCCTCAATCTAGTAGTAGCAGCTGAGACTAGGAGGTGGTGTTAGGGTGACCACATTTTCAAACTACCATTCAGGGACACCCCCCCTTCCCAAAAATCAGCTTCTGCTGTAACAAATCACAGCACAGTGATAGGACACAAGAGGCGGGATTTATGATTTCTCCAATCACAAGCAGGGGGCGGGGATTGTGCTCCTCCAGGCATTCCCGGGCAGGACAAGTACTGTCAGTGAGTAAAGCGGTAATGTGGCAGCAGTTTTTGGGGGCATCAGATTGGCCCGGGGGGGGGGGGTGGCTGTGTCAGTTTCATTCCGGGACACTGTATTGTCCTGCAATGAATGTGCCAAAATGCGGGACTGTCCCGGGCAATCCGGGACACGTGGTCACCCTAAGGTGGCGTAGACCACCATGGAGACACATTGCTCTTAATGGAGTTGCAGCGAGGCAGTGGATACTAGGAAGACAGGATAGCCGGTCACACAGAAGGAAGAGGACCTGTTCAATGGTGGTCAGAGTCCTTAAAAGGGTAGAAGTGCAGGATTATGGGAGAATTCTGGTACTCACCAGAGCACCCTACAAGGGTGAGTCCCAGGTTGCGGCCCTTTCACTCATCCAAAGAGGCAGCTACAGAGGACTGGGCATAGATACATTAAAGAGAACCTCTTGCAGCACCAGTGTGTAGGAGAGATAGCAGTCTTTGGCAACCAGGGATGTGACGGACTCTGGAACAAAGGGAAAAGCGCTTCTATATATATCTTATCTGTAAATTTAGCTGTACGATCAGCGTTCAGCTTACTGTTACAAAACGATGCAGGGATGAGTATATTAACATAACTGCCTAATTCATGAGCATGGATATGTGAAATAATATGAATATCATTTGGCAAGGCTTTATTTTTCTTAATTAGACCAGATGCTGCGGGGAGGAACTTCTAGACCGACTCTTCCGGAAACACACTATCACAGAAAAAGAGGTAAGTGGGTTTATTTTTAATTTTTTCTTTCGTTTCTAAAAACTAGAAATATGAAAGGACATTAGAGCAATATAATAAGTGAGAATATGTACAATTATATAATAATAATAATAATAATAATATAATAATAATAATATATAGTATTAACAACAAATAATAATAATAATAAATATATTAGTAATACTAAAAAATACTGTACTTTATTAATACTAGAAAATAATTAATAAATACAGTATATAAGATAATGCTATAAATAAATAAATTAATAAATAATAATACTAATATTAATTGCCTTACTCTGCTAAATACTCTCAGGGCTCCTCATTCTCTCCTCTTGCTGTTTTCTCCTTAAAGCTTCTCTTACCTTTCTCTCCTCTGAGCAAATCTTCGCATTCTCTTCTCTCAGATACTCTTTCTGTTCTGATCTTTTAGCTCCTCTTATTGTCCTCTCAGCTTCTCCTCTGGCTCTCCTCTTAGCTCCTTTTCTTTCTCTCTCCTCTCAGCTCCTCTTCTGTCTCTCTCTTCTTAGCTCCTCTTCTGTCTCTCTCCCCTCAGCTCCTCTTCTTTCTCTCTCTCCTCTCAGCTCCTCTTCTGTCTCTCTCCCCTTAGCTCTTCTTCTTTCTCTCTCCTCTCAGCTCCTCTTCTGTCTCTCTCCTCTTAGCTCCTCTTCTGTCTCTCTCCTCTTAGCTCCTCTTCTGTCTCTCTCCCCTCAGCTCCTCTTCTTTCTCTCTCCTCTCAGCTCCTCTTCCGTCTCTCTCCCCTTAGCTTCTCTTCTTTCTCTCTTTCCTCTCAGCTCCTCTTCTGTCTCGCTCCTCTTCTGTCTCTCTCCTCTTAGCTCCTCTTCTTTCTCTCTCCTCTCAACTCCGCTGATGTCTCTCTCCTCTTAGCTCCTCTTCTTTCTCTCTCCTCTCAGCTCCTCTTCTGTCTTACTCCTCTCAGCTCCTCTTCTGTCTCTCTCCTCTTAGCTCCTCTTCTTTCTCTCTCCTCTTAGCCCCTCTTCTTTCTCTCTCCTCTCAGCTCCTCTTCCGTCTCTCTCCCCTTAGCTTCTCTTCTTTCTCTCTTTCCTCTCAGCTTCTCTTCTGTCTCTTTCCTCTTAGCTCCTCTTCTGTCTCTCTCCTCTTAGCTCCTCTTCTTTCTCTCTCCTCTCAACTCCTCTGCTGTCTCTCTCCTCTCAGCTCCTCTTCTGTCTCTCTTCTCTTGGCTCCTCTTCTTTCGTGAGCCTATTCTTTCTCTCTCCTCTCAGCTCCTCTTCTCAGTCTCTACTCTTGGCTCCTCTTCAGGCTTTGACTCTCAGTTCCTCTTATCGATTTCTCTTCTGGGCTCCTCTTCTGGCTATCGCTTTTGGGCTCCTCTTCTGGCTCACTCCTCTGGGTTCCTCTTCTGGCTCACTCCTCTGGGCTCCTCTTCTGGCTCACTCCTCTGGGCTCCTCTTCTGGCTCTTTCCTCCCAGCTCTTATTCTGGCTCTCTCCTCCCAGCTCTTATTCTGGCTCTCTCCTCCCAGCTCTTATTCTGGCTCTCTCCTCCCAGCTCTTATTCTGGCTCTCTCCTCCCAGCTCTTATTCTGGCTCTCTCCTCTCAGCTCTTCATCTGTCTCTCTCCTCTCAGCTCCTCTTCTGTCTCCTCTCAGCTCCTCTTTTGTCTCTCTCCTCTCAGCTCCTCTTCTCGATTTTTCCTCTCGGCTCCACTTCTGGCTCTCTCCTCTGGGCTCCTCTTCTGGCTCTCTCCTTTGGACTCCTCTTCTGGCTCTCTCCTCTGGGCTCTTCTTCTGGCTCTCTCCTCTCTGCTTTTCTGCTGGATCTCTCCTCTCAACTCTTCTTCTGGCTCTCTTCTCTCTGCTCCTCTTCTGGCTCTCTCCCCTCGACCCCTCTTCTGGATCCCTCCTCTCATTTCCTCTTCTGGATCTATTCTCTCAGCTCCTCCTCTGGCTCTCTTCTCTCAACTCCTCTTCTGGCTTTCACCGCTCAGCTCCTCTTCTGGCTCTCTCATCTCATCTGCTCTTCTGGCTCTCTCATCTCCTCTTCTGACTTTCTCCTCTGAGTTCCTCTTCTTGAACTCTCCTCTCATCTTGTCTTCTGGTTCTCTCCTCTCATCTTCTCTTCATGCTCTCTTCTCATTTTCTCTTCTTAACCTCGCCTCTCATCTCCTCTTCTTAATCTCTCCTCTCATCCTCTCTTCTGGCTCTCCTCTCAGCTCCTCTTCTTGATCTCTCATCTCATCTTCTCTTCTGCCTCTCTCCTCTCAGTTCCTCCTTTTGGCTTTTTCCTCTCAGCAACTCTTCTGGATTTTCCTCTCAGCACCTCTTCTCATTTAGTCTTCTCAGCTTCTCTTTCCATTTTCTCCTCTCATCTCTTCTCAGCTCTGAGTAAAGAGTGTAATGTTCTTTATTCCTATGTGTGCAGGTGAAGCTGTATATCAGACAACTCCTCGAAGCTGTTGCTTATCTTCATGAAAAAAACATTCTTCATCTGGACATCAAGGTAAATGTACCTCGTTAATGTATCTGTTGTAAATTTTTGGATTCTAGTTTCTTCACATTTTGAAAATGACCCAGAAGGAGGAATGGGTGTACAGTGAGTCTGACTAATGCAGATCAGACTGGGGTTCTCAGTTACCCTGTGCCCCTAATAGACACAGGGTAACTTACACATAGGAGGGGCCGGGGGAAGCTGGACAAGGAGATTCCAGTGCTCTCCAAAGTAAGCTGGGTTCCACAAGCCCCCCTCCCAAAGTGACTCCCGTCACAGGCAGCCAATGATTCTATAACTGAAAATGAGTCATATTACACAGTTGTAGAAAATGTACAAATCTGCTTTTTCAATAGTGATAGTGGTGAGTTAGTACCCAACTATTGTTTTTGGATGGGGTGCGGAATGGTCAGATCTTCTGTCACCTTTTGTTAATGGTGTTGGCACTGGATATGTATTGTCCTGAATTTTTTCCTTGCCTGGACAGGATTTTTTCCAGGTTTCTGTGGCATTAGATATGGCACAACATCTGATTCTCAGAAATTAGTCAGCTGTCTGCATTATTACAGCTCTCAGTCATAGTTGTTTGACAATGAAGTTCGCAGATTAAAACTGTCTTTGCTGACAGCTCATATGAAGAAAAAAAAAAAATTCTTTCCTTCTAATTTGCTTCGTTAATCTGCCATGTTCCCTTCTTCCAGCCTTCCAACATCCTGATGGTTCACACCGATAAGGAAGACATTAAACTCTGCGACTTCGGATTCTCCCAGAAGATAATCCAGTCTGAGTTCCAGTACAGCAAGTATGGCTCACCTGAATTTGTCCCTCCAGAAATTGCCGCTCAGGCGCCTGTATCCAAGTCTTCCGATATCTGGTAAATATTATAGCTATGTGTATGTTTGACTTCAACTTTGCTAAAGCACCTCTTTAATACAATACTTGTTTTATTGGCTTTATTTCATTGCATTTCATTGCTGCCAATCTCCTGCAGCCTCTTCTGCAACAACCTTCTGTGAATTTGGGTATACCCTGTATTCAATGTTTATTTGCAAAATAAACATTTTAAATATATATATATATACTAAAAATATATAAAATAATTATTTCTCCAAGCCGGCTTCGAATTCCCCCTAAGTTAGGCTTTCTATATAGTCTGTACAGTCTAAAGCAGCGGTCGCCAACCATGGACCACTGATGGTCCACAAGAACATTTTGGTGGTCCCCAGGAGTTCTGCTGAAAATCAACATTGTGGTGGTTGTATACCCCCCCCCCCCCAATGTTTCAGTGTTGTTCTCAATACTGTCCTCTGTAGTCCAAGCTCCTCTGAACTCAGAGGGAGGCACTGGGAGTAGTGCAGAGAACGGGAGGTGAAGATGGAGGGGACTTCCAATGGCAACGCTGATTATAGACTGTGGTAGGCAGCGTGGAGCTCGAGCACATGGCTGAATAAGGAGGTGAGATCCCATGATGAATCTGTGTAAGGCAGCAGTGTGATGCAGCATGTGGGGAGGGGGGCAGAGAGCCAGGGCATTGTGTATATAAGGCAGCAGTGTGATCCAGGGGGAGGGGGGGCAGAGAGCCGGAGCATTGTGTATATAAGGCAGCAGTCTGATCCAGGGGGAGGGGGGGCAGAGTGCGGAGCATTGTGTGTATAAGGCAGCAGTGTGATCCGGGGGAGGCAGAGAACTAGAGCATTGTGTGTATAAGGCAGCAGTGTGATCCAGGGGGAGGCAGAGAACCGGAGCATTGTGTGTTTAAGTCAGCAGTGTGATCCAGGGGGAGGGGGGGCAGAGAGCCGGAGTATTGTGTGTATAAGGCAGCAGTGTGATCCAGGGGGAGGGTGGACAGGGAGCCAGAGCATTGTGTATATAAGGCAGCAGTGTGATCCAGGGGAAGGGGGGCAGAGAGCTGGAGCATTGTGTGTATAAGGCAGCAGTGTGATCCAGGGGGAGGGGGGGCAGAGAGCCGGAGCATTGTGTGTATAAGGCAGCAGTGTGATCCGGGGGGATGCAGAGAACGGGAGCATTGTTTGTATAAGGCAGCAGAGTGATCCGGGGGGGGGGAGGCAGAGAACCAGAGCATTGTGTGTATAAGGTAGCAGTGTGATTCAGGGGGAGGGGGGCAGAGAGCCGGAGCATTGTGTATATAAGGCAGCAGTGTGATCCAGGGGAAGGGGGCAGAGAGCCGGAGCATTGTGTGTATAAGGCAGCAGTGTGATCCGGGGGGATGCAGAGAACCAGAGCATTGTGTGTATAAGGCAGCAGTGTGATCGGGGAGAGGCAGAGAACCGGAGCATTGTGTGTATAAGGCAGCAGTGTGATTCAGGGGGAGGGGGGCAGAGAGCCGGAGCATTGTGTATATAAGGCAGCAGTGTGATCCAGGGGAGGGGGGCAGAGAGCCGGAGCATTGTGTATATAAGGCAGCAGTGTGATCCAGGGGGAGGGGGGGCAGAGAGCCGGAGCATTGTGTATATAAGGCAGCAGTCTGATCCAGGGGGAGGGGGGGCAGAGTGCGGAGCATTGTGTGTATAAGGCAGCAGTGTGATCCGGGGGAGGCAGAGAACTAGAGCATTGTGTGTATAAGGCAGCAGTGTGATCCAGGGGGAGGCAGAGAACCGGAGCATTGTGTGTTTAAGGCAGCAGTGTGATCCAGGGGGAGGGGGGGCAGAGAGCCGGAGCATTGTGTGTATAAGGCAGAAGTGTGATCCAGGGGGAGGGTGGGCAGGGAGCCGGAGCATTGTGTATATAAGGCAGCAGTGTGATCCAGGGGAAGGGGGGCAGAGAGCTGGAGCATTGTGTGTATAAGGCAGCAGTGTGATCCAGGGGGAGGGCGGGCAGAGAGCCGGAGCATTGTGTGTGTATAAGGCAGCAGTGTGATCCGGGGGGATGCAGAGAACGGGAGCATTGTTTGTATCTTTGTATAAGGCAACAGAGTGATCCGGGGGGGGGGGAGGCAGAGAACCAGAGCATTGTGTGTATAAGGCAGCAGTGTGATTCAGGGGGAGGGGGGCAGAGAGCCGGAGCATTGTGTATATAAGGCAGCAGTGTGATCCAGGGGAAGGGGGGCAGAGAGCCAGAGCATTGTGTATATAAGGCAGCAGTGTGATCCAGGGGAAGGGGGGCAGAGAGCCGGAGCATTGTGTGTGTATAAGGCAGCAGTGTGATCCGGGGGGATGCAGAGAACCAGAGCATTGTGTGTATAAGGCAGCAGTGTGATCGGGGAGAGGCAGAGAACCGGAGCATTGTGTGTATAAGGCAGCAGTGTGATTCAGGGGGAGGGGGGCAGAGAGCTGGAGCATTGTGTATATAAGGCAGCAGTGTGATCCAGGGGAAGGGGGGCAGAGAGCCAGAGCATTGTGTATATAAGGCAGCAGTGTGATCCAGGGGAAGGGGGGCAGAGAGCCGGAGCATTGTGTGTACAAGGCAGCAGTGTTATCTGGGGGGATGCAGAGAACCGGAGCATTGTGTGTATAAGGCAGCAGTGTGACCCGGGGGGAGGCAGAGAACCGGAGCATTGTGTGTATAAGGCAGCAGTGTGATTCATGGGGAGGGGGGGCAGAGAGCCGGAGCATTGTGTGTATAAGGCAGCAGTGTGATCGGGGGGCAGAGAACCGGAGCATTGTGTGTATAAGGCAGCAGTGTGATTCAGGGGGAGGGGGGCAGAGAGCCGGAGCATTGTGTGTATAAGGCAGCAGTGTGATCCAGGGGAAGGGGGGCAGAGAGCCAGAGCATTGTGTGTGTGTGTGTATAAGGCAGCAGTGTGATCCAGGGGGAGGGGAGGCAGAAAGCCGGAGCATTGTGTATATAAGACAGCAGTGTGATCCAGGGGGAGGGGGGTCAGAGAGCTGGAGCATTGTGTGTATAAGGCAGCAGTGTGATTCAGGGAAAGGGGGGGCAGAGAGCCGGAGCACTGTGTGTATAAGGATCAGCAGAGCTGGAGGTACTACTGAGCAGGGATCAGCAGAGCTGGGGGTACTACTGAATGGTGCATCAGCAGAGCTGGGAGTACTACTGAGCAGGGGATCTGCTGAACAAGGGTACTAAAAAGCTGGGGATCTGCTGAACAATGGTACTAATGAGCTGAGGATCTGCTGAGTGGGGGTACTACTGAACTGGGATTATTACGGTGTCCACTGTACCAAAACTGGGTGCACTCATGGCGCCGCCCCTCTAATTCATGCGTCCGGCCCCTAATCTACATGCAGGGCATCTGACGCATGGATTCCAGTGTTTTATTTTTATTTTTTTAGAGGCACATGATTAGAGTCTGAGGCTCTAATAAGCTTAAAAAAGAGTGGGCTTGGGGGCGCCCGAAGCCCACCCAGTTGTGTGTGACATTAGCGAATAATATTATTATTAATATTTGCTAATGTATTCCCGTTTCTCCTCCCGGCCAATCAGAAAGCGGGTCCTGAGACCCGATTGGCCAGGAGGAGAAGCGCCCGCTGGGACTCGGGAGGAGGCAGAGGGGGAAGCCGCAACCTGGATGGGGTAAGTGCAGGGGCTGGCGGGCGACATGCGAGCGGGGATCGAGCGAGCGGGGGGGGGAGTGGTGATCAAGCAAGCTGGGGGGGGGCTGGCCCATTAATTTTGAATAGGCTGCCTACATGGATGCAATGTACCTCAATGCACAGAAATTCGGTGCTAAGGTGCAGCTCTCTGGAAGTGGGGGCCATACATGAGACCCTCTATAATTTTCAAATTGACCACCACTGGTAAAAACAGATCTTGCATATACAATAATTGTCAAGCAGCCACAAATATTAATATTCATCATTTTGTAGAATGCGTTGATTTTTCTTGAATTCATTCATTCCATACATTTTAGGAACTTCATTTATATCGTGTTATCATCATGCTGGTCTAGGCTGGTCTAGATTTTATAATGAAAAGTGTGAACGCACCTGAAAACTAATAGCAATGTTTTTTCGTCTTGCTCCCCAGGCCTGTCGGAGTTATTAGCTACTTATGGTAAGTGTTCATGGTGATTCCAAGTGAAGTGTGTAGACACATTCCGCCCTCAGCGCCGGGATTCTACAAATATCTTTGTGTATCGTCCGCAGTTTGGTTAGCGCTTCCCCATTCGCGGGTCAGAACGACAGAGAGACGCTAATGAACGTACAGCAAGGCAAAATTAGCTGGAGCTGCCCGGGCTTCACCCAGCTAAGTGCCAATGCCCAGGACTTCATGAGACAGGCCATCCAGATGTCTCCGGAGTAAGTGGGATGTCTTCCATGTGTCTTCTTCATGTTGCTTTTTAGGTTCTGAAGTGGTGAAGGGTCGGAAACCTCTTTCAGGGTTTACTTCTGTCTGTGACCCCCATTGGCAAGATTCCCCCCCAATTCCCTCTATTCCTGTTGTGTCACTGGCAGAAGGAAGGTCAGAACATTTTTCACACATCTGTCGACGCCAAGGAGATTCCCTTCCATTCTTGTCCTGGTGACTGAGGTTTACAATGTAGAAAGTAAGGGCATGGCTCCCCCAACAGTAACACCGACCGCAATGAAAGCTAAACGGAAGTTTTTATCCTTCCCCACTCCTTCCAAAAATTAAAGGTTCCATTTAAGGGTTGCTGGGTTGGATTTAGAGAGGCCTTCTTTTTTTTTTTCTTTTTTTAAAGAATAGGTGCAGATACAGCCCTCAACTGAGTTACCCCTTGTCTCCACCCTACACCAGCAACAATAGCTCTCGTCCCAGCAACTATAGACCCTCCCAGCAATAGTAAACTCCCTGAAACAAAATACCCCCCCCCCCCACAACAATAAACCCCCACACGCAATATTAGACCCCCTGCAACAAAATTCCCCTCTAGCAACAATACTCCCCTCCACGCAAAAAAAAAAAGACCCTACCAGCAACAATAAACCCCCTGCAACAAAATACCCACCAGCAATATTAGACCCCTGCAACAAAATTTCCCTCCAGCAACAAACCCCCCCCCCCCCAAAAAAAAAATAGACCATACCAGCTACAACAAACTTCATGCAAAAATAGACCTCCCAGCAACAATCGACCCTCTAGATCTTCCAGCAGCCAGCATCACTAGATCCTCCAGCAGTCAGCATCAGCAGTTGATCCCTCCTAGCAGCAACTGACCCCCCAGCAACAAAAGTTCCCCAGCAGTGACAATAGACCCCAAGCAACCAACATGAATAAATCCTCCAGCATACCCCAGCACCCCTTGCCATTACATACATTCAGTGCTGGAGGTACTGAAACTGCTGGAAAAAAAAGGCCCCGATTTAGGGATGCGTGTTAAATAGAACCAAGCAAAAATTTGTATTTGTACGAATCTGAGTCTCTACTCTCAAGTTGTTATAATAGTGCAGTCACTCTCAGGGGCAGGTAGGTGTGCTTTTGTTTAGTTTGTATTCTCTTTCTGTCCAAGCAGAATTGTCAGACCAGACTGTAAGGTCCTCAAGGTTCTCGGTCTCCTGCCTAAGCTTGGGGCTGATTGAGAAAGAAGGAATATCAAATAACAAAGCTGCTTCCTTTCATAGAGTTCACAGCAGATTCTGGCCAATTTTTTTTTAAACTAATAATTCACTATTTACTCTAGCGAGGTGAGGGATCAGGGTTTTTGTTTCTTTATCGTACACCACGGGACACAGAGCCAGTCATTACATAATGGGTTAAGGGTCACCAGCGGTGATTGGACACTGGCACAACCAATGGAAGACAGTTCCCCTCCATATAACCCCTCCCATCAGGGAAGTACCTCAGTTTTTTCGCCAGTGTCGAAAGGTGTTGGACGCGTTAGGAGGTGCTAAAGGAAAGCTCTACCAAAGAGACCCTCTGGGGGTAAAAGAGCTATGCTTTCGGATCCATCCAAGACGCCTACAAATGAGCTGAATCTGGATGGGATCCGGGCCTCATCCATGAGGCGTCGCCTGTAATGTCTCTCTTCGGAGGACTGGGCTCTAAGATCCAGCACTTTCGCTATTTCGCTATAAAGTCCTGGTAAGAGTCTTGTACAAGGCCCAGGGGAGAGGTATCCTTTAAATAGGAACCCATATCCCTGAAGGTTGGCACACATAGCCCACCGTGAAGGGTGAAGTTTGGTATCTGTCTGAAAACTTTCAGCAGAAAAACCTGCGGCGTGGATAAGGTGAGATTAAAAGGTCCATAACTAGGTTGGGACCTTTTTCAAAAAAGTGGATGTCTTCTTTTTTTCCACCACTGGGGGGAGTAAAGAGCTGAATATACTCACCTCACTCTGTTCAGTGTCGGCTTCGGCGAAGTACACTGCTCGTCACCTCCGCTGCTGAGCTTGCTTGAGCTCCCCGCTCCTCCTTCCGGTGGCCGATACAGACACCTGCAGATGCAGGTAAGTGGGGACAGGGGCTGATGAGAGTCTTCTCTCACTATGGCCACCACCATAGCGCTAAAGGCCGCGCGCGCGCGGGAGCGCGCTTTATCGGGGGGGGGGGCGGAGGCGTGCGCGGGCACGTGGCGTGCGCAGGCACAGAAACGGCGCCAAATTTAAAAGACTGTCAGTGTAAAAAGCACTGCAGCAGCAAGCAAGCTCGTTAGTTCTCTTGTTCCTGGCAGAGAAACACAGCAGCTATACAGGGACGTAAGACTCCATGTGGTTGGATTGGGTACTTCCTAGAAGACATCCATGTTATGCATAGTTATGGGTTAAAAGTTGCATACTTAATGTATTTGCTAAACTGAACACGGTAGTATATGCATTTAGGTACCTTGTATTTTGTCTAAACAGTAAGTCTTCCAGGGGAAGTAATGCGGACAAAAAGAGATAAAAGAGCACCGCCGCCTGAGACAGGGGGCTCTAGCTGTGCTGACTCGGTACCTTCCTCTCCTGTGTTGCCAAAAGCACCTGTACAGGATGAGCCATTACCTCTGTCAGGTATGGCGGCTTCCCCAGTGAAGCCTGGGCCTGCATATGTCACTGAGGACACTTTATCAGCTGCCCTAAATAATCTGGAGGAGAAAATTGCTACTTTAATCGCTAAATCCTCTAAAAAGGACAATAAGCGAAGCAGATCTCCTCCAGTATTGGACCTCCCTTCAGAAGTACCTGAGGAGGAGGAGGATGAGGAGGAGGCTACATCAGCAGAGGATGAGGAGTCAGACGGATCAGGGATATCGGATGAGCCTTTTTCGGTATCCCAGATTTTAAAGTCACAGGTGCAATGCTATGCAGGAGCCGTGCGAGCTGCATTTAGGTTACCCTCTTTGGAGGTAACAGAATCACCTGTCTCCTCCCTAGGATCATTAAGATCCCTGCAAGGTGCATGCTCCTTCCCGGTTCATCCGTTACTAGAGGATCTATTGTACGCAGACTGGCAACATCCAGATAAGCGTTTTTCACCTCCAAAAAAGTTTAACATTCTTTATCCTATGGAGGAAATTTTTTTAAAGAAATGGAGCCTGCCTACGGTAGATGCGGCTATTTCTTGTGTAAATAAAAACCTGACATGTCCAGTGGATAATGTACAAGTGTTTAAAGATCCTTCTGAGAAGAAGTTGGAATCCTTACTGAAATCCTCCTTCCTTTTGGCCGGCTCAATTATCCAACCTGCAGTAGCAGCAGTCGGTATGTGTCAGGTCGTCAGCCAACAGGTAAAGCAGGGGCTGAAGGAGCTGCCTTCAGAGCAGGCTAAAAATTGGGAGAATTTGCCTAAAGCCTTATGCTTCACAGTGGATGCCATGAGAGATTCTATCATACAGGCATCACGCCTTACACTCCAGCTGGTACAGATGCGCAGAGTACTTTGGCTTAAGCATTGGTCAGCGGAAGCCCCATGCAAAAAGTTGTTGGCAAGTTTCCCGTTCCATGGCGAACGCCTTTTTGGGGAAGATTTAGAAAGATATATCCAAAAGATATCAAGTGGTAAAACGACACTTTTACCTGAGAGAAAGAAAAACAAGAGACCTTGTTTTAAACACACTCTCTCCCCAGCTCCCGGGAAATCTGACTCCAGCCAGTGGCGACGGCCTTTTCAGCCGCCCAAAAAAGCCAAAGAACAAGCTCAGAAGAACAAGAAGCCGTGGGGTTCAAGAGCTAATAAGCAAGCCCCCAAAACCTCTCATTGAAGGGGCGCCCCCGCTCGGCCGAGTGGGGGGAAGGCTTCGTCAGTTCTCAGCGACTTGGCGGACAGAAACCCAGGACAAATGGGTGGTATCCACAATATCCTCAGGGTACAGACTGGAATTTCGAGAGATCCCATCTTCTCAATTCCGAAGTTCAAGACTCTCCAAGGATCCACAAAAAAGAGGATCCTTCTTCAAAGGTTTGAATCACTTAATAGCTCAAGGTGTGGTTACAGAGGTACCCCAAAAGGAGCAAGGTTCAGGTTTTTACTCAAACCTCTTTGTGATTCCAAAACCGAACGGAGAAGTCAGACCCATCCTGGATCTAAAAAATCTAAACCAGTTTCTGAACGTTCGCCATTTTCGAATGGAAACGATTCGATCCGTGGTCGCTACTTTAAAAGGCGGAGAATTCATTGCGTCCATAGATATCAAAGACGCATATCTACACATACCAATCCTCCCCGCTCACCAAAGATTCCTAAGGTTTGCGGTAGAAGATCGCCACTTTCAATTTGTGGCCCTGCCATTTGGTGTAGCCACCGCGCCCAGAGTATTCACTAAGGTGCTATCTCCTCTGTTAGCAAACCTAAGAACACAGGGCATAGCGGTAACAGCCTATCTAGACGATCTACTATTAATAGATCAGTCAAAGGAGGGATTGGATCACGCTGTAGACACTACAGTAGGATACCTGGAGTATTTAGGATGGATTATAAACTTACAAAAATCCTCTCTCCAGGCCCAAAGAAGGATAGTGTACCTGGGCATGATCATAGATACAGCCCAAAACAGGGTATACCTGCCAGAGCCAAAGATACAGTCTCTGAAAGACCTGATCCACAAGGTCAAAGCAAACAAGAGGCCGTCTATTCGCCTTTGCATGAGACTATTGGGAAAGATGGTAGCCTCCTTCGAGGCGGTCCCTTACGCCCAGTTTCATTCGAGACTACTTCAAGGCAATATTTTAGCCTCCTGGAACAGAAAGAGCCAAGCTCTGGATATACCCATGCGCCTGTCCTCACAAGTACGCCACAGCTTCAATTGGTGGCTAGAAGCCAGGAATTTACGGAAGGGAAAGTCCTTCCTCCCAGTGGCCTGGAAGGTGGTATCTACGGATGCCAGCCTATCGGGCTGGGGTGCAGTATTCGAGGAGGCTTCTACCCAGGGAACCTGGGCCAAGACTCAGGGGATCCTGCCCATCAATGTGCTAGAGATACGGGCGGTATATCTAGCCCTCAAAACCTGGACATACAGGTTACAGGGCTACCCAGTTCGGGTTCAATCCGACAATGCTACGGCAGTAGCTTACATCAATCACCAAGGAGGCACCCACAGTCGGGCAGCCCAAAGAGAGGTGAACCGGATCTTGGCATGGGCAGAAGAGCATGTACCTTGCATCTCTGCAGTCTTCATTCCAGGGATAGAAAACTGGCAAGCAGACTACCTGAGTCGTCAGCAGCTGCTACCAGGAGAGTGGTCTCTTCACCCAGAGATCTTTCAGGCCATATGTCTGAGATGGGGAAACCCAGATGTAGACCTGCTAGCTTCCAGGTTCAACAAGAAATTGGACAACTTTGTGTCCAGAACGAGAGATCCTCTAGCCTACGGGACAGACGCTCTAATAACTCCATGGAATCAGTTCTCACTGATCTATGCATTCCCTCCGATCCCTCTTCTACAAAGACTGCTTCGCAGGATCAAGGAGGAGGGAATACCAGTAATCCTAGTGGCCCCAAACTGGCCCAGGAGGCCTTGGTATGCCGAGATCGTAAAAATAGCGATAGGAAGGCCCTGGAAGCTTCCACTTCGACACGACCTGTTGTCACAGGGTCCAGTATTCCACCCTTCCTTACAAAGGCTAAATTTGACGGCCTGGCTGCTGAGACCCACATTTTGAAAAAGAGAGGGGTCTCTGGCCTGGCTCTTTCTACGCTCATTAATGCTAGAAAGCCAGCCTCCAGACTCATCTATCATAGAGTCTGGAAAGCATACGTTTCCTGGTGTGAATCCAGAAGTTGGAATCCTCTGAAATATGAAATAAGTAGGATTCTTGCTTTTTGCCAGTTAGGAGTGGATATGAAATTAGCCCTTAGCACCATCAAAGGGCAAATATCGGCTCTATCAGTCTTCTTTCAGAGACCATTGGCATCTCACTCCCTAGTTCGGACATTCATTCAGGGGGTACTGAGGATAAATCCTCCAGTCAGGTCTCCCTTGTGTCCATGGGATTTGAATTTGGTATTGTCAGTGTTGCAAAAGCAACCTTTTGAACCTATTCGCCATATTCCTTTAATTATATTAAGTAGGAAATTGGCCTTTCTGATTGCTATAGCTTCTGCTAGGAGAGTATCAGAGCTAGCAGCTCTTTCTTGTAAAGAGCCTTATCTAATTTGTCACAAGGACAAGATCGTACTACGACCCCATCCGGCTTTTCTGCCTAAGGTGGTGTCGGCTTTTCACTTGAATCAAGACATTGTTCTGCCTTCCTTTTTTCCAAACCCGCGGACGGCGGGGGAAAAATTATTACACTCTCTAGATCTAGTGAGAGCGGTAAGGGTGTATCTGCAAGCAACCGCTCAGATACGTAAAACAGATGTTTTGTTTATTTTACCAGATGGTCCCAAGAAGGGCCAAGCGGTATCAAAATCCACCATTTCCAGGTGGATTAGACAAGTAATTGTTCAAGCTTATGGTTTAAAGAACAGGACTCCTCCTTTTCCTGTTAAGGCGCACTCTACCAGGGCGATAAGTGCTTCATGGGCAGTGCACCACCAGGCTTCGATGGCTCAGATCTGTAAGGCTGCAACTTGGTCCTCAGTCCATACATTTTCCAAATTCTATCAAATAGATGTGAAAGGACATGAGGATTCCGCCTTCGGGCGAAGTGTGCTGCAGGCAGCAGTATAGGGCTTCTGGTCCGCAAGCGGTCGGTTTGATCTGTGTCTCCCCCCCTTCATATGAGCATTGCTCTGGGACGTCCCATTATGTAATGACTGGCTCTGTGTCCCGTGGTGTACGATAAAGAAAATAGGATTTTTATAACAGCTTACCTGTAAAATCCTTTTCTTGGAGTACACCACGGGACACAGAGGTCCCACCCTTCTTATGGGAACCTTACTGCTTTGCTACAAAACTGAGGTACTTCCCTGATGGGAGGGGTTATATGGAGGGGAACTGTCTTCCATTGGTTGTGCCAGTGTCCAATCACCGCTGGTGACCCTTAACCCATTATGTAATGACTGGCTCTGTGTCCCGTGGTGTACTCCAAGAAAAGGATTTTACAGGTAAGCTGTTATAAAAATCCTATTTTTCCTATGCTTTATTAGGACATTTAGGCCCCAGCCCACATATGTATATTTATATAAGGGTTTGGACAGGTATCTCTGTAAACAGAAAACAATACACAATCAAAAAGCAAGAGAATGTGGGGATTGGCAGGTGAGTTGGCCAGTATTAATGGATATCTTCTTCTACCTGCCAGCCGAATTGTTCATCCCTAATTTGTGACAATATATACTTAACGTTTTAGTTTTGGATAGAGTGGAGAGGAATTAGAACACCAAGTCAGGTATTTTTGCTGTCTATGCCCCCTTTAGAGAGATTCATCCTCTCTATTTGTCAAATTTACCCAAATTTTGGGTTGTCCCCAGAACAATAAAGGGGGGGGTTCCAATGGGGACACTAGTTCTGGTGAACCTGGTGACAACAAGGTATTAGAGGGATTTCCTCTAACTTCCAGGTGGGAAAAAAATACTGACTGGGTTATAACCCTCCCTTACTACATCCAAAATGGAAAACAAAAAGTTCTACCTTAGGAGCTATAAAGATGTTGCTGTACTTGATTGTATCTCTAATGGAGAGCTTCTTGGTTCATTTTGGCCAGCTTCACCAAGGCCAGTCGAAAAGAAGACCTGGAAGTTTGTAGCACATTGGCCTCTGGTAATGTTTCAATATTGCCAAGTTGGATGTAGTACAGTGGAACCTCGGATTACGAGCATAATCCGTTCCAAAGCACTTGCATATCAAAGCGAGTTTCCCCATTGAAGTCAATGGAAACAAAAATAATTTGTTCCGCATTGACTTCAATGGCATGCAATACCGCATGTGGTCAGAGGTGGGGGACGCCGGAGAGCCTCGGAAACACATGGAAAGGCCCGAGGACAGCTCGGCTGACCTCGGAAAACCTCGGGAACTGAGTATTTCCAAGTCTTTCCAAGCATTTCCGAACAGCTCCGGCGCCCCCCCCCCCCACCTCAGGCCAAACGTGGTACTGCACACCACTGTGTCTTGAATCCTGCTCGTTTTGCGAGACAACACTCGCAAACGGAGTCAGGATTTTTAAAAATACAGTGCTCGTATTGCGAAATGCTCGTTAACCGCGTTACTCGCAATCCAAGGTTCCACTGTAATTCTAATCATGTGTTAACATTGCCATTATCTCAGTACCCAATGATCTCCCATGGATGACCTAAATTTAGAATGGACTGTATTAGCAATGGTTAACGTTTCTGACATGGAACAGATCTGACCAAGAGTGAAAAGCCAATTTGAGTTTAAAGGCCCATGAATACATTCAAACAGACCAGCACTCCTGGCAAACGCCAGAATTGAAAGATTGCCGAATTTGGGCTCGCTCCCGAATATATCCTCATCATCCACATCATTTGGTAGACAGCACTATATGACAAGCTATATTTATATAAATTTCTGCCGCATGTGTATAAAATTCATGTGTTTATTTTCCTACAACAGTGCACGGCCGAGTGCTACACAGTGTCTCCAGCATAAGTGGTTTGTGGTACGTTGTTTTCCTTTATGGGGTTACTTACCTAATTGGTGTTGTCACAGTAGTAGAAAGCCTACTAATCAACTGAGATTTACATTTACATAGAGGTGTGATGAATACTTTTCGTCAGTGGTTCGACCAAGTGTTAAGTGTTTGTCATTGTCCCAGGAACTCACAAACTCAGTCTTTCATAGGTCTATGGCCATCAAATGTCTGTATGTAATTGTTCTGGATCCCTGATCATTGATCTGTGTCATTTTCTGGAACTCCAAGTGCCAGTATGTCATTGTCCCAGGACCCCCAAGCTCAGTCTTTCATTGTTTCGTGACCCCCCAATGTCAGTGTGTCATTGTTCTGATACCATAAATGCCAATCTGTCAGTGTTCCAGACCTAGTGTCGGTGTGTCATTGTTCTACCACCCTTTATGTGTCAAAGTGTCCTTGTTCTTGGTCTTCGGGAGTCAATGTATCATTGTTTTGGGCTCCCAAGTATCTGTTTGTCTTCATTCGGGAACCCCAAGCATCAGGGTTCCATTGTTCTGTGATCTGGAAGTTTAATTGTGGGAGTGTTTTTGGATCACCAATTATCTGTGTGTCAGTGTTTCATTGTTCTGGGGTCCAAGATAGCTGATGGCTAGGTGAGATAGTGTTGGACTAATTGGAGTGAGGTGTTGATATTGTTGGATACATCATCGAATTCAGTCCTTCTTCACAGGGGCTGATGTGCAGGGCAGGTGCTGTGTAGATGGACCTTGTTCTGGTCTCGGACTGCTACCTTTTGGAGAATGCTTAGTAAATGGAAAATTTCTGGGATGGGTTTTGAGGAGCCCATTCCAACAGTTCATGACACAAATGGGTCAATTCAAAGTGTTTATTGATCTCAGATGAAGCCAATGTATTTTGGGGAAATGCCTCTCCCCCCCTTCCACAGGGCTAGAGTTTAGAAAAGCGGAATGTAACAGAACTAATTTTATCATTTATATAACAAAATATTATTAGTTAACGTATATACTCGAGTATAAGCCAAGTTTTTCAGCACTTTTTTTGCCCCCCTCGGCTCATACTCGAGTCACCTTTTTGCGCCTGATCTCCCGGAATTTGGGGACCCGGTACTGTCCGGCAGTAGGTCCCTTGGACCCCAATCTTTGCACACATGTAGCCCCACTCTTCCTCTACAAGTGTGCAAAGTTTGTTGTCTGGGGGACCTATGGCCGGGGAGCACCGATTTCTCAAAGCCGGGCATCCCTTCCATAGACTCCCATGTTAAACGGTCATTTCTCCAGTGAATTTGGGGACCCGGTACCGGCCGGTTGTAGGTCCCCTGGACTCTAAACTTAGCACACCTGTAGCCCTATTTCTCCTCTATAAGTGTGCAAAGTTTGTTGTCTGGGGGACCTACGGCCAGGGAGCACCAATTTTTCAAACCTGGGCACTCCTTCCATAGACTCTTATGTTAAACGTCAGTCTAGTCATGGACACAGTGAGGCATGGGCACAGTGAGGCATGGGCACAGTGAGGCATGCACATGGACACAGTGAGGCATGGACACAGTGAGGCATGCACATGGACACAGTGAGGCACAGTGAGGCATGCAGATGGACACCCTAGGCTTATACTCGAGTCAATAAGTTTTCCCAGTTTTTTGTGGTAAAATTAGGTGCCTCGGCTTATATTCGAGTCGGCTTATACTCGAGTATATACGGTATATCACATTTCACTGTTCTGTACCCCAGCCTTGAGGAAGGGGGAGGCATTCCTCCTGAAACCTGTTGGCTTCATCTGATACCTTTGTTCAACACTTTGATTTGACTGTTTTGTGTCATGAACTTCCATACTGTGCACTCCTTAATTACAAAAAGGTCATATAAAATTGTTTCTTTGATATCATATGAAGCCAACACGTTTCAGCGGAAATGCCTCCCCCTTTCTCAAGACTGGGGTACAGAAAAGTGTAACATAACTAATTTTATAATTTTTTTCTATTATTAGTTATATCACATTTCGCTTTTCTGTACCCCATCCTTGAGGAAGGGGGGGCACCCCCCCCCGAAACCTGTTGCCATAATCTGATACCTTTGTTCAACACTTTGATTTGACTGTTTTGTTTCATGAACTTTTGTACTGTACACTTCTTAATACCCACCCTAGGGTCCAAAATGTCAGAGTAACGTTGTTTTGGGGCAGGAAATGTCAGTGTGCCATTGTTCAACCTACCCAAAATGTCAGGGTGCCTAATGATTTCAAGGGATTCCAATTGCCAGTGTACACTGGGGCCACAGCTCTCTGTGTTTATAGTTATTATTATTAAAAATAATGGATTCTAGCCAATATAAGCTTTAGGGATACTAATGATTCTTTCAGTTACTCTTCCATTCCATCCATACGCAAAAAGTCATCAATGGGGTTAATTTATGGCAAAATTTTGTGCAGCTGTGCATGTTAGCCAATCAGCTTCTAGTTTTTTGTTTTGTTTTTTGTCAACGCTTAACCACTTGCCTACAGGGCACTATTGCCCCCTTCCTGCCCAGGCCAATTTTCAGCTTTAATTTTTTTTTCCACACAAATAGAGCTTTCTTTTGGTGGTATTTAATCACCACTGGGTTTGTTTGTTTTTTGCTAAATTATACTTTTTGACAGTTTGTTAATTTTTTTTTGCAAACAGGTAATTTTTCTCCTTCACTGATGTGCACTGATGAGGTTGCTCTTATGGGCACAGATAGGCTGCACTGATGGGCACTGATGAGGTGTCACTGATGGGGACTAATGATAAGGCACTGGTGGGCACTGATAAGACTGCACTAATAGGCGTCACTGATGGGCACTGATAGGTGGCGCTGATTAGCACTGCTAGGCGGCACTGATGGGCACAGAGGCAGCACTGATGGGCATTGATCAGCACTGATGGGCACTGATAGGCTGCACTGATGGGCACTGATGAGGCGGCACTGGTAGGCACTAATGAGGAAGCACTGGTGGACACTAATGGAGAGGCACAGGTGGATACTAATGGAGAGGCACTGGTGGACACTAATGAGGAGGCACTGGTGGACACTAATGAGGAGGCACTGGTGGACACTAATGAGGAGGCACTGGTGGACACTAATGAGGAGGCACTGGTGGGCACTGATGAGACTACACTGATAGGTGTCACTGATAGGTGGCGCTGATTAGCACTGATAGGCGGCACTGATGGGCACTGAGAGGGGCAATGATGGGCACTGATAGGTGGCACTGATAGATGACACTGATAAGGAGGCACTGATGGGCACTTATTTGCACTTATCCTCCGGACATTGTGACCACAGAGTGTGCCGTGGAGGGCGCGATCATGGGAGGCCATCATATGACGGCCTCACAGAACTAGCCGGCCATGCTGTAGCCATCATTCAGGTATAGCGCGGTCGGCAAGTGGTTAATTGAACAAGCTGAAGTTAGAAGCAGATTGGCTACAATGCACAGCTGCACCAGATTTTGCGTTCTCCAGTTTTAGTAAATCAACCCAAATGTGTTCAAACTGATGTTGGGAATTATAAAGTTATCAAAGGCTCTGACTTTATTCCAGGAGATTTCCAGTCCAGAGGACACACAGCCAGTCAGCTCCAAGAACCTCCGGTTCCTTGTTGCCCGCAGTCGGTGGCAGGTAAGAGATTTTCTATCTCTATTACAAAGAACTGTCTTAGTGATCAGTCGTGGATGCACCCTTTAAAAAAATTGGGATTTGTACAATGAAATTCTAAATAATCTAAAAATGAAGAAAAGAATAGCTAATAAATGTAAGCTTTAATATAAAAATAAAACATTTAGAAATATAAAATAAAAACAAACATTATTCTTCCTGTTATTGGTTATATACAGGTCCTTCTCAAAAAATTAGCATATTGTGATAAAGTTCATTATTTTCTGTAATGTACTGATAAACATTAGACTTTCATATATTTTAGATTCATTACACACAACTGAAGTAGTTCAAGCCTTTTCTTGTTTTAATATTGATGATTTTGGCATACAGCTCATGACAACCCAAAAATCCTATCTCAAAAAATTAGCATATCATGAAAAGGTTCTCTAAACGAGCTATTAACCTAATCATCTGAATCAACTAATTAACTCTAAACACCTGCAAAATATTCCTGAGGCTTTTAAAAACTCCCAGCCTGGTTCATTACTCAAAACCGCAATCATGGGTAAGACTGCCGACCTGACTGCTGTCCAGAAGGCCATCATTGACACCCTCAAGCAAGAGGGTAAGACACAGAAAGAAATTTCTGAACGAATAGGCTGTTCCCAGAGTGCTGTATCAAGGCACCTCAGTGGGAAGTCTGTGGGAAGGAAAAAGTGTGGCAGAAAACGCTGCACAACGAGAAGAGGTGACCGGACCCTGAAGAAGATTGTGGAGAAGGACCGATTCCAGACCTTGGAGGACCTGCGGAAGCAGTGGACTGAGTCTGGAGTAGAAACATCCAGAGCCACCGTGAACAGGCGTGTGCAGGAAATGGGCTACAGGTGCCGCATTCCCCAGGTCAAGCCACTTTTGAACCAGAAACAGCGGCAGAAGCGCCTGACCTGGGCTACAGAGAAGCAGCACTGGACTGTTGCTCAGTGGTCCAAAGTACTTTTTTCGGATGAAAGCAAATTTTGCATGTCATTCGGAAATCAAGGTGCCAGAGTCTGGAGGAAGACTGGGGAGAGGGAAATTCCAAAATGCCTGAAGTCCAGTGTCAAGTACCCACAGTCAATGATGGTCTGGGGTGTCATGTCAGCTGCTGGTGTTGGTCCACTGTGTTTTATCAAGGGCAGGGTCAATGCAGCTAGCTATCAGGAGATTTTGGAGCACTTCATGCTTCCATCTGCTGAAAAGCTTTATGGAGATGAAGATTTCATTTTTCAGCACGACCTGGCACCTGCTCACAGTGCCAAAACCACTGGTAAATGGTTTACTGACCATGGTATTACTGTGCTCAATTGGCCTGCCAACTCTCCTGACCTGAACCCCATAGAGAATCTGTGGGATATTGGGAAGAGAAAGTTGAGAGACGCAAGACCCAACACTCTGGATGAGCTTAAGGCCGCTATCGAAGCATCCTGGGCCTCCATAACACCTCAGCAGTGCCACAGGCTGGTTGCCTCCATGCCACGCCGCATTGAAGCAGTCATTTCTGCAAAAGGATTCCCGACCAAGTATTGAGTGCATAACTGAACATAATTATTTGAAGGTTGACTTTTTTTGTATTAAAAACACTTTTCTTTTATTGGTCGGATGAAATATGCTAATTTTTTGAGATAGGAATTTTGGGTTGTCATGAGCTGTATGCCAAAATCATCAATATTAAAACAAGAAAAGGCTTGAACTACTTCAGTTGTGTGTAATGAATCTAAAATATATGAAAGTCTAATGTTTATCAGTACATTACAGAAAATAATGAACTTTATCACAATATGCTAATTTTTTGAGAAGGACCTGTATATGAATATATATTCAGGTGCCCAACAAAAGCAAGTTGTATCAGATTATAGTCTCTGTTCACAAAAGTTGATAATTAGGATATTGCTCACTAGATTTCTGGCAGGATCGAAAAAAAAAATTTCTGCACTTGCAATTTTTTTTAAAGTGTTAAAAAAATGGAGAGATGTGAATTCATTTCAGAGACTGAATATGCTTTATTTTAACTTTTTTATTTTGTCTAGACAAGTCAATTCTCAACAAGGGGTCCATGGCACCCTAGGGTCCCTCCAGAGGTTGCTAGGTGTTCCTTGAGCTGTGGGTGATTGACCTTCCATTTGATGATACATGCATAGTTCCGAGTCCAACGCCACTTGGCATAGCCGGCCGCGTGACACCAATGGTCTTTTCAGCTGCTTGAAAAGGGTGTCATTCTGGGTGATATTCTTCCCACTAACCACCAATATAAGGGTGATTCTTCTCACTGTTCCCCAAGAATTAATTTAGGCAGGGGTTCCCTGAGATCTGAAGTTTATTTCAATGATTCCTCTAGGGCAGGGGTCTCTAAACTTTCTAAACAAGGGGCCACTTTACTATTCTTCAGACTTTAGGGAGGCCGGATTGAGACCATTGGAAGTAGAAAAGGTCCTGATGTCAGTGGGGAAAAAAACAATGCCCCATCTTTGGTACCTGTGGGAGGAATTTTGCCCCACCATTGGTGTCAGAGGGACGAATTGTGCCCCAGCCAGGGGTGTCTTAATGCATAGGCACCCCTGGGCACTGCCCGGGGGCCCCAGGTGCATAGGGGCCCCATGATAATCTTGCATTACATCATACTTGCCAACT
Source organism: Rana muscosa (assembly GCA_029206835.1). Lineage (NCBI taxonomy): Eukaryota > Metazoa > Chordata > Amphibia > Anura > Ranidae > Rana > Rana muscosa. Next base: position 320,946,141 of record CM055122.1, read on the forward strand.
GTCCCGGATTTGCTGGGACAGTCACACTTTTTACTAAGTTGTCCCGGAATGGCCCAGGCAGCATCCCAGAACCTGTACTGACTGTGCCCTCCTGACTCCCCCTGTACTCTGTCCTTCTGCACCATGGCATGTTTTCTTACGGTATAACTACTTAAGGATCGGGCCTATTTTTTATATTTTTTTACACTTGGTGTTTACAGATTATAATCAGTTTTTTTGCTAGAAAATTACTTAGAACCCCCAAACATTATATGTTTTTTTCCGACACCTTAGAGAATAAAATGGCGGTCGTTGCAATACTTTATGTCACACTGTATTTGCGCAGCGGTCTTACAAAGGCAATTTTTGGGGAAAAATACACTTTTTTTAATAAAGAAATAAGAAAACAGTAAAGTTGGGCAAATTTATTTTTTATACTGTGAAAGATAATGTTACACTGAGTAAATTGATACCCAACATGTCGCGCTTCAAAGTTGCACACGCTTGTGGAATGGCGACAAACTTTGACACTTAAAAATCTCCATAGGCGACGTTTAAAAATTTCTACAGGCTACCATTTTTGAGTTACAGAGGAGATCTTTTGCAAAAATCATTGCTCTCGCTCTAACGATCATGGTTTGAACACTGTTTACATATGCGGGCGCGACTTACGAATGCGTTCGCTTCTGCGCACAAGCACGGCAGGACGGGGTCCTTGTGATAGAAAAAAAGCAGGACAGGACTTCTTTTAATGTGAGATTTGGGGCCAAAAAGACATCAGATCTCACATTTACACTTAGATGCAATAAAATATAAAAAAAAAAAAAATAGGTATTTTTTTTTTTCAATAATTGATTTTTTCCCCTTTAAGACCATTGGGCGGAAGTGACGTTTGACGTCGCTTCCGTCATCCAATGGTATGGAGTCGAGTGGGGGCCATCTTTCCCTTACTCTACTTCATTCCTCAGAGGGGAAAGGATCGGATCGTCTCCACCGCTATCGACGGCTACACTGAGACCACTTTTATCTGAAAGCGGACCGCCCGCCGGTTTTAAAAATACCGGGTTTAGGGCAGCTATCTGTGTTCAACATCAAAGTACCGACGTATAACGACGTCGGGCGGTCCGGAAGTGGTTAAAATCAATTTTATTTAAAGTACTAATAAATATATGTTTAATTCTATCAACTATTTATACTTTAATTAGGTGTGTAAAATTAGGGCAGGCAGGTAGGGGCCTGTAACGACAGGGGTTAACGTCGTTTAGATATATTCCATTTCCGAACACACAGCAGCTACCAGACACTCCACAGTGAGGCGACCGCTTCCCATAGGAATAATCCTCCCAGATATACGAGACAAACACTCTGTATGAAGTTTCCAGCAGGTCTGACCTTCTTTATTTACAAACTTCAAATTTTATACACACAGAGAGGAGGTTCTTACATTCCTCATTTTCCTCTGACAATACACCTTTGACCAGACCTAATTTACATGAGCTAATTAACTACAGCTAATGACTCAGACACATGACCTTTAGGCTAGCTTCACTGTCTTTTAAACTACAGTAGCCAGTATCAAAGGACTTCACACAATAGTTACCTAACGAGCTCCCAATACACATCTGACAGCTCTTAGCAGACAACAGGTGGGTTTATTAGCTAATCCCTTTACATCTTAAATGACTATTGTGAGGGGGTTAGCTCGGCAGCGGGTGTGTGTGACCCCCGGGATGGGCTCCCCACACAAAACAGGCCCAGCAAACGGAGGTTGTGGTTTTCAAAATCAAAAAGGTGCGGTTTATTTTCTATTTACAGTGACAAAACACAGCAAAGCAAAAGAAACATAACCAAAATAAATCCTGGTCAAGTTGACCTCTGACTAAACATACAGGTTTCCTAACTAACAACTGGGATCAGCCTAGTGCTGTCCTAGTCCCTAAGTCCCTGGTTTTAAATGTCCAAGCAAATAGCCACACAGGCTTTGTCTCACCGCACAGGGGTTCACTCTCCCTAGACAGTCCACACAGGTCTGGTTCCAGGCATGAGCTAACATCTAATGAAGCTGGGAGTTCTTATAGAGGCCTAAATGAGCTGACAAGCTTCAGCTGGTCTCATCAACTCCCTGTCTGCACGACGCCCAGCCCTCTCCCTAGAGGTATGAGTCATCCATGAGCCCACTAGCCTTATACAACTCTCCACCTAGTTGTATAAGTCGGCGTAAAGCCTGAATCTGGGCGAAATATATCTACCCCCCTGTATGCAACCAGGTGACTTTACCTTCCTGCTGTCACATACCCCCCCCTCTTGTTTTAACCTCGGGGTTGGAACACCAGCAATCAGGCATTCATGTACTCGAGACAAAGCATCCACATTCCCCATTTGAACGCCAGGGCGATGCTTTACTGTGAAGTTGAATTCCTGGAGGGCCAGGAACCACCTATTCACTCTTCTATTTGTTTCCTTGTTTTGAGCCATCCACTTTAACGGAGCGTGATCCGTAACCATGTCAAAGTGCCTACCTAGCAGGTAGTACCGAAGGGAATCTAGAGCCCACTTCACCGCTAAACACTCCTTTTCAACGGTGGCGTAATTTACCTCATGGGACTTCAACTTCCTGCTGAGGTAAATGACTGGGTGCTCTTCCCCGTTCCAGACCTGGGACAATACTGCTCCTAACCCCACATCTGACGCATCACTTTGTACGACAAAGTCTTTAGAGAAGTCGGGTGAGTACAACACTGGCTGGCTACATAAGGCTTGTTTCAAGAATTGGAATGCTGCCTCAGCCTCGGGGGTCCATTTAATCATGACCGACCCTTTCCCCTTCGTCAGGTTGGTTAGGGGCACAGCCTTAGAAGCAAAGTGGGGAATGAATCGCCGATAATACCCAGCGATTCCCAGAAAGGCTCGTACCTGCTTCTTGCTGTTGGGACGTGGCCAACTCTGGATGGCCTCGACTTTGTTGAGTTGGGGTTTTATTACTCCCCTCCCAATGGTGTACCCAAGATATTTGGCCTCCTCCTGCCCAATGGTACACTTCTTGGGGTTAGCCGTAAACCCCGCTTCCCGAACAGAGTCCAGGACTGCTTGCACTTTTGGCAGATGTGAGGCCCAATCTGTGCTATGGACAATTACGTCATCCAGGTAAGCCGCAGCATACTTCCGATGGGGCCTCAGCATCTGGTCCATTTTCCGCTGGAATGTGGCCGGCGCATTCTGTAACCCGAACGGCATTCTTTTATATTGGAACGCCCCGTCTGGGGTTACAAATGCGGTTTTCTCTTTGGCCGACTTGGCCAGGGGGATTTGCCAATACCCTTTTGTGAGGTCAAGAGTCGTCATGTATCGGGCTGTTCCCAGCCGGTCGATCAACTCATCTATACGTGGCATGGGGTAGGTGTCAAATTTTGTAACTTTGTTCAACTGACGAAAATCGTTACAAAATCGCCAGCTCCCATCCGGTTTAGGCACCAACACGATGGGACTAGACCAATCACTTTGGGACTCCTCTATCACCCCTAAGTTCAGCATTTTCTGTACTTCCTCCCGTATTGCCTCCCGTCGAGCCTCTGGGATCCGATAGGGTTTTAACTTCACCCTTTCACCGGGCGGGGTAATGATGTCATGCTCTACCCCAGATGTTTGTCCCGGCAGCTCAGAGAATACCTCCTTGTTGCGAAGCACAAACTCCTTAACCTCCTGTTGTTGGGGTTGTGACAAGGTGGCTGCTATTCCAACCTCAGGAATCACGCAACCAGTTTGAGCTGGTGACCAAGTGTCTGCGACTAGGGACTCTCTATCCCTCCAGGCTTTCAACAGATTAACGTGATAGATCTGTTCGGGCTTTCGCCTTCCTGGTTGTCTGACCTTGTAATTCACTTCGCTCACTTTTTCCATTATCTCGTAGGGGCCTTGCCATTTGGCAAGGAATTTACTTTCAACCGTAGGGACAAGTACCAATATCCTATCCCCCGGGGAAAAGGTACGGGTCTTGGCTCCACGGTTGTACACTCTCTGCTGTGCCAACTGCGCTTGGGCCAAATGTTCCTTCACGATGGGCATTACCTGTGAAATTCGATCTTGCATCAGGGCGACATGCTCAATCACACTCCTGTGGGGAGAACTCTCACTTTCCCAAGTTTCCTTGGCAATATCCAACAGCCCTCTTGGGTGTCTCCCATACAGTAACTCAAAGGGGGAGAATCCCGTAGAGGATTGGGGCACCTCCCTAATAGCAAACATCAAATAAGGAAGTAAACAGTCCCAATCCTTTCCATCTCTATCCACCACTTTCTTCAACATTTGTTTTAGGGTTTTGTTGAATCTTTCAACCAGCCCATCGGTTTGGGGGTGATACACAGACGTACGCAATTGCGTCACTTTGAACAATTTACACAGCTCTTTCATAACCCGGGACATAAAGGGTGTACCTTGGTCCGTAAGCAGTTCTTTACAAATACCCACCCGGCTAAAAACAAGAGATAGCTCTTTGGCTATGGTTTTGGCCGAGGTATTTCGGAGAGGGATCGCTTCTGGATAACGGGTGGCATAGTCCATTATAACTAATATGTACTGGTGCCCCCTAGCGGACTTGATTATAGGACCTACCAAATCCATGGCGATCCTCTCAAACGGGACCTCAATGATGGGTAGAGGGACCAGCGGGCTACGGAAATGTGGCATCGGGGCCAACCTCTGACACACAGGGCACGAGGAACAATAATTTTCTACGTCCTTCATCACCCCCGGCCAATAGAATCTCTGTAATACCCTCTCTCGGGTTTTCTCTGTCCCCAGATGACCTCCAAGAATGTGCCCATGGGCCAACTCCAACACCAACTTCCTGTAAGGTTTGGGCACCACAAGCTGCTCAGCGGTTTCTTCTGCCCTTTTTGCCACCCGATACAGTAGGTCCTTCTCTACGCTGAAGTATGGGTAAGTGCAGGTATTATCTGGGTTCACTAACTCGCCATCTATTTTCACTACGTTTTCCCGTGCCTTTATTAGGGCGGGGTCTTTCAACTGTTCTGTGGCAAAGTTTTCCCTGTGAACCTCAAGATCAGAAAACTCCACAGACGGTAGGTTTTCGTCTGAGGAGGTGGGCTCCTCTCCAGTTTCTTGAGTCTCCCCTGCCAATACTGATAAGGGAAATTCCGGAGAGTCCTCACCACTCTCAGGGGAGTTCTGGCTATCACATTCCTGGTACATAGGGGCACCAGTGAGGGGCTCAGGATCATCCCACAGTTCCCAGAACTTCGGAAAATCCCTTCCCACAATGGCGTCATGCGGTAACTGAGATACTAAGCCCACTGGATGAGAGAGGGTACCTTTGGGGGTCTCGAAACACACTGTAGTCACTGGATACTCTCGGGTGTCCCCATGCACACAAATAACAGCTACCTTGCTATTCCCAGAGACCTCTGTTTTAACTAACTCAGCCTTTATCAGGGTCACAAGGCTACCTGAATCCAGCAATACCACAACATTTCTACCATTAACACACATTTTGCATAAATGTTTCTCAGTTCCTCGAATGGCAGTGCATGCGACTGTCGCACACAGCGACTGACGTCTGCCCGTCAGAAAGTCACACTGCATGGGTTCCTCCACAACCGGGCAATTGGCTGCAATATGTCCCGCTTGCCGGCAGCGGTAGCAAACGATCCTTCTTGCCGCCTCTTGAGCCGCTGATTTCCCAGGCTGTTCTCGCCAAACTTGGGGTAGAGCTCCCACCCTCTCACTCTCTCCACCCTCACCCCTTGGAATCCTCTTATCCGCCCCTGGGGATGGTCTGGTCTTAGGGTGGAAAGTCCGAGTGTCTCTGGAAGAGGCCGTCAGGTTCTCTGTAGCCAAGTATTTCTCCACACGATCCACAAGACCATCGGCCGTCTCTGGGTCTCCATGGCTTACCCACTTTTGGATGGCAGTAGGAAGAGCTCTCAAAAACCGATCCATTACAACACGTTCCACAATCTTTGGTGCGGACAAAGTCTCTGGCTGTAGCCACTTTCTGCTCAGGTGAATGAGATCATACATTTGAGACCTGGGGGGTTTTCCAAGCTGGAAAGTCCAGTTATGCACACGCTGAGCCCGGACAGCCTGGGTGACACCCAGCCTTGCCAAAATTTCAGCTTTTAGCATCACATAGTCTTTTGCTTGGTTAGGCTCTAGGTCATAGTAAGCTTTCTGCGATTCACCAGTTAACAGAGGAGCCACCAGTCCAGCCCACTGCTCCTCAGGCCACTTTTCTCTTTCAGCGGTCCTTTCAAATGTGGTCAAAAATACCTCTGGATCATCCTCTCCAGTCATTTTTGTCAATAAACGACTCACCCCAAAGGACGCGGTATTAGTGGGACGGCTTTCCTCACTGGTCTGCGGACGTTGCTGCATTACTGCTTCCATTTGTTGTAGTCTCTGCTCTTGCTTCTGTAACAGGTCTATGAAGCGGGCCTCAGATTGCTGCTGGGCTTGTTGCTGAGCTTCCAGACTCTGTTGGTGAGCTTGCTGCTGGGCTGCAAGGCTCTGTTGATGAGCTTGCTGCTGGGCTGCAAGGCTCCTTTGCAAACCTGCATTTGTCTGCTGTTGATTGGCATTTGCTAGAGCCAGCTGTTTCAGTATCTCCTCCATGCTGGCTTAAAAAAAAACTGCCACTGGTTCTCCACCAACTGTGAGGGGGTTAGCTCGGCAGCGGGTGTGTGTGACCCCCGGGATGGGCTCCCCACACAAAACAGGCCCAGCAAACGGAGGTTGTGGTTTTCAAAATCAAAAAGGTGCGGTTTATTTTCTATTTACAGTGACAAAACACAGCAAAGCAAAAGAAACATAACCAAAATAAATCCTGGTCAAGTTGACCTCTGACTAAACATACAGGTTTCCTAACTAACAACTGGGATCAGCCTAGTGCTGTCCTAGTCCCTAAGTCCCTGGTTTTAAATGTCCAAGCAAATAGCCACACAGGCTTTGTCTCACCGCACAGGGGTTCACTCTCCCTAGACAGTCCACACAGGTCTGGTTCCAGGCATGAGCTAACATCTAATGAAGCTGGGAGTTCTTATAGAGGCCTAAATGAGCTGACAAGCTTCAGCTGGTCTCATCAACTCCCTGTCTGCACGACGCCCAGCCCTCTCCCTAGAGGTATGAGTCATCCATGAGCCCACTAGCCTTATACAACTCTCCACCTAGTTGTATAAGTCGGCGTAAAGCCTGAATCTGGGCGAAATATATCTACCCCCCTGGATGCAACCAGGTGACTTTACCTTCCTGCTGTCACACTATGCATAATCTTTATGTTCCTCAGACGGTCTGTCTGCTAGTTTATAATACCTATAATTACAGACTTAATTACCACAAGCCACAATAGACAATAGAATGCACCCTACCCCATCACAGCAATTAGTACACAGCAGCCAACACACAATATACACACAATATATATAATGTATATACAGCATTGAATCTGACTAGCACAGATTATAGTGGGGTTCTCGTTCACCCTGTGCCCAAAGTGACCCCTGTCACACATCTCCCCTTTCGGCAGGAGCCTAACACAGGAGGAGACCCAAGACGGGTTGATTCTGAAGTTAGTCCATAGTTCCATTCCTCTAATGCCTGGACAACCCATCAGCATTGCCATTTTGCTTACTGGGTCAGTAGCTGATGGGGAGGTTGTAAGGTTGCAGGGCGAATAATGGAATTCAGTTTTGGAACAGTCACTTGCTTTGCTCTCTCAATGGCTCCCAAAACTTGTTGCTGATGCTCTTGGGAAAGGTAAGGCAAAACCTGGGCGCAAATCCCATTTAACCTTTTGATAATTTCCTGTTTGTGCATTTCAATGTTCAAGCCATGGAACATTTCATAATACATGACGTAGTGTCGTTGCATCTCCGATTTCTCCCTGGCCAACTTGGCATGGGTCTGGGCACAGGTAGTCACTGGGTTGGCTTCAGCGGGGCCCATCGGGGCGTAAGCAGAAACTAGGGGGGCCAAATCATTCCCCAGTAGTACATCCGCTGGCAAATCCTTCATCACCCACACATTCACGTGTCCCGAACCAACCCCCCAATTCAGGTGAACACGGGCAACGGGTAGCCGGAAGATGGTACCTCCCACTACTCTTACGGCTACAGTGTCTCCGGTGTGTTGGCTCTCTGGGATGAGGTTCTTCTGTAATAGGGTCATGGTAGCGCCACTATCACGTAGGCCATTGGCTACCGTTCCATTAACCCGGACAGTCTGCCTGTGTTGTTGCCTGTTGTCCCGATTAGCTGCTTGTATTGGATCAGCCTCGTGCAGGATGCCCCAATGTTCTTCCTCCTTAACGCAGTGGGCCGCAGGCATGGATGTGTGGGGGTTTCCCCTTGCTGGCTGTCTCCACGACTGGGACTGCCTGGCTGGATTCAATGGACAGTCTGGCTTTTTGTGCCCTAGCTGTTTACACCCGAAACACCTGATGGGTTGTGAGTAGTCCTGGGAGTTGAACCTGGGCTGCTGAGGATAAGTGGCCGCTGGAGGTGGTGCTGAAGTTGGGTTAGAGGCTGTTAAACTGGGCCGAGATAGTGGATAGCGCTCGCTTCCGCCTAACCTTCGAGAGTCCAGATATTTATCGGCCAAAGTAGCCGCTTGCTGTACAGTCCGTGGTCGCTTATCTTGCACCCAATCCCGTAATACCGGAGGGGTGTGGTTAAAGAACTGTTCTAAGAGTACTAGCTGGGTGATGTCCTCTATGGTATGAGCGTGGCTTCCCTGGAACCAGCCCTTAAGGTCTCGCTGCAGACGATGTGCCCACTCCACGTATGTTATGTGGGTTTGTTTCCGGGATTCTCAAAACTTAATCCGGCTGGCTTCGGGTGTAATGGCAAATCGGGCTAGCAGAGCTTCTTTTACCCGGTCATAGTCTTTAGCGTCCTCATCCTCCAGGGCCCGATACGCATCCGCCGCTCTGCCAGTTAAATTACTCGCCAGTAAGGTGACCCAATCTTGGGGCCGTACTTCATGTATCTGGCATGGTCTCTCAAAGTCCTGCAGGAACGCTTAAATTTCCTCCTCTCCTTCCTTAAATAGTTTAAACGCCCGAAAGGGCAACTTACGGAAAGGCGCTGCATCTTTAGGTGTTGTCTCCGATTTCCGTATTTCCGGCCTTCTCCGCTCATGTTGCCGCTCTAGTTCTCTCTCTTGTCGCTCATCCTGCAGCTGGATGTCTCTAATGGCATTCTGTATGGCAGTCTCTGATGGGTTAGCACCATATAATGCCAACCGCTCTCAAACTCGTTGCTGAAACAAGTCTTCAACTGACCGGGGTCCTGCATCAGCATCCCTCTGATCCATCTCGGCTAGCTCACTGATCAGGGTGGCCTTGTTCTTTGTCCCACCGGTCCCTCCACGGCTCTCAAGTAAGTCTTTTAGCGTGGCTTTCCTGCAGGCTGCATAGCTGGTCATTCACTGTGGTGGTTTGGAGTGTCCTCCTGTAGCTGTCCTTCCGGCTGTGGGAATCAATCCCACTGCTGCCACCAATGTAACGACAGGGGTTAACGTCGTTTAGATATATTCCATTTCCAAACACACAGCAGCTACCAGACACTCCACAGTCAGGTGACCGCTTCCCATAGGAATAATCCTCCCAGATATTCGGGACAAACACTCTGTATGAAGTTTCCAGCAGGTCTGACCTTCTTTATTGACAAACTTCAAGTTTTATACACACAGAGAGGAGGTTCTTACATTCCTCATTTTCCTCTGACAATACACCTTTGACCAGACCTAATTTACATGAGCTAAATACCTACAGCTGATGACTCAGACACATGACCTTTAGGCTAGCCTCACTGTCTTTTAAACTACAGTACCCAGTATCAAAGGACTTCACACAATAGTTACCTAACGAGCTCCCAATACACATCTGACAGCTCTTAGCAGACAACAGGTGGGTTTATTAGCTAATCCCTTTACATCTTAAATGACTATGCATAACCTTTATGTTCTTCAGACGGTCTGTCTGCTAGTTTATAATACCTATAATTACAGACTTAATTACCACAAGCCACAATAGACAATAGAATGCAATCACACCCTACCCCATCACAGCAATTAGTACACAGCAGCCAACACACAATATATATATATTGTGTATATACAGCATTGAATCTAACTAGCACAGATCATAGTGGGGTTCTCATTCACCCTGTGCCCAAAGTGACCCCTGTCACAGGGCCCCAGTGCATTACTTTGCCCAGGGGCCCATGATGCTATTAAGATGGCCCTGGCCCCAGCATTGGTGTGAGTGGGAGGAATTGTGCCCCATCATTGGTGTCATTGGGAGGAATTGTGTTCCATTACAGGTATCTTTGGGACCCATTGTTGGTGTCATTGGGGGGAATTGTGTCCCATCATTGGAGTTATGCCACGTACACACGACCGTTTTTAATGACGAGAAAAATGAATTTTTTTTAAATGGTCATTAAAAATGATCGTGTGTGGGTTTTCCAGCAGTTTTCCCAACGAGAAAAACGCAGAGAATCACGACGAGGAAAATTGGAACATGCTCTAATTTTTCATGTCATTTTTTACATCGTCGTTTTTCTCGTCATGAAAAACGGCCGTGTGTAGGCTTTAACAACGTGAAAAAAAATGTGCATGCTCAGAATCAAGTATGAGACGGGAGCGCTCGTTCTGGTAAAACTAGCGTTCGTAATGGAGATAGCACATTCGTCACGCTGTAACGGACTGAAAAGCACGAGGCTGAAAAGCGCGAATCGTCGCTCAACAAACTTTACTAACATGAAGGGTGGCGCCATCCGAATGGAACTTCCCCTTTATAGTGCCGTCGTACGTGTTGTACGTCACCGCACTTTACTCAAGCATTTTTTTCCATGATAGTGTGTAGGCAAGGCAGACTTGAGAGGAAACATGAAAAATTACGTCGAGAAAAATGCAGTTTTTTTCAATGACATTAAAAACGGTCGTGTGTACGCAGCATAAGGGGGCCCCATTGTTGGTATCATTGGGAGGAATCCTGTCCCATTATTGGTGTCATTGGGAGGAATTGTGCCCCTTCATTGGTGTCAGTGAGATGAATTATGCCCCATTGTTGGTGTCAGGGCCAGGGGGCAAGGGCCACAGATTGGAGACAACCGCTCTAGGGTAAAAAGAAAGGTTGAGAAAGGCTGGTGTAGAAATACACTTTAAGTGACGTATTTGTCAGATTGAAAGTCAAAAAGGGATTTGCTTAAAGAAATTAAAATATATTCTGTATACCAGCCTTTCTCACCCCAGAGGAACCCTTGAAATGATTTTCAGGTCTCAGGGAACCTCTGGTAAGATAAGTTTATCAGAAGTCATTGGGAATATGTCCTTTACATTGGTAAGTGGGAAGAATGCCCCCCCTTACAGAGGTGGCCAGAATAACTCCCTTGCAGTCATGCAGCTGGCTCTGCCAAGTGTCGTTGGAACTAGAACAATGCAGGTACCATCAGATGAGGGGTCTGTTAGCCACAGCTCAAGGAACCCTTAGCCACCCCTGGAGGAACTCTATGGTTCCATGGAACACTGGTTGAGAGTAGCTGTGGTAGAATGTAAGCTTATATGAGTAGGACCTATTTTTCTAAATAACTGGAAACACTCGCCTTATATGTACGTTATAATTGTATTACCTATACTTTCCTCTTTTGCTATAATTATTACTTTAAACAGTGCATTGGGATGATGGCTCTGTGTTAATTAATTAATAATGAATGATTGTATATTTTAAATGCATTAAGATTTGTGGTTGAATTGATTATCACTACTACTCTTGCCTTTGTTTTCAGCGCTCGCTGATGTGCTACAAATCCATCCTGGTGATGAGGTCGATTCCGGAGCTTCTGAATGGAAAGCAGGAGAGTACGTCATTGGGCGTGCCACGGCATTTAGTGGAATGCAGCAGTTCTTCTAGTAGTAGCGGTTCCTCTTCCGATAATGAGAGCGATGTCAGCCCTACCGCCAGGGACTGTAACCCTTCTCTGGAATTGCACTTGTCTATTTTCAAAATGTCTGAAAAAGATGGCCTGCAACAGCCATCCACCCCGGAACCTGAAATGGACAAAGACACCAAAGGCATACCTCAAGAAGAAAAAAATATGGAAAGCAAAGATGTAACAGTTCATGACACCTCTCCGATGATTGGAACTAAAAGAGAGCATGATAAGGCTTCTGGGTTGGGTGAAAGCCAAGAAGATCTGAAAGATGATGAAAAAATGTTGGTTCATTCCGTAGAAACGTCACCAGGAGTGCTACCGTTGTACAGAGCTGCAACTATCGAAGTTGGCGGCTTAGCTTCCAAAAAAGCCAAAACTGGGTCTTTTATTAGAGGAACTTCGGCAGACAGCGCTTTACTGATTCCAAGAGGAGCCGAAAAACCATCATTAGTTTGTGTACCAAGGCAGAGTATCATAAATAGCACTTTTTACAACCAGGCTGGTGAAGGACAAGGTACAGCTCCCAGAGATGCCACATCAAATGAGAAAGACTTCATCAAGCACAGGGAACGAGCACGTAGGAGTTTAATGAAAGCCGGTTACTCACAAAAAATTTTGAGTGGATTACGGGAGCCGTTGTTTGAGCAATTTGCAATAGAGCAGGGAATACTGTCTCAGGATCCCTCCCAGATGGACCAAATGGGCTCCCTGAAAAAATCAGCATCTTTTGACCTGGCAAAAGTATCGTTAAGGTCTTCCTTTAAAGTTTCCAGCAGAAGTCGTTCCCTGGATGACTACAGATCAAGACCCTTGAGTGTTTACAAAGGAACAGTTGTGGAAGAGAAAGATCACATTTCCACAAAAACTTCAAGAGATGCACTTAACAAATCGGATAGCGCCATCACGACACTGCATTCTGAAGAGAACTGGACTGCACCTCCGAAGGTATCTTCAACACAGAGGCCTCTTTCAGCACCACCTTCCGATAGAGATAATACCATTATCGCAGTGTTCCATCAACAACCTTTACAAGATAACGCTGAATGTAGAGCAAAGTCATCTTCTGCTGTGCTGGGAAGAGAAGAAAGTACAATAATCGCTTTTATTAAGCCCAAACAATTGACAGAGTCGGAATCGCTAGCAAAACCTTCCTCAGTGGTCATAAAAGATACAGATGTATGTCCAACACCTCAATCTCCAGGAAAAGCCTCTCAAGAAAAGGAGCAGCCTACAGATTTACAAACTGGAGTGAAGTTTACCGTCCACACAACCTCCCAGAGAAATGAATTCCTTGTCTCAGATGCTCCAGTAGAAAGGATACCTGATAGAGTTAATAAATTCTTCCCAAAAGACGAGGAGGGAGAAGAAGAGACTAAGGTTTATGAAGGACAAATCCAGCTTGTACACTTTAGGGAAGACAATTCCAGATTAGCAGTGATACACCAAGGTGCTGGAGACATTTTATCCTTATCAAAGGACACCACAAGTCAAGAAGTTGCAGAATGTCCCACAATGATAAAGCAACCAGAACCTGTGCTGGATTCAGTCTTTCCAGACAGAACAGCGACAGAATTAGTTATACCAGACAGAACTGATCATGAACACAAATTAAAGCCATGCATAGACCAAACATTTGAGAGAGATGCTAATCTGTTACTTTCTTCGGCTCAAACATTAGAAAGTGGAATAACTGTTCAGGGAGATAGCATGCAAATTCCTGGCAAAGACTTGCAGTTTTCGGCATATACCGACGAGCAATGTGCCACTATAGATGAACTTGTAGGTGAGATGTCTTCTTTGTCCGAAGAGATGGAGGTGTTGGTCAACGAACAAGGGGAAACAAGCCAAGTAGACCCTATTTTTCCATCCTTAGTTGATCAAACCAAGGAACCACCAGAATTGCAAGATGTTGGACATTTCACGGGAGAGTTGCAAGCCATGGAAACAGAGCCCAGTGCTTTGGACGAACCTATAAAAGAACCACCAATTACATCAATCTCACAGTGCAGCTATTATGAATCTCTATCTCAGGCCCGTGTTTCACCTGCACCCCTTGAACACTTTGAAGAGTTCACCGTCGAAAGTTGCAGCTCTAGCAAAACCTTTATTTCTCATTCTGATAGCTCCGGGACAGGGAGGAGGTCTGATAATTTCTCTGACTTGGAGGAAACTGGACGCCATTCTGAAGTATCGCTTGTGGAGATTGGAGGGATCCATCGTGATGCATCTTCAAATGATTCCAACAAAATGAAGCTTGTTCCATTTGATTTTGAATCTACTCATCTCAATGATTTTTATGATATTTTAACGTTTCAGCAACACTTTAACACTGAAAAAAATTCACAACCCGCAAAAGACCTTAGTGAAGCGGCAATGGAAGCCTCACTGAAAGGAGCAGCAAAGGACACAAAGACTGCTACTCCCCTACAACCATTGCAGCCCTCTGATCCTGGCAAGACTGCACAGAAGGAGCGCAAATCCTCCAGAAAACGCATTAAACTCTTCCGACCTCATGGAAAGTCTGAGCCCAAATCCGCGGAGTCCAGCCTGAAACAAAAAGTCAAAGCTTCGGTTGCTAACATTTCGCGAATCATCAAAAAAAGGCAAGGGAATGGAAAAGATGGTGAGTTACATAAGTAGGCTGTCTATGAATTAAAGGGCTAGTGTGGGGAAGGGCTAGAGTCTCTGCAAGGTTATGTCAGATCAGGAAGTGATGGAAAATATCTCCATTGGGGACACAGAAAAAAAATGTATACATCTTTTGTACAGTTTGGAAGAATTATAAATTGTCACAATGTTTTTATTGCTGTCAATACTTATCTAGAAACATAGAAGAATGATGGTGAAAAAAAGCCCAAGTGGTCTATAAAGTCTGCCCAGGTGGTTGTCCCAGGTACATCCACACCCCATATTTCTTGTTCAGATGTCACAGGGACAGGATCAGGGGCTGACTGACGACCTTTGGCCCAAGGGGCAAGTACATCCCAGAGGCCCAAGGTGCAGCGACTCGGCCTCCCTCCCAATCTCCCTCTTCCCTGCCTCCTCCCAACTCCCATCCCAGGCTGAAGCTCCGCTCCAGGTATTTTGCTCACCGGGCAGGCTGGGCTGGCCTGGGGATGAGAGCCTCCAGTAGGGCATATATAGCCGTCTTCTGCTCGGACACGGCATACACCATCCATGCCGGGTGGGGGGGGCGGGCGTTCTGTCCTTCTCCTCATTCCACACTCGGTAGGACAACGTCGGGCCCTTTTTCTCTTCTTCACCAGGAAGCCTTTAAGCATGTCTGCGGCCGAAGCTTTTTTTACCAGGGCATCAGATTGCCCCTTACCCCCCCCCCCTCCCCCCGGCCCAGTCCGCCCCTGGACATGATGAAAGGGGTAAATCTCCCCAGTGGGGTCATGGATAGAAAAAAAAATTAGAGAAATTGTAATTATTTCTCATCCTATCCAAAACAAAATAAAAATTGTCCAGAGTTAGTTTTCAAAACTTAAGTGTATCTAAACCTAAGAACATAATGTAAGATATTGCAGTTTGCCATTCTTCAGATTTGTTTTATTTTTTCAGGTTTATTTCCCTTTTATTTTCACTGGTTGATCCTGCCAGCAGCACACTTCCTGTCCTAGGGTAACAACGTTCAATCACTGTACTGAATCTATGAAGGAGCAGCATTATCACCCTAGGACAGTGATGGAGAACCTTGGCACCCCAGATTTTTTGAAACTACATTTCCCACGATTCTCATGCACTCTGCAGTGTAGTTGAGCATCATGGGAAATGTAGTTCCAAAACATCTGGGGTGCCAAGGTTCGCCATCACTGCCCTAGGACATGAAGTGTGTTAGAACTACAGAACACCTCCTTATCTTCATAACACTCCCAACACACAGTCCCAACACGCTTTTCCTTATAAATTGTTATGCCGTGTACACACGATCGATTTTCTCGATTTCGAGAAAATCTACGGGAAAAACGAGGAACGGCTTGGTCCCCTACACACGGCCGGTTTTCCCGACATTTTTTCTCTTGGTCGAGAAAAACGACCGTGTGTGGGCTCCCTGGCAGTGTTTCCCTATGGAAAAACTGCAGCGGAAAAAAATGCAGTGAATCACGACGAGAAAAATTAGAGCATGTTCTAATTTTTCTCGTCGTGATTCTTGACATTTTTCTCGTCTGGAAAAATGCTGAAAAGCCCGCACACGGTCGTTTTTCTCGTCAAAGAGAATTTTTTTTATTTTTCCCGACGAGAAAAATGGTCGTGTGTACACGGCATTAGGATTGCAGTGTGCACAGGACAGCACTGGATTTCTGGCAGGATCAATAGGTATTGTTTGTCCTTTTTTCATTTACCTTTTTTCAGTAGATTGAAACAGCTTTTATAACTCTCCGTGACATCATCACCAAGTTTTCAGCAGGGAGGTCAGTTCCTATTAACACCCCCAGAACTACTTCTCCCAAGAACCTCTTCTGTATGCACAGTGTGCATGCTCATTGGAGTCAAGGCAGAAACATTGTTTTGTTGGGAAAGAAATCAATGTATATACACTATATTGCCAAAAGTATTGGGACGCCTGCCTATACACGCACGTGAACGTTAATAGCATTCCAGTCTTAGTCCGTAGGGTTCAATATTGAGTTGGCCCACCCTTTGCAGCTATAACAGCTTCAACTCTTCTGGGAAGGCCGTCCACAAGGTTTAGGAGTGTGTCTCTGGGAATGTTTGACCATTCTTCCAGAAGAGCATTTGTGAGGTCAGGCACTGGTGTTGGACGAGAAGGCTTGGCTCACAGTCTCCGCTCTAATTCATCCCATAGGTGTTCTATCAGGTTGAGATCAGCCCAGTCAAGCTTCTCCACCCCAAACTCGCTCATCCATGTCTTTTTAGACCTTGCTTTTGTGCACTGGTGTGCAGTCATGTTGGAACAGGAAGGGGCCATCCCCAAACTGTTCCCACAAAGTTGGAAGCATGAAATTGTCCAAAATGTCTTGGTATGCTGACGCCTTAAGAGTTCCCTTCACTGGAACTAAGGGGCCAAACCCAACCCCTGAAAAACAACCCCACACCATAATCCCCCCTCCACCAAATGATTTGGACCAGTGCACAAAGCAAAGTCCATAAAGACACGGATGAGCGAGTTTGGGGTGGAGTAACATGATGGTCTGCACAGAAAGAGATTCAAAATACTATAGTTGTCAGGATATGAAGTGAAACTTTCCAGTGGAGACACCTGTTGTTCCATTGATAGCTGTCTAAGAGAGGATCCCCTTCACTTGAGGTTTTCTCAAGGTTCTCCATTTGAAGTTTTTTTTCCCTTTAATACTGACTAGCGTTGCCACCTGTCCAGGATTCAACCGGACAGTTTGGGTTTGGAATCATGCATCCGGGTTTCAAACTGCCTGAAACCCGGACACATTATTCAGAATGGACTATGGGTTCCCAGCAAGGTTGCTGGCTGCAGTTGTCTAAGCTGAGAGTGTTTGTTACACTGCCCAAAGCCAGCACTAACAGTTTCCCCCACATACAGATGGGAGAGGAGAGAGGGCTCGATCTGCTCCTCTTCCTCCCACCCCTACCCCTCTGTGTCTGCCCACACTCCAATCCTCAGCGGTGTGCCTTTAGAAAAGGAAAGTTGGGGTCGGAAATTTAAAGTCCAGCAGCCTCAGATACATCTGGATGAGAGGTGCTGACTGCCAAGAGGTGAGTGAGCTCACCATCCATCCCTGTCTGTGACTGAAGTCTCCCCCCCCTTCTCTCTCCTGTCTCTAAGTGAGTACACTAATGTAAATCGGGGTTCCCAGAGCACCCCTTATATCACAGCTCCCCTTTACACCAGAGGCCACAGTGTTTCCCCTTACATCAGAGTCTTCTCCGTACATCAGAGTTCTCAGTGTTCCCCCTTAAATCAGGGTTCCCAGAGGATCCCTTGTGTCAGAGTCCACAGAGTTCTCCCTTACATCAGAGTTCTCCCCTACAGTGAAAGGGAACTCTGTGAGTTCAAAAGTAAAAGGGGAACTCTGGGGACTCTGACATAAGGGATGCTCTGGGAACTCTTGTTATTAACTTCATATGATTAGAAATGTTATTTAATAGCAAAATATATGTATAGTTTATACAATAAAAAAAAAAAATTGCCGTGCGCCGATAAAGTGTTCGGGTTTGACTTGAAGAAAAGTTGGCAACCCTAAGGCCCCTTTCACACTTATACGACTTGTCCCACGATTTGTGATGGCAAAGTAGCATGACAAGTCGTTTCCCATGATTTCCAATGACAACCATTCATATTATGACGACTTCGAGTCGTTCCGACTTCAAAGTAGTCCCTGCACTACTTTGGTCCGATTTTGATGCCACTCATTCCCTGAAATCGCGGCCGCGAAATCGCGGTAAAATTGTGCGACTTTGAAGTCGCAGTAGTGTTAAAGGGGCCTTATACTCAGGGGCGTACCTAGAGCATTTGGCACTCAGGGCGAATCCTATATCTGGCATCCCCCCCACCTTAAAATGTAAAAACACCCCACTGAGCCCCCTGCATACCTCTGTATCCTTCAGTATTTTTTGTCACTACTGTGTACCCCCTCTCCACAACTGCACCTCTGGACCCCTTTACATTACACAGCACCCCGCACCTCTGGACCCCTTTACATTACACAGCACCCTGCACCTCTGGACCCCTTTTACATTACACAGTACCCTGCACCTCTGGACCCCTTTACATTACACAGTACCCCGCACCTCTGGACCCCTTTACATTACACAGTACCCTGCACCCCTGGACCCCTTTACATTACACAGCACCCTGCACCTCTGGACCCCTTTACATTACACAGTACCCTGCACCTCTGGACCCCTTTACATTACACAGCACCCTGCACCGCTGGACCCCTTTACATTACACAGCACCCTGCACCTCTGGATCCCTTTACATTACACAGCCCTTGTACCTCTGGACCCCTTTACATTACACAGCACTCTGAACCCCTTTACATTACACAGCACTCTACACTTCTGAACCCCTTTACATTACACAGTCCTTGTACCTCTGGACAGCTTTACATTACACAGTACCCTGCACCTCTGGACCCCTTTACATTACACAGCCCTTGTACCTCTTAACACCTTTACATTATACAGCACCCTGCACCTCTGGACCCCTTTACATTACACAGCACCCTGCACCTCTGGACCACTTTACATTACACAGCACTCTGGACCGCTTTACATTACACAGCACCCCGCACCTCTGAACCCCTTTACATTACACAGCCCTTGTACCTCTGGACCCCTTTACATTACACAGAACCCTGCACCTCTGGACCCCTTTACATTAGACAGCACCCCGCACCTCTGGACCCCTTTACATTAGACAGCACCCCCCATTCAGTACAGATCCCCCCCCCCATTCAGTACAGATCCCCCCCCATTCAGTACAAATCCCCCCCATTCAGTACAGATCCCCCCCCATTCAGTACAGATCCCCCCCATTCAGTACAGATCCCCCCCTATTCAGTACAGATCCCCCCCATTCAGTACCATAATGTACCTCAAATGATCGGGACATGCACAGACAGCACTAGTGAACTGGTCGGGTCCCCTCCCCCTGTGTAGACATAAAGGAGGAGGGGGAGGCAGCTTCACTCTGCTCGGCTGTGCCGAGACTAATCAGAGCCGCGACCACGGAAAGAAGGGCGGGATCCGACGGGTGTTACTCCGGTGCGGCTCACACCCCCCGCAAAGCCACAACCTCAGGCTCTCTCCGCGTGTGTTCCGTCATCGCGCGCCGCTGCCCAAACCCGCCCACTGTGACTGCCTAAATCCGCCCGCTCAGCCTCGCTGTCTCCGCTTCAGTCGCGGAGGGGGGGGTGCCTGCCGCTGCCTAAATCCGCCTGCTGTCTCCGCTTCAGTCGCGGAGGGGGGAGCCCCTGCCGCTGCCTAAACCCGCCCGCTGTCTCCGCTTCAGTCGGAGGGGGTCGCCGGTCTTACACCCCCCCCCCCCAGTGTGTGGCACCCGGGGCGGCCCGCTCCCGCACTTAGTACGCCACTGCTTATACTGATGTAGCACACAAATCCTTTACCTGCCTTTTGGCTCTCTTGCAGGAAAGACACACCCCGCTATGTGCCCGTACCCTCTTGTGTGAAGAGGTTGAGCGGTGTCATAAACTAGGGTCCTGCAGCAAGGTTCTCCCTTAAGTTGGTTCCCGTCTCTTAGAATGTAAGGACAAGTCTTTATATCCCCAAGTATCTCCAAGGTCCACACCAGTAGCAAACTCCAACGTAGAGTTTATTTCTTTATGTGCAAAGTCAATGGATAGAAAAGGGTGGATAGAAGACAGGACAGCAAGAGTTTGGATATGAGTCCAGGCACATGACAAATTATGAATTCACTACTCGTTCCTCAAGTAGGCTTAGCTCACCCGGATAGTTCCCTATGAAAGCGGATCCTAGCAGCCGAAGTGATGCTCGGACGTTTCTTTAGCTTTTCTCTTTTTTAGATGCGACTAGGAGATTCTCTGCCACATAACCGTTAATCCCAATTCTCTAGTGTTGGATGGATCTAATCCCTCCAGAGAGTTACCGGGCCCTTCTTTCTCCGTGAACTTTTCTCCGGTCCTTCAGAAAGGTCCTCCCCCGGCCTCCTCATCTTAGATGCGGGTCCCCTCGCAAGGCGGCACCCTGGGATTTTTCCTTTTATAACACGGGCCTCAGCTAAAGGTGCTGAGCCCAAGGCCGTTGCTGCAGCCCCAGGGCTAAAGGTGCCTGGGACTGATGCACACGCACACCCCTGGCCTGGAGGGCCGGGTGGCGCGAACTCAAACTCCCCTCCAGACCAGACTCCCCGACACAGGTAGCGTCTGCCCATTTTATATCCTCTCCCGGCATGGACAGCAGGTTGACCACGCCCATTGTACCACCGCCGAGAGAGGACACCCAAGGCACAGCACTATACCAGCGGTTCAACCCTGGCCAAATATGGCAGTGCCACCTACAGGCCACAGGGAACTATACACCAGTATACTACCTGCGGTGTAAAACAGAATGTCCTAACAATCAAGGTGGTCTGAGCCCAACTACAGCTCAAACCTTCCCCTAAATTTGGGTACATAGCGCCCCTAAAATGGGATGGGCGCTACACTGACTCCGGGACAATCCAAAATTTAGGATTTGCTTTCACTCTCCACTCTATCCAAAACGGAAAAAAAAGGTTTTGCCTTTTAGTCATACCTTAAAGAGCGGACCGTCAACCAAAAGGGGAAGTTCCTCTTTACGTCGTCCCCACCCCACAACCCCCCCCCCCTCCATACTGCTACATTTGGCATGTAATTATTTTTGGGGCGGGAACTATTTAAGACAGTGCTCCTCTCCCCCTCCCCGCAGTCTTCTGGGACATATCATAGGTCCCAGAAGACTGCAAGACCATTCACAAAGCGTTAGAATGCTGGTTTTGGGAACCTGAAGGCAAGTGAAAAACTAGCCCAAGTGAGGACGGCGCTCGATCCCTGGACAGGTAAGTGTATTTTTTTTAAAAGTCAGCAGTGAACCTGCTCTTTAAGTTCATACAAACACACATATTGGCAGACTACTTATAATGCACATATATTACATTAGTGCCCCTATATGGATAAACTCATAGCTCCCAACTGTCCCTGATTTCAAGGGTCCCTGATTTAGAAAAAAAGTCCCTCTGTCACTCTTTCCTTCTCATTTGTCCCTCATTTTGGTCTGATCTATATAGTTGCATATAAAGTGCACTTTTTATCTTTCAAAAAGTTTTTCCCTCGCCTCGGCTGTCTCTTTCTCCATCACACAGACTGACACAGATCTTTATTCTCCATAGAGTCTATAGATCTCCCCAATTTCTGTATGCAATTGGATTGAAATCTGAGCGAGCCTGTGCTAGATGTGGTAATGAAGGTACGCTAATACATCTTTTGTGGCGTGTCCGAAACTCCAAAGATACTGGGCGGAGGTGATTGGTACCCTAAATGGGCTATTGGATACTATTATTCCGGATGAACCACTCATATGCCTATTGGGATACTGCGATACGTCTATTTCTACCTCCTCTATTGGTAACACTATAAAACGCGCACTTTTTGTTGCCCGTAGACAGATTGCTCTTAAGTGGACCTCTCCCCACCCGCCGACCGTATCTGAGTGGATTTTAGATCTCAATAGGATTATTCTTTTTGAAAAACATACATATTCCCTAAGGAATTCCATGAGTAAGTTTGATGCTACCTGGTCAAGATGGCTTCAATTCATGACCTAGGTATCATGTAAACTAATAGGTACTATATACTTTGTAATATTGGATGCTGTTTTTTTTTTTTTCCTGTCCTTTTTCTTTTTTCTCTTCCATACATACTCCAAGAACAGGGTGGGGGGGGTGGATTTTTTTTTTTGGGTTGTGTTTTGTTTAATGTGATTCTGTTTGTATAATTTGTCTGTATTGTCTTAATGTTGTTTCCATATAAAAATAAAAAAAAGGATCTGATTTAAAAAAAAAAAAAAATGTTTCCCAGTGCTAAACCTTTCATTCAATTTCTAAATTGCTGCATCTGTAATGCCGCGTACACACGATCGTGATTCACGGCGGTGAAAACACCGCCGTGAATCACGACAGGAAAAACGAGGGAGCGGCTTGTTCCCCCACACACGGCCGTTTTTCCCGTAATTTTTTTCTCTTGACGAGAAAAACGACCGTGTGTATGCTCCGCGGCAGTGTTTCCCTATGGGAAAACTGTCGCGGAAAAAAATGACAGGAATCACGACGAGAAAAATTAGAGCATGTTCTAATATTTCTCGTCGTCATTAATGCCGTCTTTCCCGTCGGGAAAAACAGCAAAAAGCCTACAGACGATCGTTTTTCTCGTCCGAAGGAAAAAATGTAATTTTTCCCGACGGGAAAAATGATCGTGTGTACGCGGCATAAGTTTCAAAAGCCATTATAAAGTAATAGTAGTGTCAAAAAAGCAATTGTGGGTTTCACTAATAATTTTTTGTTTTTTTATAATTCTACTTTAAGGGGTGGCAGGGGCGTGTCCTATGCCCATATACTTTTGCTAATAGCTGTCCCTCGTTCCCATCTAAAAAAGTTGGGAGGTATGGGTAACCGCAACCACCCATTGATTAGTAAGCGTAGATGTTTTAGCAGTCCTGGACCTAAATATTATTTCGATTCATTTGAAGCGGATTCCTGCAGTAGGATGAGAATAATCTGAAATGGGTTTCCTGGGATCATAAATCTGCTTCTTCAGGAGACATAGGAGGCAAATATGCATGTGGCAACCAACCAGCCATGTGATGAACCCAAAAGGGGGATCCTGGGCAACCAAGGCTTACATACAACTACAATCAGTCTGTGAGATTTATTTAACAGTCACTGATCAGATCCTGATATATATAGAAGTAATAGTGATAATTCAGATCAGCCAAATTTCGGTAGTGGTGGACACATAGGAAGCAATTTCAAAGATTAGCCAGGCACTCCAGAGAAACCCCACCAAAGAGGAGGAATGAACTCCCTTGCACAGGTTTTTTTTGTATATGCAATTTATTTCTCCAGTCTCAAACCTTGTGATGATCTCATCCTAGAAAATAAAACTGTACAGTAAAACCTTGGTTTGAGAGCGTTTTGCAAGACAAGCAACATTTTTAAATACATTTTGACTTGATATACAAGCGATGTCTTGATATACAAGTAGCGTCATGTCACAACTGAGAATAAAAGAGAAGAGAGGCGCCTCTAAGTGTAGCAATATGGTTACATTTAATGAGAGTACAACATTTAGCAACATATTGCTACACTTGGAGGCACCTCTCTTCTCTTTTATACTCTATAGCTCTTGCTGGATTTTGCTTCTAATCCCATTGTGGAGGCTTCCATTTGTGAATGGACATTTTATGGTTACACAACCTGGTCACATTGCTATGATCTTTTCATATGGACTATAAACTGAAGGACCTATGAATAAATGGTTGTGAAACAAATCATTTCAGTTTCCATTATTTCGTATGGGGAAATTTGCTTTGATATACAAGTGCTTTGGATTACAAGCATGTTTCCGGAACGAATTATGCTCGCAATCCAAGGTTTTACTGTACTTTCCTAAAGGTGCAAAACCATCAGGCTTAGTTCATAACCGTCATGTTCAGAGCACTGATCTGCTGTATTAGCTGGCAGTCCATCGGATATAAGATAGCACAGCTTTGTATTATCAATTGAATGTGATTTCTGACTGACAATAACTGCTTTCAGCCACAGGCACACCTGAAGTCCAGAAAGTCCCTGTACCTGAACAAGCCACTACCATCGGAGTATCTGTGCCACCCAAGAAGAAAGGATTGTCCTCCTTCAGACTACCCTCCCTTTCAGTAAAGGATAAAGGTAATATTGGCGGTACTCCAAATGCTCTGTAAAGGGTTAATATGGTGTATAACAATGCTAAACTTATACAATTAAAGTAGATCTAAACCCAGTGACTAGAATCTCACATACAGTATCTCACAAAAGTTAGTACACCTCTCAGATTTATTTATATATATATACACAGGGCTCAAAATTTCAAGTCCTGAGCTACTAGCCAGGCCTCAAGGGTTACTCGCCACCAGTTGCCCCGCCCCGCTCTGCCCATAATTCCACCCCTAAACAGGCCCTCATAAATTATCTCATGAAATGACACTTAAATGTTTTATGCAGAATTAAGTTATAAAAATAAATATTAACAACAACTGTATCTGTGCCCACCAATGCAGGCTGCCTGTGCCCACCAATGCAGCCTCGTGCCACCAATGCAGCCTTGTGCCCAGTGCCCACCATATGCAGCCTGTGCCCACCAATGCAGCCTCGTGCCACAATGCAGCCTTGTGCCCAGTGCCCACCATATGCAGCCTGTGTCCACCATGCCGCCTGTGTCCACCATGCCGCCTGTGTCCACCATATGCAGCCCGTGTCCACCATATGCAGCCCGTGTCCACCATATGCAGCCCGTGTCCACCATATGCAGCCCGTGTCCACCATATGCAGCCCGTGTCCACCATATGCAGCCCGTGTCCACCATATGCAGCCCGTTTCCACCATATGCAGCCCGTTTCCACCATATGCAGCCCGTTTCCACCATATGCAGCCCGTTTCCACCATATGCAGCCCGTGTCCACCATATGCAGCCCGTGTCCACCATATGCAGCCCGTGTCCACCATATGCAGCCCGTGTCCACCATATGCAGCCCGTGTCCACCATATGCAGCCCGTGTCCACCAAATGCAGCCCGTGTCCACCAAATGGAGACCGCGTCCACCATCCAGCCCGTGTCCACCATGCAGCCCGGGTTCAGCCCGTGTCCACCATGAAGCAGATGTCCACCATGCAGCAGATGTCCACCATGCAGCCTGTGTTCACTATGCAGCCTACCTGTGCAGGGGAGGAGAGGACCAGGAGAGCCGCCCAGGTGATCAGAGCGCAGCGCGGGGAACACAGGATAACAGTTTTCATTTTATTTCCCGTGTTCCCGCTGCTCAAGGTCATATTCAGCCGGGGAACTTTGATTGACAGATCACCCGTCACCAGGATTGGACGGGTGATCTGTCTATTAAAGTCCCGGGATTGGGAGGCGGGGCTGTATCTGACAGCGAGCAGCGGGGAACACGGCAATTTAAAAAAGGAAACTGTTATCGCTGTGACTGTTCCCTGCGCTGCGCTATAAACATCCGGGTGGCTCTCTCTTCCCCTCCGTGATCACTGGGAGAAGGACTCCCATTCCACACAGGCTGCCGCCGGTGCTCGCCCCCCTGGCTCCCAGGCAGCCCTTCCTCGCCAGCCCTCACAATCCACTCGCAAAATGCCAGCAGGCGAGTGGATTTTTTTTAGGGCTGTATATATATATATATATATATATATATATATATATATATATCCTTACATTGGTGATCAGTGGGAAGAATGTCCCTTACATTGGTGATCAGTGGGAAGAACGTTCCTTACATTGGTGTTCAGCGGGAAGAACGTTCCTTACATTGGTGGTCAGTGGGTAGAATGTTCCTTACATTGGTGGTCAGTGAGAAGAATGTTCCTTACATTGGTGATCAGTGGGAAGAATGTTCCTTACATTGGTGATCAGTGAGAAGAATGTTCCTTACATTGGTGATCAGTGGGAAGAATGTTCCTTACATTGGTGATCAGTGAGAAGAATGCTCCTTACATTGGTGATCAGTGAGAAGAATGTTCCTTACATTGGTGATCAGTGGGAAGAATGTTCCTTACATTGGTGGTCAGTGAGAAGAATGTCCCTTGCATTGGTGATCAGTGAGAAGAATGCTCCTTACATTGGTGATCAGTGAGAAGAATGCTCCTTACATTGGTGCTCAGTGGGAAGAATGTTCCTTACATTGGTGGTCAGTGAGAAGAATGTCCCTTGCATTGGTGATCAGTGAGAAGAATGCTCCTTACATTGGTGATCAGTGAGAAGAATGTTCCTTACATTGGTGCTCAGTGGGAGGAATGTGCCTTACATTGGTGATCAGTGGGAAGAATGTCCCTTGCATTGGTGGTCAGTGAGAAGAATGTCCCTTGCATTGGTGATCAGTGAGAAGAATGTTCCTTACATTGGTGATCAGTGGGAAGAATGTTCCTTACATTGGTGGTCAGTGAGAAGAATGTTCCTTACATTGGTGATCAGTGGGAAGAATGTTCCTTACATTGGTGATCAGTGAGAAGAATGTTCCTTACATTGGTGATCAGTGGGAAGAATGCCCCTTACATTGGTGATCAGTGAGAAGAATGTTCCTTACATTGGTGATCAGTGGGAAGAATGCTCCTTACATTGGTGATCAGTGGGAAGAATGTCCCTTGCATTGGTGGTCAGTGGAAGAATTTTCCTTACATTGGTGATCAGTGGGAAGAATGTTCCTTACATTGGTGATCAGTGGAAAGAATGTCCCTTGCATTGGTGGTCAGTGGGAAGAATGCTCCTTACATTGGTGGTCAGTGAGAAGAATGTTCCTTACATTGGTGATCAGTGGGAAGAATGCCCCTTACATTGGTGATCAGTGGGAAGAATGTTCCTTACATTGGTGATCAGTGAGAAGAATGCCCCTTACATTGGTGATCAGTGAGAAGAATGTTCCTTACATTGGTGATCAGTGGGAAGAATGTTCCTTGCATTGGTGGTCAGTGGGAAGAATTTTCCTTACATTGGTGATCAGTGGGAAGAATGTTCCTTACATTGGTGATCAGTGGGAAGAATGTCCCTTGCATTGGTGGTCAGTGGGAAGAATGTTCCTTACATTGGTGATCAGTGGGAAGAATGTTCCTTACAGTGGTGGTCAGTGAGAAGAATGTTCCTTACATTGGTGATCAGTGGGAAGAATGTTCCTTACATTGGTGGTCAGTGAGAAGAATGTTCCTTACATTGGTGATCAGTGGGAAGAATGTTCCTTACATTGGTGGTCAGTGGGAAGAATGTTCCTTACATTGGTGGTCAGTGAGAAGAATGTTCCTTACATTGGTGGTCAGTGAGAAGAATGTTCCTTACATTGGTGATCAGTGGGAAGAATGTTCCTTACATTGGTGGTCAGTGGGAAGAATGTTCCTTACATTGGTGGTCAGTGAGAAGAATGTTCCTTACATTGGTGGTCAGTGAGAAGAATGTTCCTTACATTGGTGATCAGTGGGAAGAACGTTCCTTACATTGGTGGTCAGTGGGAAGAAGGAGGAGGACACACCCAAAGAGCTCTCTCTGAGAACCAGCCTTTTTCAAGCCTGGGCCTTGCCTGCTAGCTTGGCCCAGGAATAATGCCGAATCCTGGGGGAGGTCCTGGGAGGGATCCCCCTGATGATACAGGGCCTAGTGAGGAGGAGGAGTTGGAGGATCTGACTGAGGGTCCAGGCCCTGGTCAGAATGTGGATGTCTACAGACAGAAGATCATCGATCGTTTCCGGGCGATCGGAAGAGCTGAGGAGAAACTGAAATGTTTAAAAGCTGAGCATAAAAACTTCAGGGCCAAGTATTTCCAGGCCTGGAGTAAGAATCGTTCGGCCATGAAGCTGGAGTTACAGCAGATGGAAGAGAAGGTAAAGAAGCAATCTTTATTGTTGGAGAAATTAAAAGATAAAAGTGGAGCTTTTGCAGAAAAGTTTAAAAATGAGAGGAGATTTGCCAGCCAGACATCAGTGAGTTCTGTGGATCAGCAGCCGCAGGTAACAGACAACCCGGCTTCATCTGCCTCTGCACCTCTCCCCCCATGTCAGGCTGGGGAATCACCAGCGGCAACCAGCCAGGGGGTTGAGAGTGAACATGGCACCCTAAAGTACATCCAGCAGATGGAGTCACCCCTAAGGACAGACAGGTCTGCTGGTGATCCATCAGAAGTCCCTGTGGATGGGCAGAGGGGTTACAGACCGGCAGAGCCAGCACTGGTGGAGAAATCCCAGTGCACTGTGCAGCCTCTTTCCACCATGTCTGCCCCTCCAGCTGTAGTGAATGGTGTCCCGGCTGTAGTGAATGGTGTCCCAACTGAGGAACAGAGAGAGAAGGAGCTCTGCAAACAGCTGCCTGTTGGAGTTTCTGCTGTGGAGAAATCCTCTGCAGACATGGAGGGAAAACCCCTGGCAGAGGTGTCATCAGCCCACCAGAGCAATGTGGATGGATCTGCATCATGCCCCCCGCACATGGATTTTGCTGCTACTGCTGGGACCTGTAGTTCCACAAGCAAGATGGCTGCCAGCTCCAAAGAGCCTGTTTCACCTTCACCTGGGCTGGTTGATGCAGGTGGGGGAGGGGAACAGCACAGTGCAGCATGTGAAGTGGAAGCAGCCATGGAAGTCTCCTGCAATGAATCACCTGTTGCTGTACAATCTTGCTTAGCTGACAATCCTGTCCTGATGGAGAAGAGTCTGCCTGGAGGTGAAGTATCTATGGGTACAGCAATGAGTGTGGACACGGCAGGAACTATGAATGTGCCAGAAAATAATGACAGCAATAACATTAATAAAGCAATGGATGTGGTGGTGGGTGGTGGTGAAGGGGTTAATGTTGCTGCTATTGGTAAAAATGACATTTCTCCTCCTGCTCAGCAGAGGAAAGACTCATCAGGTGTACAATTGTCATCGGCCAGAGTTGTGTCAGACATTTCTAAATGCACAACTGGATCCTCTGCAGGGAGGTCGGCGAGCACTGGCAGCTATGCGACAGTTTTGGGGAGTCGCACCAAGGAGGGTGGGGGGGATGTTGGAAATGTTAGTGGTCACAATTTGAGGAGGTTTGGTGGTGGAATGGTTAGTGGGTACCAGAGGAGAAATGTGGTCCAATTGAAGTGGGAGGGGGAGGGGACCCCACCAGTAAGGGGGAGGGTGGCAGAGTTGGTTCTGGAAATGGGGTTTAAAGTTTCGGATATTTTTGCTTTGATTTGCCCCGTGGGAAGTTATGAGTTTGATTTGTCCTTTGTAAAGCCTGAGGGTTTGGATTTGTTTTGGGAACGATTTAGGAGGTGCGGGGGCCTTCCGCAGTGGAACGGTTGGGTGCCAAAGGTGATTTCCAGGCAGCCTCTGATAAAATCTGTGACGATCCTGGTGCGCAATGAATCTATACCTGAGGCTAATTTAATAGTATGGCTACGCCGATATGGTGAGGTCCTCGCTCCACTGCGGAAGGTCCTTGATCTGCATGGGATTTGGACAGGGGCCTGGACAGTGTCATTAAAATTAGGGGTACTGAAAAATGTAGTCCAACATCTGCCCTGTTCAGCCTTTCTGGGGAGAGATAGGCTGACCATTTTTTACCAAGGTCAGCCTAAAGTCTGCAACAAATGTGGTGAAAAGGGCCATTTTGCATCTACCTGCACCCGTAAAAAGTGTTCAATGTGCCAGGAGCTGGGCCATTTGGCTAAGGATTGCACCGATATTCGGTGCAATTTGTGCCAAAAGCTCGGTCATCCTTATAGTCAATGCCCAGAGGCATTACATAACTTGCCGGGATTGGAGGCTGAGCTGCAGAGGCTGGATAAGGAGGATGAGGCCACTGAAACTGTTGTTGTCCCTCCTGTGTCTGTGACATCTGTTGTTTCTGGTTCTGTCTCTCCTAGTGATGTGGCCCCTGAGTCTGTCCCTCCTGTGTCTGTTACATCTGTTTCAGTTTCCCCTAGTAATGTGATCCCTGAGTCTGTCCCTCCTGTGGTACGTAGATCCTCCAGACTGGCGGAGGCTGCTGGGGGGGGCAGGTTTAGCGGATCTTCCCACTCAGCCTCCAGTCCCTGCCCCTCGGACGCGCAAGCGTGGTCAGGGGAATGTGGGGGTGCTGGATGGGGGTGAGGCTGATGGAAGGGTGTCCATACCCCATGTCTCACGCTCGGTTGATGGGGATTCGGATGATGAGGGGTGGGAGAAGATTAGGAGGAAGAAAAAAAAGAAGAGGAAGACGAGAAAAGCTGTAATTTCTTCCTCATAGTCCGACCCAGGAGGGGTTCCTCTTGGCAACACCTTTTCTGTTTTGTCGGGTGATGAGATGTCTGATGTGTCTTTCTCTTTATCATCTATGGATGAGGGGGAGTCATGTAGTTTGAAGAGAGCTGTTTCTGGTGATGAGAGTGTGGTAAAGGTTAAGAAACGACTACCCCAATCATCCTGGTGGCAGTTCCCACTCCGATAAAGGTGGCGACCATTAATGTCGCCAGCATTAAATCTGCAAGAGCTTGTGATATTGCCTTATTTTTGCTCAGCGAGTTTGATGCTGAGATTTTATTTTTGCAAGAGACCTGGCTCCATACTTTGGCCGATGTCCATCTGGCAAAAAGGGAGTGGAGATGCGGTCCCTCCTTTTGGTCTCTTGCGGCTGGGCCCTGCAGCGGAGTTGCGGTCCTTTTTAAAACCGATATGGTAACGTGCCGGCGGATAATTGAGGTAGAAATGGGTAGATGCATGGTCTTGGATGTTTCTGTTAGGGGGCAGGACCTGCGCCTGATTAATATCTATGGGCCGCAGTCAAAATAGGGCAGGAAATGCCTCCTCACAGAGATCAAGCCCTTCCTTTTTACGTCCCAGCAGGTTGTCTTTGGAGGTGACTTTAACACCATAATTAGGCCTGAAGACAGGAGAGGCTCCATAGACAGGCTGGGTTATGATAGCGTTTTTCTTAGAGATATGGTGAGACAAGCAGGCCTGGTAGATGTGCATATTAAGCACTGCCCTGGCAGCACGGGATTCACATTTCAGAGAGAGAATAGTCAGAGTAGGATAGATAGTTTTTTTTTTAAAGGAGAACTCTGCTTTCTCGGCTCCTGAGTTGAGGGCGGTGGAGTTCTCCGACCACTGTATGCTGTCTGTGACTCTGAATGCCTCGGACACTCCACCCAGGGGAAGGGGTACCTGGAAACTGAATTTGACTCTCCTGGAAGATGTAGAGGTAAGACAATCCTTTGAGGATTTTTTTCAGGCACAGGTTTCTATTCTGGACTTTTGCAGCAGTAAGTCAGAGTGGTGGGAGCTTGTGAAACAAAGAGCAATTGGACTTTTCAAGGCCATAAGTAAGAAGAAGCAGCTTGGTATGTACATTGCCTACCAGCATTTGCGGAGGAAGCTTGATTGTCTTGTCTCGTATGGAGGAGATCCAGGGGAGATCTCTGAGGTGAAGCTTCTTCTTAGGAAGTGTCAATACGACCGGCATGCCTCCTTGGTTCTGGAGAGGGATTATGGAAAATATCACTCGCCTGATCCTTACCAGAACTGTAAGCAAGGCATAGCAGTTAAGACGGTCATAGGCCTGAGGGATGGTACGGGTTCCCTGGTGAAGTCCAGATCAGGGATCCTGGAGATCTTCAGATCATATTACGCAGACCTTCTGGGAAGAAAGGACCTTTGTCGGGACAGGATGGAAAGCTTTCTGGATTCTACTCCAGGATTGGGAAATGGTACATTGCCTTTGATGGATTTGACAGAACCAATTTCAGCGGATGAGGTAGTTCATGCTATAGAGAAGCTGGCTACCAAAAAATCGCCTGGGCCAGATGGATTAACAGCTGAATTCTACAAGTGTTTTAAGTCCATTCTGGCTCCCTTTTTAGCGGAGGTTTATAACAGCTGTCTAGAAGAGGGTTCGCTCCCTCCCTCCATGAGGCAATCCGCTGTGATTCTTCTGTCAAAAGGTAAAGACCCCTCAATGATTGAGAACTTGCGCCCCATCAGTCTTCTCAATGTTGATAGAAAGATCTTGGCAAAGATTCTTTTTTGGCGCTTGTCGTCAGTGGCAGGCGATTTGTTGTCCAGTCATCAGCACTGCTCGGTCCAAGGTAGAAGTACCTTTTCAGCGGTTTTAGCTGTCCGGGAGGCTTTGGAGCGATGCAGGGCTGCTGGATGGAGAAAGTATTTGCTGGCATTGGATCAGGCGAAGGCTTTTGATAGAGTCAATCATGAGTACCTGTATTTGCTACTTGGTAGATACGGCCTGCGGGGGAGGTTTATAGATTGGCTAAAAACATTATATAGAGGGGCTGAGAGCTTCCCACTGGTTAATGGTTGGGTTGGACGGCCTTTTGAGGTTGGATCTGGTGTGCGCCAGGGATGTCCTCTGAGCCCCCTGCTATATGTATTCGCAATCGACCCCTTCATAAGAAGGCTAGAGAGTGGATCTTTGTGCGGGGTGCCTTTGGGCATTGCTGGTATGCCGCCTTTGAAAGTCGTGGCCTATGCCGATGATGTGTCTGTTATTGTCTCTGGGACGGAGGAGGCGCTGGAGGTGGTCTCTATGATAGAGCAGTACACAGAGGCTTCTGGTTCTAAAGTCAACCATGAAAAGAGTGAAGTTTTCTGGATGGGTGTGGAGGGTGAAAGCTTCGAACTTCTGGATGCCTTTCCAGAGCCCCAACAGGAAATTAAAGTGTTGGGCATCAAATTTGGTCCTGGTGACTATGGTCATCGAAATTGGGAAAGCAGGTTGGTGGGTGCCAATGCCAAAGTAGCAAGCTGGAAGAAATGGAAGCTTTCCTTGAGGGAGAGGGTTGACTTGATCAAAACGTACCTGGTCCCAATCTTTTTATATGTCAGCTTCGTCTGTATCTTGCCGGCATCTCTCTATGCAAGGGTGTACAGCTGTTTTTTCCAACTGTTATGGGGAAATAGGCTGAACCTGATCAAACGCAATGTGACTTACCTGTCTAGGCGGGAGGGTGGCTTAGGAATGGTCAACCCAATAGTTTTCTTTTCTCTGCTCTTTTTAAAGTACAATCTTGGTAGCATGCTAGCAGAGAACCCGCCGGGATGGGTGGGTATTTTTCAGTCTTGTTTTAGCCCTTTTCTGCGATGCTGGGAAGAAGGCGGGCCAGTGAAAAGTCTGAGAGTCCAACATGGCAAGCTCCCGGCTTATGTTGCCCCGTGCCTGAAAATACTTCGGCAGTGGCAGGTGACAGCGGAGGATATCAAGTCCCTCCCCAGGAAGCTTCTGGAGAAGAGGATTTTGAGCTCTGCTTTCAGTGTGTCACTGGCCTTAAGGGATTGCCCAGGCCCTGTAATGAGGGAGGGGTTGCGTTTAATCAATTTAGAAAGAATCCCTTTGAAGTTTAGGGATCAAGCCTGGCTCGCTTTCCATGGAAGGCTCTATGTGAGAGGGAACTTGAAGCATCGCCCTGTGGATGATCGGGATTGTCCTAGAGTGGAGTGTGTTGGTAAAGTGGAGTCTATGGACCACTTTTTGCTGCAGTGTCCCTTTAACATAGAGGTATATAAAAGGGTGGGGAGGGCTCTAGGTATCCCCTTTTTCTATCGCATGAGTTATGCAGAGTGGGTGTACGGGGCATTTCCGACTTGCTGGGATTTTGATTTCAATACACTTTTTCTAGTTAGTATAGTTGTCCGTTACTTCACATGGAATGCACGGTGTCAGATTACCCTGCGGAAGAAAGTCCTCTCTGTTGAGGTGGTGGTGTACGATATTCTGGGTGAGGTTGGGAAAATTTGGGGTCTTGAGAAGGGCAGGGAGCCTCGGGCGGTCTGGAAAAGGGCGTGGAGGAATATCAGACCTGCTTTTGGTGAACTGCCTATCTCTGGGTGAGGAGTTCTTTTCTTTTTCTGTGTCTTTCATTCCCTTAGCTTTTGTTGGTTAGTATCTTCTTTTTGAAGAAAGGCTGCATGCATAATGGGTGCGGGTTTGTTTCTTGACCTTGCAGGTTTGTCTGGTGTAGTGGTGTGAGTGTTGTAGTAAGATTATGCCCAATAATGACATGTTCATGATGAGTTTTGTTTTTGCTGTACAGTCACTCTTTGTTTGAGAGCAAATT
This sequence comes from Rana muscosa, assembly GCA_029206835.1. NCBI lineage: Eukaryota > Metazoa > Chordata > Amphibia > Anura > Ranidae > Rana > Rana muscosa. The sequence continues at coordinate 320,980,322 of CM055122.1, forward strand.
TGCTGTATTTATTTTCATTTATGTAAATATGTATATATTTATGTATATCTTATATATATATATAGTGATTTTTATGATTATTGATTGCAAGACTTTTAATAAAGAAAAATTGGGAAGAATGTTCCTTACATTGGTGATCAGTGGGAAGAATGCTCCTTACATTGGTGATCAGTGGGAAGAATGTTCCTTACATTGGTGATCAGTGGGAAGAATGTTCCTTACATTGGTGATCAGTGGAAAGAAGGCTCCTTACATTGGTGATCAGTGGGAAGAATGTTCCTTACATTGGTGATCAGTGGGAAGAATGCTCCTTACATTGGTGAGCAGTGAGAAGAATGTTCCTTACATTGGTGATCAGTGGGAAGAATGTTCCTTACATTGGTGATCAGTGGGAAGAATGCTCCTTACATTGGTGATCAGTGGGAAGAATGCTCCTTACATTGGTGATCAGTGGGAAGAATGTCCCTTACATTGGTGATCAGTGGAAAGAATGCTCCTTACATTGGTGATCAGTGGGAAGAATGTTCCTTACATTGGTGATCAGTGGGAAGAATGCTCCTTACATTGGTGATCAGTGGGAAGAATGCTCCTTACATTGGTGAGCAGTGAGAAGAATGTTCCTTACATTGGTGATCAGTGGGAAGAATGTTCCTTACATTGGTGATCAGTGGGAAGAATGCTCCTTACATTGGTGATCAGTGGGAAGAATGCTCCTTACATTGGTGATCAGTGGGAAGAATGCTTTTTACATTGGTGATCAGTGGAAAGAATGTCCCTTACATTGGTGATCAGTGGGAAGAATGTTCCTTACATTGGTGATCAGTGGGAAGAATGTTCCTTACATTGGTGATCAGTGGAAAGAATGTCCCTTACATTGGTGATCAGTGGGAAGAATGTTCCTTACATTGGTGATCAGTGGAAAGAATGCTCCTTACATTGGTGATCAGTGGGAAGAATGTTCCTTACATTGGTGATCAGTGGGAAGAATGCTCCTTACATTGGTGATCAGTGGGAAGAATGTTCCTTACATTGGTGATCAGTGGGAAGAATGCTCCTTACATTGGTGGTCAGTGGGAAGAATGCTCCTTACATTGGTGATCAGTGGGAAGAATGTTCCTTACATTGGTGATCAGTGGGAAGAATGTCCCTTACATTGGTGATCAGTGGGAAGAATGCTCCTTACATTGGTGATCAGTGGGAAGAATGTTCCTTACATTGGTGATCAGTGGGAAGAATGTTCCTTACATTGGTGATCAGTGAGAAGAATGTCCCTTACATTGGTGATCAGTGGGAAGAATGTCCCTTACATTGGTGATCAGTGGGAAGAATGCTCCTTACATTGGTGATCAGTGAGAAGAATGTTCCTTACATTGGTGATCAGTGGGAAGAATGTCCCTTACATTGGTGATCAGTGGGAAGAATGCTCCTTACATTGGTGATCAGTGAGAAGAATGTTCCTTACATTGGTGATCAGTGGGAAGAATGTCCCTTACATTGGTGATCAGTGGGAAGAATGTTCCTTACATTGGTGATCAGTGGGAAGAATGTTCCTTACATTGGTGATCAGTGGGAAGAATGTTCCTTACATTGGTGATCAGTGGGAAGAATGTCCCTTACATTGGTGATCAGTGGGAAGAATGTCCCTTACATTGGTGATCAGTGGGAAGAATGTCCCTTACATTGGTGATCAGTGGGAAGAATGTCCCTTACATTGGTGATCAGTGGGAAGAATGTCCCTTACATTGGTGATCAGTGGGAAGAATGTCCCTTACATTGGTGATCAGTGGGAAGAATGTTCCTTACATTGGTGATCAGTGAGAAGAATGTCCCTTACATTGGTGATCAGTGGGAAGAATGTCCCTTACATTGGTGATCAGTGGGAAGAATGTCCCTTACATTGGTGATCAGTGAGAAGAATGTCCCTTATATTGGTGATCAGTGAGAAGAATGTTCCTTACATTGGTGATCAGTGGGAAGAATGTTCCTTACATTGGTGGTCAGTGGGAAGAATGCTCCTTACATTGGTGATCAGTGGGAAGAATGTTCCTTACATTGGTGGTCAGTGGGAAGAATGCTCCTTACATTGGTGATCAGTGGGAAGAATGTTCCTTACATTGGTGATCAGTGAGAAGAATGTTCCTTACATTGGTGATCAGTGGGAAGAATGTTCCTTACATTGGTGGTCAGTGGGAAGAATGCTCCTTACATTGGTGATCAGTGGGAAGAATGTTCCTTACATTGGTGGTCAGTGGGAAGAATGCTCCTTACATTGGTGATCAGTGAGAAGAATGTCCCTTACATTGGTGGTCAGTGGGAAGAATGCTCCTTACATTGGTGATCAGTGGGAAGAATGTTCCTTACATTGGTGATCAGTGGGAAGAATGTTCCTTACATTGGTGATCAGTGGGAAGAATGTTCCTTACATTGGTGGTCAGTGGGAAGAATGCTCCTTACATTGGTGATCAGTGGGAAGAATGTTCCTTACATTGGTGGTCAGTGGGAAGAATGTTCCTTACATTGGTGGTCAGTGGGAAGAATGTTTCTTTACATTGGTGATCAGTGAGAAGAATGTTCCTTACATTGGTGATCAGTGGGAAGAATGTTCCTTACATTGGTGGTCAGTGGGAAGAATGTTCCTTACATTGGTGATCAGTGGGAAGAATGTTTCTTTACATTGGTGATCAGTGGGAAGAATGTTTCTTTACATTGGTGATCAGTGGGAAGAATGTCCCTTACATTGGTGATCAGTGGGAAGAATGTCCCTTACATTGGTGATCAGTGGGAAGAATGTCCCTTACATTGGTGATCAGTGGGAAGAATGTCCCTTACATTGGTGATCAGTGGGAAGAATGCTCCTTACATTGGTGATCAGTGGGAAGAATGCTCCTTACATTGGTGGATTTGTTTTCTCTCTTATTGAGAAAGCTAGTTCCCTCCCTGGCTGTCATGCAGCATGCTTATTCTGGGTCTGTGGCTCCAGAGCATTGAAATTAAACACAGGAAGGCATCTATAATTTTAAAGGGAAGGCCAACATTGGCACCCCACTGAGGACAGGTTCATTTGAAGTAAAAAAGGAAACTCCATGCAGAAAGGAAAATCTGGCTTGCTAGTACATGCAGAAGACAAACGTATATCCTTATTTATTTTTTGCATCCTACATGGAAGTCTGGAAAACCTGTCCCTCCATTAGTCACATAGGAGTTGAGAAGCACTGCCCCTTCTCCAACCAATCAAATTCAACGTTGCATTCTCTTGACTTTTTCCAGTCCTGGGTTTGGATCTGATTGGCTGCACTGAGACCATTCAGACCTGAAATATGTCAGACTGATGAAGCCATGTACAGACCATTTTCCTGTTTATCATCATTTGTCTATCTTTGCAGCACCGGCTTTTGTGGAGGAACTGACAGACCAGACGGTGGTGGTGGGTCACTTGGTGACATTATCCTGCAGAACGGCGCAGCCGGTGACCAACGTAGAATGGTTTAAAGGTGAACTGAATTTCTAGTTTGGAAGGCTTGTGCAAAACAACAATAAAAAAAAATCACCTTTCATTAATACTTAAAGCTGAGGTTTAGTCTGCTTATATTTTTTGCCTTCCGTGGTTCCTCCCTCCCCCATGGAGATCCCGCCAGTAACAGTACTTCCTGTTCGATAAACCCCCAACAGCCTTCCACACGTGATCCTGCACTTCCGGGTCTGGGGCGTTCATGCTCTACACCGGTGACCCGCTCGCGCTGTGATTATACACGCGGGTACCATGGACTCGATGTCCGCCGGCACCCGCTTGATCATTAGGCAGAGAGCCAGAACGGCGATCTGTCTATGTAAACACGGCAGATTGCCGTTCTGTCAGTAGGGAAGGCATAGATCCTGTGTTCCTGCAAAGCAAGGACTTAGGATCCATGTCCTCCTTTAGTAAAATCACCCCCCCTCCCCCACACTGTACACAAGCACTGGCTAGGCACACAGTTAACCCTTTGATTGTACTAGATGTTTAACCCCTTCCCAGCTGGTGTCATTAGTACAGTGACAGTGCATATTTTTTAGCACTGATCACTGTATTAGTGTCACTGGTCCGCAAAAAGCATCAGTTAGATGTCCGATTTGTCTACCGCAATATCGCAGTCCCACTATAAGTCGCTGGTTGCCGCTATAACAAGTAAAAAAATAATAATTCCATCAATATATCTCATAGTTTGTAGGCGATGTAACTTTTGCGCAAACCGATCAATATATGCTTATTGGGATTTTTTATTTTATTTTACCAAAAATATGTAGCAGAATACATATTGGCCTAAATTGATGAAGAAATTAGATTTAATTTTTTTTATTGGATATGTTTTACAGCAGTAAGTAAACAATGATGGAGTTTTTTCAGTCTTTTTTTTTGTTTATAGCGAAAAAAATAAAAATCGCAGAGGTGATCAAATACCACCAAAAGAAATCTCTATTTGTTGGGAAAAAAGGACAGGGGGGGGGCAGGCTGAATCTAACGGGAGTCCAGGGAAGCAATAGAAGAAAATTTACCGCTCTCCAAGCCTCTAATCCTTTTCAGTTGCTCCCGCCCTACTTAGAACCGACAAGTGCTGGCTCTGCACAAATCCATAGAAAAGAAAAACCATCCTGGACTGCCGCACCCAATTGAAGGCGTCTTTATTGTATAAATCAAAAAATAGCTATGAGTAAGCCTCCAACAATGTGAAACGCGTTAGCCACTTGTCCCTGTGTGTCCACTTTTTGTATTTTACTGTGCATTGGATTTTATTTTTTGACTTATAAGATAAAGACGCCTTCAATGGAGTGCGGCAGTCCAGGATGGTTTTTCTAGTCCAGGGAAGCAGGCGACGCGTTTCAATGTGTAGAGGTTCTCAAGACTTGAGAAAGAGGCCCTACACCTCGAAACACATTGCCTCCTGGATGTAATGAAGACTTTTTTTTATTTTAATTTGTACTGGGCAATATTTTTAATTGAATTGGAATTGTACGTTTTACATTTCTAGTTTATTGGTAAACATTTTAGCAAAAAAAGGCATAATGTTTATAACTGTCAATGTTTATCTACAAAACCAGTTGTGAAGGTTTTTTTTAAAATAATTGCCCAGAGCCCAGTTTTACTGCTGTGGAACCACAGCTCTTTGTATACCTAATTGTCACCAGTGACTGTCCCCTCTCGTTCCAGATGGGGTCACCATTAAGAGTAATGAGCGAGTCCTTATCTCCTCCACCCTGAAGAACTATCATCTACTCACCATCCTAGTGGTCAACTCCCAAGATTTTGGTATCTACGCTTGTGTGGCCACCAACCTTCTTGGCAGTGCCTCCACCTGCTGCATTTTGAAAAAAGCCGGTAAGTGATAGTTATAATGGCGCTCGGGCAGTTGAAAAATGTATGAGTATAACATATATAGACAGGGTAAGGAACTCAATATATTCATGAAATAAAAACTCCTCTGCTTTCAGAAATACCGTGCTGTCCCACCAGCCCTGGTGTTGCCCAGATGTACAGGGATGGAGCGCTCCTCGTATGGAAACCTGTGGAGTCCAACACACCAGTTACCTACTTCCTCCAGTACAGAAAAGAGGGCGAGTTCTTCCTTCCTTCCTTCCTTCCCTCTCCATTTTCTTTTCTGTTCTTTCCCTTTCCAACAGAACTGTCTTCTGTGCCCTCTCTCCCTTCCTCTACCTCTCCTTTTTATTTACATCTCTTCTTTCTTCTCCTCTCCCTCCTCTGTAGTCTTTTCTTCTGTCTCCTCCACATCTTAACAACACATCTCCTCTCTTCTCTTATTCTTTCTCTGCTCTCCTCAACTCTCCTTCTCCTCTCCTCTCCTCTCCTCAATTCATCTCCCCTCTTCTCCTCACCATTACCTGTATCACCATAAGCTGTCTCTCTCTTTTCCTCCCCTCTCTTCTACATCTCCTTCATCCCCCCCCCCCCTCTCCTTTCCCTATCTTTCTCCTCCTTTCCCTCTCCTCTTCTTTCTTCTCATTCTCCTGTCCAATTTCTTTTACTCTTATCTGTTTTCTCTTCTTCACTCCTCTCCCCTTCCTCCCCTCACCCTCCTCTCCTCACCCTTCCCCTTCCTCCCGTCACCCCTCCCCTTCCTCTCCTCACCCCTCCCCTTCCTCTCCTCTCCCCTCCTCCTTCTCCTTACCCCTCCTTCTCCTCACACCTCCTTTCCCTCTCTTCACACCTCCTCTCCCCTCTCCTCACACCTCCTCTCCCCTCTCCTCACACCTCCTCTCCCCTCTCCTCACACCTCCCCTCACCCCTCCTCTCCCTCTCCTCACCCCTCCTCTCCCTCTCCTCACCCCTCCCCTTCCTCTCCTCACCCCTCCTCTTCCTCTCCTCACCAGTCCTCCCCCCTCTCTCTCTCTCCTCACCCCTCCCCTATTTCTTCTCACCACTCCTCTCCCTCTCCTACCTCACCCCTCCCCTTTTTCTTCTCCCCACTCATCTCCCTCTCTGACCTCACCCCTCCCCTATTTCTTTTCACCACTCCTCTCCCTCGCCGACCTCACCCCTCCGCTATTTGTTCTCACCCCTCTCCTCACCCCTCCGCAATTTCTTCTCACCCTCCTCTCCCTCTCCCTTCCTTTCCTTCTTCTCACCCCTTCCCTCCTTCTTCTCCCTCTCCCTTCCTTTCCTTCTTCTCACCCCTCTTCTCCTTCTCCTCACCCCTTCCCTCCTTCTTCTCACCCTTCCCTCCCTCACCCTTCCTTCCTTCTCACCCCTCCCTCCCTTACCCTTCCTTTCCTTCTTCTCACCCCTCAGCTCCCTTTCCTCACCCCGACTCTCCTCACCATTCCCTGTCTCTTACATCTCCCGTCACTTCTCTCTCTCCATCTCTTCTCCTCTCCCTTTTTTTTCCCTCTCTTTCTGCTCCTCCTTTCTTCTCTCATTCTCTTGTCCAACTTTTTTTACTCTTATCTCTTTTCTCTTCTTCTCTTTCTTCTCTTCTTTCACCCCTCCGCTCCCTCTCCTCACCCCTCTGTTCCCGCTCATCTGCTCCCTCTCCTCACCCTTCCGCTCCCATTTCTCCGCTCCCTCTCCTCACCCTTCCGCTCCCTCTCCTCCACTCCCTCTCCACTGCTCCCTCTCCTCACCCTTCCACTCCCTCTCCTCACCTTTCCACTCCCTCTTCTAACCTTTTCACTCCCTCTCCTCACCTTTCCACTCCCTCTCCTCACCCCTCCACTCCCTCTCCTCCACTCCTTCTCCACTCCCCTCCGCTTCCTCTCCTCACCCCTCCGCTTCCTCTTCTCACCCCTCCGCTTCCTCTTCTCACCCCTCCGCTTTCTCTCCTCACCCCTCCGCTCCCTCTCCTCACCCCTCCACTCCCTCTCCTCCACTCCCTCTCCTCACCCCACCGCTTCCTCTCCTCACCCCACCGCTTCCTCTCCTCACCCCATCGCTTCCTCTCCTCACCCCTCTGCTCCCTCTCCTCACCCCTCTGCTCCCTCTCCTCACCCCTCTGCTCCCTCTCCTTAGCTCCCTCTCCTCACCCCTCAGCTCCCTCTCCTCACCCCTCAGCTCCCTCTCCTCGCCATTCTCTGTCTATCTCTTCTCCTCTCCCTCTCTTCTACACTCCTTTCTCCTCCTCTCCCTCTCCTATACTCTCCTCCTCACTCTCTTGCCCAACTTCTTTTACTCTTGTCTACCTTTTCTCTCCTTTTCTCCTCTTCTCTCCTCTTCTCTCACCTCCTTTCCTCCCATCCCCCCCTTTGCCTCTTCTTTCCATTTTTGTTTCCTGATTTCCTATCCTTGTCCCTTTCACAGGTGAGGAATGGCGAGCCCTGACGCTGGACATTTCTGACTGCTGTTACTCCACACATAACCTGTCCGAGGGTCACCTGTACTCCTTCCGCATTGCATGCATCAGTAAGGCCGGGATGGGTCCGTACAGTGACCCCTCCCCCAGTGTGAGGATCGGGCGCCCAAGTCCTGGTGAGTTCTATGAGTACCGAGCTCCTCTCCAAACATCATTTGTCAATGTTTCTTCTTCCCTCTCCGAGTCAGTACAAATTTTTTAGCCATATTTCACCTTCCTTCACATGTTCCTTTTCCCCCTTCATGAGATGAATGTCAAAGTCTGTGTATGTCAGTGGATAATAACGGGAGGAATAGATGTTCCTAAGTAGACTCCATGTAGACCACCCTAGTTAACGCACACGTGATGCTGAGCATAGGCGCAGCCTTTTTTTTTTTTTTTTACTTTTTCTTTTTTTTTTCTTTCTCTTTTTCTTTTTTTTTTTAAGTGCCCTGTTGGGGTGGAGGGGCTTTGGTAAAAAAAAAAAACAGGGACCTAAACAGACCCCTAATGTCTCACGTTTAAGACTGAGCCTCAGCTGCACAGATGAATGAATAGGAAGCACTTACGGGCATCCTTTTTATTCACAAACTGAAGCATAGTAAACACAGTTTACTATACTTCAGTGATAAATGGACACAGAAGTGATTATTACCGATCACTGTGTTCATTCAGAAAAGGAAAGGACGTGTAAATGACATTTACCAGCCCCCCCCCCCCCGATCCTCCTGCAGTGCAGCTGCAGAAGGGATGAAGATGAGGAGAAAAAAATCATCAGTGCTGCAGGGAGAGGAACAAGAGGATCGGTGTCTACAATAAGGCAGTACAGCCGGTCCTCCTGCTCAGCAAGTGCCCGGACCCTCCTTTTGAACTGATAGGACTCAGGCCTGGTAAAGGAGGGAACAGTCAAAATAAGAAAAGCCGGCAACTCCATGTCCATATCCAAATGTAAACTTTTATTGATACATGTAAAAAGATACAAGGCCTGACGCATTTCGGCACACTGCCTTGGTCACAGTAATGGCGCCAGCCCTTGTATCTTTTTACATGTACCAATAAACGTTTACATTTGGATATGGACATGGAGTTGCCGGATTTTCCTATTTTCACTGTTGCCTAAGTGTTGTCCAGAGGACACAACAGCCTGAGCACCCTACCGTGGACTGTACTTCTATACTCAGGAGACTCCCTTGGTGAGAGCGCTGCGTTCCTTTTCATTTATCTGGTACAGGAGGGAGAGCTGCACTGCTTTATCAGTGGTCCTGGTGCAGAGGGGTGATTAGGGTGTGCCCAGGCACACTCAGCACATCCCCCTGCGCACGCCTATGATGCTGAGCCTCTATGATTGAAAGAACTGAAATCCAATGAATGAAAGGGGCAAACCAGGGTCTGTCAGGCTGGGGAGGAAAGAACTAGATGATGCTGGGATGTCCTCCAGCCAGGAAATGAAGCAGACTCTATCTGACTTTCTACAGCTTCTAATGCACATTTTGAGAAGCTCACAGTGTGCAGAGAAATCAGAGGAAGCCATTTCAGTCCAGGAGAGGAGCCGCTACAACTGCAAGATTGAGTGGAAGGCCGCAGGTCAGATTTGGGAAATAATAATGATCATGCTTTTTACTCTAAATTCATTCCATTTGTCTTTCAGCAAATTTGTCAGGACTGAGGGAGGCAGGAGGACCACAAGGGACCCCAGACGGGGACCAGAGCAGCGATTTACAGAAGGAGGTGAAGAGGTGAGTGTCCCAGAATTACATTCGCCTACTGCTGGCGTCCAGCTTCTTTCAAAATGGAACATTCAAAACCGCATCACAGATGTGAATATACTATATTTATTTATATACGCTCACATTATGGCTAAAAATGACCAAAATTTAAGGCATAGCTGTTTTGTTTTTTGTTTTGCAAAATTTTCGCAATTTTTTTGTTTATAGCAAAAAAATAAAAAAAAGCAGAGGTGATCAAATACCACCAAAAGAAAGTTCTATTTGTGGGGAAAAAAAGACGTCAATTTTATTTGGGTACAACATTGCACGGCCGCGCAATTGTCAGTTAAAGTAACGCAGTGCTGCATCGCAAAAAATGGCCTGGTCATGAAGGGGGGGTAAAACCCTTTCCGGGGGTAAGGTGGCTAAAGTGTCTTTTCACCTGGGGGACGGGAAGGACCAGCTGATCATGTGACCACTGTGATTGGCTGTCACAGTGGTCACATGATCGGGAGCCAGTCCTAATTTTGAGAGTAGAGCAAAAAGTACATTTCGATGCAACTTTTACATTTATTGCTGTTCCATATGTAGCCCTCTTTTGGGGGAGGGGGTATGGGGAAATTGTCCTCCTCAAAAAGGATATTGCGCTTAACCTGTAAGTAAATAAGAGAACCAGAATCTTCGCTAAGTGGAAGAGAGAGATTGATAATAAAGTTGGCTGTGCCTCCACGCAGGACAGGGCCTCTGTGAACAGAGGGGGGTCCCATGCCTGGGAAATTAATCCTTATTCGAATCAATGTAATAGGGAGCAAAAGAACTACTGTAACCCTGTAACCAGCATATAACATTAATGTAATGAAACGTCCCACACTCTGCTTGAGTGCTTTTGTCATATACCGCTTCCTCCAGTCTGAATATATATATCAGATCTTCCAAACACTTGCAACCAAGAACTAGGCAGTACTCGTTATGGTTGCTCAACATGAACTGTTTATTGAAACACGGGTACACAGAGAAAACACTCGGGACAATCCCCCCCCCACTTTGCATTCAGGGCGGGGTAGACTGTCCAATCAGCAGGGAGAGCTGCTGGAGGAATTCCCCCCTCCCTCCTCACAGCAAATAGTTAGATAGTAGGTGAGGTTGAAAAAAGACACAAGTCCATCAAGTCCAACCTATGTGTGTGATTATATGTCAGTATTACATTGTATATCCCTGTATGTTGTGGTCGTTCAGATGTTTATCTAATAGTTTCTTGAAACCATTGATGCCCCCCGATGAGACCACCGCCTGTGGAAGAGAATTCCACATCCTTGCCGCTCTTACAGTAAAGAACCCTCTACGTAGTTTAAGGTTAAACCTCTTTTCTTCTAATTTTAATGAGTGGCCACGTGACTTATTTAACTGCCTTCTGCGAAAAAGTTTTATCCCTATTGTGGGGTCACCAGTACGGTATTTGTAAATTGAAATAATTTCCCCTCTCAAGCGTCTCTTCTCCAGAGAGAATTAGTTCAGTGCTCACAACCTTTCCTCATAACTAATATCCTCCAGACCCTTTATTAGCTTTGTTGCCCTTCTTTGTACTCGCTCCATTTCCAGTACATCCTCCCTGAGGACTGGTGCCCAGAACTGGACAGCATACTCCAGGTTGCTTTTGCAAAATCCGGATACACCACGTCTACGGGCCTTCCTTTATCTAGATGGCAGCTCGCCTCCTCATAGAAGGTTAATAGATTGGTTTGGCAAGAACGATTCTTCATGAATCCACGCTGATTACTGCTAATGATACCGCTCTCATTACTAAAATCTTGTATATAGTCCCTTATCATCCCCTCCAAGAGCTTGCATACTATTGATGTTAGGCTAACTGGTCTGTAATTTCCAGGGATGTATTTTGGGCCTTTTTTAAATATTGGTGCTACATTGGCTTTTCTCCAATCAGCTGGTACCATTCCAGTCAGTAGACTGTCAATAAAAAGTAGGAACAATGGTCTGGCAATTACTTGACTGAGTTCCATAAGTACCCTCAGGTGCAAGCCATCTGGTCCCGGGGATTTATTAATGTTAAGTTTCCCAAGTCTAATTTTAATTCTGTCCTCTGTTAACCTCCCTGGCGGTATGATTCTGTCAGATTTTAGGTGCTGAAAGCGGTACCATTATTCTGCATGGAAATTTGGCGTTTTATATTGCAGGCCTGTAATTCTTAGGAATAACTCACTTAAATCTGTCCAAACCAGAGTCTAGTAGACATCCCGGGTATGATAAAGTTCAAAAAACAAAATTATACATTATAATAAAATAAATAACTATAAAATAATTATAACAAATAATATAATAATAGTAATAAAAGTGTTTTCCAGTGTTTGATGACGAATTTCCCCACAAATCGCTATCGCTTAATTCTGCGAGTGATTCTAATTTATTATCGCTGTGTTTTAGCTGGTCTAAAACCACTTTTGACATAAAGGGACACTTTTTGGTTGCTATGGACAATCCCCAGTTTCTAGGCAGAAAGAAAAGTTTTTATTATATAAAAGTGCATGCAGGACACTGGGCAGACCACTAGGGACAACGGGGGTGTGTAATTATTACATACAGTACTGTAATCTGTAAGATTACAGTGTACTGTATGTATACTGTGTTTTAACTTTTTTGAATTTGGCGCCGATCTCCGTCCCCGTGCGTCGTAACGTCGCAGGGAACGGAGCTCGGCGGCACTCGGAAGTGTGTGAATCGAGCGAGGAGACAGCTCGATCACACAGTGGGGAGGCATCGCAGGATCCAGGGGACAAGGTAAGTAACTCTGCCTGGATCACTGCGATGCAGCCCGAGTCTGGCTCGGGGTTACCGCTTTTGGTGCTGAAATTTAACCCCGAGCCAGACTCGGGAATACCGCTAGGAAGGTTAACCATGGCGGTGCTTCCTGTGATGTGTCATGAGGATAGACACTGCAGTTTTGGTTACTGAAGCCCCCTGATTCCCTCATGAAGACTGAGGAGAAGAATAAATGTAATACCTTCGCCATCTCCCCATCCTTTGTAACCAGATGTCCTTCCTTATTCTTTATGGGGCCAATATGGTCTGTCCTCCCCTTTTTTACTGTTTACATACTTAAAGAATTTCTTGGGATTTTTTTTGCTCTCCTCCGCTATGTGTATTTCATGTTCTATCTTAGCCGCCCTAATTGCACCCTTACATTTCTTTTTGCATTCTTTATAAAGTCTGAATGCTGATGATGATCCCTCAACCTTGTATTTTTTTAAGGCCTTCTCTTTTGCTTTTTTATGCATTTTTACATTTGGAGTTAAGCCATCCAGGACTTTTGCTCGCTCTTTTAAATTTATTACCCAATGGGATGCATTGGCTAATGCCCTTATTTAATATGCTCTTAAAGCAAACCCATCTCTCTTCCATGTTCTTTGTTCCTAAGATTTTATCCCAATTTATGCCTTCTAGCAAGGTTCATAGTTTAGGGAAGTTGGCTCTTTTGAAATTCAGTGTCTTTGTATTCCCCTTATGTTTCCTATTTGTATGATTTATACTGAAGCCAATTGACCTGTGATCGCTGTTTCGTAAATTGCCCTCGTATTTTCACATCCGTGATCAGGTCTGTATTGTTGGTAATCAGTAGTACCAGTAACGCTTTGTTTCTAGTTGGTGCGTCTACCATCTGACCCATAAAATTGTCCTGCATACACATACACATCCCATAATACCCAAGGCAGACAGAAACAAAAGAACAATGGAATACACCCACACCCCAAACGACCCAGCAAAGAGTCCCCAACAGTATGAGACAATATACAATATATATTGTGAGGGGGTTAACTCGGTAGCGGGTGTGTGTGACCCCCTGGATGGGCTCCCCACACAAAAACAGGCCCAGCAGACGGAGGTTGTGGTTTTCAAGATCAAAAGGTGCGGTTTATTTCTCTATTTACAGTGACAAAAACACAGCAAAGCAAAAAGAAACATAAACAAAATAAATCCTGGTCAGCTTGACCTCTGACTAAACATGCAGGTTTCCCTAACTAACAACTGGGATCAGCCTGGTGCTGTCCTAGTCCCTAAGTCCCTGGTTTAGTAAATGTCCAAACAAATAGCCACACAGGCTTTGTCTCACCGCACAGGGGTTCACTCTCCCTAGACAGTCCACACAGGTCTGGTTCCAGGCACGAGCAAACACCTAATGAAGCTGGGAGTTTTTATAGAGGCCTTAAACGAGCTGACAAGCTTCAGCTGGTCTCATCAACTCCCTGCCTGCACGACGCCCAGCACTCTCCCTAGAGGTATGAATCATCCATGAGCCCAATAGCCTCAGCTGGGCTTCATCAACTCTCTCCCTAGTTGTATAAGTCGGCATAAAGCCTGAATCTGGGAGAAATATACCTACCCCCCTGGATGCAACCAGGTGACTTTACCTTCCTGCTGTCACATACCCCCCCCTCTTGTTTTAACCTTGGGGTTGGAACACCAGCAATCAGGCATTCATGTACTCGAGACAAAGCATCCATATTCCCCATTTGAACGCCAGGGCGATGCTTTACTGTGAAGTTGAATTCCTGTAGGGCCAGGAACCACCTATTTACTCTTCTATTTGTCTCCTTGTTTTGAGCCATCCACTTTAACGGAGCGTGATCCGTAACCATGTGAAAGTGCCTACCTAGCAGATAGTACCGAAGGGAATCTAGAGCCCACTTCACCGCTAAACACTCCTTTTCAACCGTGGCGTAATTTACCTCATGGGACTTCAACTTCCTGCTGAGGTAAATGACTGGGTGCTCTTCCCCGTTCCAGACCTGGGACAATACTGCTCCTAACCCCACATCTGACGCATCACTTTGTACGACAAAGTCTTTAGAGAAGTCGGGTGAGTACAACACTGGCTGGCTACATAAGGCTTGTTTCAAGAATTGGAATGCTGCCTCAGCCTCGGGGGTCCATTTAATCATGACCGACCCTTTCCCTTTCGTCAGGTTGGTTAGGGGCACAGCCTTAGAAGCAAAGTGGGGAATGAAGCGCCGATAATAACCCGCGATTCCCAGAAAGGCTCGTACCTGCTTCTTGCTGTTGGGACGTGGCCAACTCTGGATGGCCTCGACTTTGTTGAGTTGGGGTTTTATTACTCCCCTGCCAATGGTGTACCCAAGATATTTGGCCTCCTCCTGCCCAATGGTACACTTCTTGGGGTTAGCCGTAAACCCCGCTTCCCGGATAGAGTCTAGGACTGCTTGCACTTTTGGCAGATGTGAGGCCCAATCTGTGCTATGGACAATTACGTCATCCAGGTAAGCCGCAGCATACTTCCGATGGGGCCTCAGTATCTGGTCCATTTTCCGCTGGAATGTGGCCGGCGCATTCTGTAACCCGAACGGCATTCTCTTATATTGGAACGCCCCGTCTGGGGTTACAAATGCGGTTTTCTCTTTGGCCGACTTGGCCAGGGGAATTTGCCAATACCCTTTTGTGAGGTCAAGAGTCGTCATGTATCGGGCTGTTCCCAGCCGGTCGATCAACTCATCTATACGTGGCATGGGGTAGGTGTCAAATTTTGTAACTTTGTTCAACTGACGAAAATCGTTACAAAATCGCCAGCTCCCATCCGGTTTAGGCACCAACACAATGGGACTAGACCAATCACTTTGGGACTCCTCTATCACCCCTAAGTTCAGCATTTTCTGTACTTCCTCCCGTATTGCCTCCCGTCGGGCCTCTGGGATTCGATAGGGTTTTAACTTCACCCTTTCACCGGGCGGGGTAATAATATCATGCTCTACCCCAGATGTTTGTCCCGGCAGCTCAGAGAACACCTCCTTGTTGCGAAGCACAAACTCCTTAACCTCCTGTTGTTGGGGTTGTGACAAGGTGGCTGCTATTCCAACCTCCGGAATCACGCAACCAGTTTGAGCTGGTGACCAAGTTTCTGCGACTAGGGACTCTCTATCCCTCCAGGCTTTCAACAGATTAACGTGATAGATCTGTTCGGGCTTTCGCCTTCCTGGTTGTCTGACCTTGTAATTCACTTCGCTCACTTTTTCCATTATCTCGTAGGGGCCTTGCCATTTGGCAAGGAATTTACTTTCAACCGTAGGGACAAGTACCAATATCCTATCCCCCGGGGAAAAGGTACGGGTCTTGGCTCCACGGTTGTACACTCTCTGCTGTGCCAACTGCGCTTGGGCCAAATGTTCCTTCACGATGGGCATTACCTGTGCAATTCGATCTTGCATCAGGGCGACATGCTCAATCACACTCCTGTGGGGAGAACTCTCACTTTCCCAAGTTTCCTTGGCAATATCCAACAGCCCTCTTGGGTGTCTCCCATACAGTAACTCAAAGGGGGAGAATCCCGTAGAGGATTGGGGCACCTCCCTAATAGCAAACATCAAATAAGGAAGTAGACAGTCCCAATCCTTTCCATCTCTATCCACCACTTTCTTCAACATTTGTTTTAGGGTTTTGTTGAATCTTTCAACCAGCCCATCGGTTTGGGGGTGATACACAGACGTACGCAATTGCGTCACTTTGGACAATTTACACAGCTCTTTCATAACCCGGGACATAAAGGGTGTACCTTGGTCCGTAAGCAGTTCTTTACAAATACCCACCCGGCTAAAAACAAGAGATAGCTCTTTGGCTATGGTTTTGGCCGAGGTATTTCGGAGAGGGATCGCTTCTGGATAACGGGTGGCATAGTCCATTATAACTAATATGTACTGGTGCCCCCTAGCGGACTTGATTATAGGACCTACCAAATCCATTGCGATCCTCTCAAACGGGACCTCAATGATGGGTAGAGGGACCAGCGGGCTACGGAAATGTGGCATCGGGGCCGACCTCTGACACACAGGGCAGGAGGAACAATAATTTTCTATGTCCTTCATCACCCCAGGCCAATAGAATCTCTGTAATACCCTCTCTCGGGTTTTCTCTGTCCCCAGATGACCTCCAAGAATGTGCCCATGGGCCAACTCCAACACCAACTTCCTGTAAGGTTTGGGCACCACAAGCTGCTCAACGGTTTCTTCTGCCCTTTTTGCCACCCGATACAGTAGGTCCTTCTCTACGCTGAAGTATGGGTAAGTGCAGGTATTATCTGGGTTCACTAACTCGCCATCTATTTCCACTACGTTTTCCCGTGCCTTTATTAGGGCGGGGT
Source organism: Rana muscosa (assembly GCA_029206835.1). Taxonomy (NCBI): domain Eukaryota; kingdom Metazoa; phylum Chordata; class Amphibia; order Anura; family Ranidae; genus Rana; species Rana muscosa. Next base: position 320,997,001 of record CM055122.1, read on the forward strand.
CTTTTAACTGTTCTGTGGCAAAATTTTCCCTGTGAACCTCAAGATCAGAAAACTCCACAGACGGTAGGTTTTCGTCTGAGGAGGTGGGCTCCTCTCCAGTTTCTTGAGTCTCGCCTGCCAATACTGACAAGGGAAATTCTGGAGAGTCCTCACCACTCTCAGAGGAGTTCTGGCTATCACCTTCCTGGTACATAGGGGCACCAGTGGGGGGCTCAGGATCATCCCACAGTTCCCAGAACTTCGGAAAATCCCTTCCCACAATGGCATCATGCGGTAATTGAGATACTAACCCCACTGGATGAGAGAGGGTACCTTTGGGGGTCTTGAAACACACTGTAGTCACTGGATACTCTCGGGTGTCCCCATGCACACAAATAACAGCTACCTTGCTATTCCCAGAGACCTCTGTTTTAACTAATTCAGCCTTTATCAGGGTCACAAGGCTACCTGAATCCAGTAATACCACAACATTTCTACCATTAATACACATTTTGCATAAATGTTTCTCAGTTCCCCGAATGGCAGTGCATGCGACTGTCGCACACAGCGACTGACGTCTGTCCGTCAGAAAGTCACATTGCATGGGTTCCTCCACAACCGGGCAATTTGCTGCAATATGTCCCGCTTGCCGGCAGCGGTAGCAAACAATCCTTTTGGCTGCCTCTTGAGCCCCCGACTTCCCAGGCTGTTCTCGCCAAACCCTGGGCAGAGCTCCCACCCTCTCACTCTCTCCACCCTCACCCCTTGGAATCATCTTATCCGCCCCTGGGGATGGTCTGGTCTTAGGGTGGAAAGTCCGAGAGTCTCTGGAAGAGGCCGTCAGGTTCTCTGCAGCCAAGTATCTCTCTACACGATCCACAAGTTTACCGGCCGTTTCTGGGTCTCCATGGCTTACCCACTTTTGAATGGCGGTAGGAAGAGCTCTCAAGAAACGAACCATCACAACACGTTCCACAATCTCCGGTGCGGACAAAGTCTCTGGCTGTAGCCACTTCCTGCTCAGGTGAATGAGATCATACATTTGAGACCTGGGGGGTTTTCCAAGCTGGAAAGTCCAGTTATGCACACGCTGAGCCCGGACAGCCAGGGTGACACCCAGCCTTGCCAATATTTCAGCTTTTAGCATCCCATAGTCTTTTGCTTGGTCAGGCTCTAGGTCATAGTAAGCTTTCTGCGATTCACCAGTTAACAGAGGAGCCACCAGTCCAGCCCACTGCTCCTCAGGCCACTTTTCTCTTTCAGCAGTCCTTTCAAATGTGGTCAAAAATACCTCTGGATCATCCTCTCCAGTCATTTTTGTCAATAAACGACTCACCCCAAAGGACGCGGTATTAGTGGGACGGCTTTCCTCACTGGTCTGCGGACGTTGCTGCATTACTGCTTCCATCTGTTGTTGTAGTCTCTGCTCTTGCTTCTGCAACAGGTCTATGAAGCGGGCCTCAGATTGCTGCTGGGCTTGTTGCTGGGCTGCAAAGCTCTTTTGCAAACCTGCATTTGTCTGCTGTTGATTGGCATTTGCTAGAGCCAGCTGTTTCAGTATCTCCTCCATGCTGGCTTAAAAAAAAACTGCCCGCATTCTCCACCAACTGTGAGGGGGTTAACTCGATAGCGGGTGTGTGTGACCCCCTGGATGGGCTCCCCACACAAAAACAGTCCCAGCAGACGGAGGTTGTGGTTTTCAAGATCAAAAGGTGCGGTTTATTTCTCTATTTACAGTGACAAAAACACAGCAAAGCAAAAAGAAACATAAACAAAATAAATCCTGGTCAGCTTGACCTCTGACTAAACATGCAGGTTTCCCTAACTAACAACTGGGATCAGCCTGGTGCTGTCCTAGTCCCTAAGTCCCTGGTTTAGTAAATGTCCAAACAAATAGCCACACAGGCTTTGTCTCACCGCACAGGGGTTCACTCTCCCTAGACAGTCCACACAGGTCTGGTTCCAGGCACGAGCAAACACCTAATGAAGCTGGGAGTTTTTATAGAGGCCTTAAACGAGCTGACAAGCTTCAGCTGGTCTCATCAACTCCCTGCCTGCACGACGCCCAGCACTCTCCCTAGAGGTATGAATCATCCATGAGCCCACTAGCCTCAGCTGGGCTTCATCAACTCTCTCCCTAGTTGTATAAGTCGGCATAAAGCCTGAATCTGGGAGAAATATACCTACCCCCCTGGATGCAACCAGGTGACTTTACCTTCCTGCTGTCACAATATATATATACACAACATTCTAGTGTGGTTGTACAGTGAGTCCGAATAGTGCAGATCACACTGGGATTCTCGGTCACCCTGTGCCCCTAATAGACACAGGGTGACTTACACATAGGAGGGGCTGGGGGAGCTGGACAAGGAGCTTCCAGTGCTCTCCAAGGTAAGCTGGGCTCCACAAGCCCCCCGCCCAAAGTGACTCCCGTCACAATTAACCATAAATATATAGAGGTCATTACCAGTATATACTTTTTCCGATACCAGTATAAAAATAATACAAGCTTTATATAAGAAATGATACATACAGTCAATGTACAAACAGATATTATCAGCAAAGGGCCCTAATGCAGTCCTGGTGGAATTGCACACATATACCCGGGTATATATGCTTATTAACACCTTCACTCCTATGTGTAAAACAAATCTTAAAGGAACACTAAAGGTTCCCGTTTAAAAAAAAATTAAAATAACAAACATGTTATACTTACCTCCACTGTGCAGCTCGTTTTGCACACAGTGGCCCCGATCCTGGTCTTCTGGGGTCCCTCGGCGGCTGTTTCAGCTCCTCCCTGCAAGGACTCCACACCATAATGCGAGCGAGCTCGCATGGTGTGGAGTTACTGCAGGCGCGCTCCCGTGATACAGCGGCGGCCATAGCCGCCGACTGTATCACTCGGCCCCGCCCCCCGGCGCGCCGCTTCATTGGATGTGATTGACAGCAGCGCCAGCCAATGGCTGCGCTGCTTTCAATCCATCCACTGTAGCCAATCAACGGCCGGGCTCAGGAACTCGGAGGATGACGGGAGCGAGCGCTGGACTTTCGAGGGGTTAGGTAAGTAAAACGGGGGCTCGGGGGGGCGGTATTGTCGGATGTTTTTTCACCTTAATGCATAGGATGCATTAAGGTGAAAAAACATGAACCTTTACAACCCCTTTAATGCCTAAGCGCAATTTTGCAACTTTGACATGTGTTAGTAAAACTGTACATATCATCACATCTACTTTGTGCATCCAGGTGGATTATTCACGTTTTTCTTTTTTCAGGAGAAATTGGGCTTTCTTTGGTTAGTAAATGTTATTGGATATCTCCTGGATTTTTTGTCAAAGGAAAACTGGGCCAAAATATTAAACAAAAAATTATTTTTTTTTTCACTGTGATAGCCAATCAGAGGCTATCACAGCAATCAGGTGACCCAAAATCGGTAACACAAAGGAAGATACACAAATATGCTGCCCCACGGAAAAAAGCGCATACAGTCGACGTGAATGGCAGTGGCAGCTGGAGCTCCATTTTTTGGGGGGCGGCAAACAAATCTGGCCCCCTCATTCCCCCCACCCCCCCTGTCACTCTCCCGTCGCCCATCAGGCCTGCACTTACCCCATCCAGGTTGCGGCTTCGCCCCTGCATCTCCTCCCGAGTCCCGGCAGTCGCTTCTCCTCCCGGCCAATCGGGTCTTAGGACTCCCGGCCAATTGGGTCTCAGGACCCGCTTCCTGATTTGCCGGGAGGAGAAGCAGGAAGACATTAGAGAATATAAATTTGCTAATGTCACTCTGCGCCCGGAGCACATTCTTTTTTAAGCCTCCGGCTCTAATAATGTGCTTCAAAACAAAATCCATTAAAATCCATGCGTTATGCTTTCTGCATTGAGATTAGGGGCCGGGTGCATGGGGGACGGCGCCTCTGGTGAATGGGCCCTGTGCCCCCTATGACCAGCCGCCACTGGTGAAGGGGTTAATAGGGATACCTCCAGCTGAATATTGCCGCCATTGCAGGGGCTCCAGAGGATGATGCAGGATCTGTCTTTGTGTCAGAGACCTGAAGTGGTGAGAAGACCCCTCAGCTGTCACCCAATCAGCCTGGAACGCAGTCCTAGCTAGCACTGTTCATGTGAGATAGGAAAAGGACAGACATACTCTGCTCATCATGAGGATTCAGCAATACAGCCAAGAAGCTATAGGCAGCTGCAGTTAAACTATTAGAATATAGAAATATTTGCATAATCATGTCTTCTGATCTGGTATATGACAGTAGAGGGCAGCAGGTACGTACACATGTCTTCATGATGTCATTACTCTTTAGCAGTCATTTGCAGAACAGGCAACCCTGCTTAACATCTATCAGATATAACTAGTGAGAGGTAGCTTTGGCTGGCTCTATGGAGATACCCTGTAATACCGGATTTTAAATGACAGTTCTTGACAGGCACAGTGTTGGCGTCATCTTGTAAGGTACTCTTCTATTGCCTCTGGGACCAGCCAGCCGCACCGTGGGATCGTTTCTCGGGCGAACCGGCGGAAACGATAAGCCCGAGAAACACCGTTGAGTGGTGGGGGACGTCGGGGGGGAAGTCCCCTCCCCCTGCTTCTAAAAGCATTCCAGCGGCTCACGAGCTGCTCAGAATGCTTTCACGAAAAAGCCAACCGCTGGCTGCAAAAAAACTATCCTGGGGTTATGGCTGATATCTTAATCCTGGTTAACCATGTCAAAGCCGCACCGTATATTGGAGTCTTGAAGTGGTTAAATGGCACACCAAACTGATAGCCAAGGAGGCGTGTCCATGACCAGCTAGGAAACACAATGGGACCGAGTAGAAGAGAGTGGTCACCCAATTCAGACACATGGAACCTTGCCACGCCATTAGTGGTCACATTGTACAACATTTATATCTATCAGCTTTGTGCTATGAATGGGGTTCACTTTAAAAATAAATCTGAAACTCCTTTGAATCTCTCTCATAGGGGGCGGTTCAGCACGGTGAGGTTGTGCACGGAGAAGTCAACCGGACGGCTCCTCGCCGCAAAGATCATCCCGTACACCGAGGAGACGAAGGAGTCCACACTGCTGGAATACCACATCCTGAAGAAACTCCATCACACCAATGTGGTGCAGCTGCACGGGGCATTTCTAAGTCCACGGGACCTGGCGCTGATCCTGGAGCTCTGTGAGGGCCGCGAGCTGCTGTGCTGTCTGTCCATGGGGTAGGAACATTTTTATTATCTTTTGTAACCTGAGGGGAGGGGGGACATAGTTCTTGTTTGGGTTCAAAGATCTGTTTTTGCGCCATGAACTCTTTGCCTCTGGAGGAAAAGAGATTTAACCTCCACATACGGAAAGGCTTCTTCACAGTAAGAGCTGTGAAAATGTGGAATAGACGCCCTCAAGAACTGGTTCTGGCCAGCTGAGTAGATTGTTTTAATAAAGAGCTTTATAGGAAATAACACCAGAGATTGCTGATCCAGGGAATATCTATATCTGTTTGCCTTCTGGGGAGATCAGGAAGGAGCATGCCAGGACTGACCTTCACCTGTTGGGCAGAGATCACTCTTGACAGTATTGTGGCTTTTTCTGTTGCTGGGTGCAGGGGCATGGAGAACCCTCCAGCACTCAGCTGGGACTGTCCTGCTAACGTCTGCCCTGAAGATATGAAAAGGGAGATAGGAAGCAGATGGAGGTCAGAGAATACAAAGGCTTACGCGTTTCAACCATGGCTATGACTATGGCTATGCTGAAACGCGTAAGCCTTTGTATTCTCTGTACTCTGCATCAGTAAAATCATCATATTCGGATGAACAAGTTACCGGATTCCTATCTCTCCTTTCATGTTGTGTTCGGTTGTAAGGAAGAAACCGCAAGCCAATGCACCGACCACTCACCTCTGTCCAGATGTTGTCTCCCTGTTCACATGCCCTGAAGACATATTGGGCATTATCAGGGCAAACTTTATCAGCAGTTTAGGTAATAGATGCATTATCACGCCTGACAGTCACACTGCATCCCCTACTTCTTTATTCAACTGCTGCACCCAGGGCTCCTGTCCCTTCTGCCCACCTCTTGTCCTGGCCCTGCCCTACATATCTTCAAAAAACGATCAGCCCATTTTGATGCCCGGAATCCTATCCTGATGGTACATTTTAGGATTTGACCGTGATGAGACTATTTATATCTCTTGTGTCCAACCTGCTGCCTGAGAGCCACATGTGGCCCTTGGATGTTGGAAGGGCAGCCCAAAGGTCCCAGCAGTCAGTAGTGAAGGCATTTATTTGTAAAGGGACCTTTATTGGCAGTAAAATTTCCCTAGTCTCTGACTGTTTCCTATGGCATGACCCCAGTCTCCAACCACTTTGACAGAACAGCCTCTGACCACTCCAATAGAAGAGTCTCTGCCCATTCCACTAGCAGATCCTTAGTCTATGACAGTACATACACTAAACATTATATGTGGCCCTTGGGAGAAACCAGGGGCCATACATAAGACCCCCTTTTACCTTGTGAGTCGACAACCACTGATCTGTTCTATCCTGCAGGCAGTCATACTCGGAGCTGGAGGTCAGGGACTACCTGTGGCAGATCCTCAGTGCGGTGGAATTCCTCCACGCCAAGCAGATTCTTCACCTGGATCTGAGGTCAGAGAACACCATCGTCACCGAACACAAACTGCTGAAGATCCTTGACTTTGGCAATGCCCAGTTCTATTCGCCGGATAAAGTCATCAGCCCTCAAAGATACACAGATTATATGGAGACCATGGGTGAGTGGTTGGCCGAGTTTCCAGCTAAAGGGGAAACTACATACAGTGGGGTGCAGAGCAAAGTTACTACAAGAACCTCTGACCTTTCATAATGATGTAAGACATGAGATTCTTAGTTGCCCAATCAAAGCATGTAGTAGCGATTATGTAATGCACAAGTGCAAGAAACACTCATTAGTGAAGAAGTGCCCCGTTGCATTGGTGGTCAGTGAAGAAGGGCCCCCATATATAGGTAGTCAGTGGAGAAGGACCCTATTATGTTGATGATCAGTGAAGAAAGGCCCCCCCATATATATATATAATAAATAAATAAATATATATATATATAGGTAGTCAGTGGAAAAGAGCCCCATTATATTGGTAGTCAGTGGAGTTGGGCCGCTTTACATTGGTGATCAGTTGAGAAGTTCTCCCTTACAATGGCCCCCTTACATTGCATTGGTGGCCAGTGGAGAAGAGCACCCTTTATATAGGTGGTCAGTCGAGAAGTAAAGGGACCTTTATTGGCAGTAAAATTTATATAGGTGGTCAGTGGAGAAGAGCTCCATTATATTGGTAGTCAGTGCAGTAGGGCCCTCTTACATTGATGATGAGTAGAGAAGTGTCCCCTTACATTGGTGGGCAGTGGAGAAGTGCCTCCTTAAATTAGTGGCCAATGGAGGAGTGCCCCCTTTAATTGGTGGCCAATGGAGGAGTGCCCCCTTTAATTGGTGGCCAGTGGAGGAGGGGCCCCCTTTAATTGGTGGCCAGTGGAGAAGAGCCCCCCTTTCATTGGTGGCCAGTGGAGAAGGGCCCCCTTTCATTGGTGGCCAGTGGAGAAGGGCCCCCCTTTCATTGGTGGCCAGTGGAGAAGGGCCCCCCTTTCATTGGTGGCCAGTGGAGAAGGGCCCCCTTTCATTGGTGGCCAGGGGAGAAGGGCCCCCCTTTCAATGGTGGCCAGTGGAGAAGGGCCCCCCTTTCAATGGTGGCCAGTGGAGAAGGGCCCCCCTTTCAATGGTGGCCAGTGGAGAAGGGCCCCCCTTTCAATGGTGGCCAGTGGAGACGGGCCCCCTTTCATTGATGGCCAGTGGAGAAGGGCCCCCTTTCATTGGTGGCCAGTGGAGAAGGGCCCCCTTTCATTGGTGGCCAGTGGAGAAGAGACCCCTTACATATGTAGTTGCAGAAGGGCACCAATATATTGGTAGTCAGTGGAGTTGGGACCCCATACAATGTTGGTCAGTGGAGAAGTGCCCCCTTACATTTGAGGCCAGTGGAGAAGAGCACCCTTTATATCGGTGGTGAGTGGAGAAAAGCCCCGTTATATTGGTAGTCAGTGCAGTAGGGCCCCCTTACATTGATGATGAGTAGAGAAGTGTCCCCTTCCATTGGTGGGCAGTGGAGAAGTGCCCCCTTACATTAGTGGCCAATGGAGGTTCCCCCCCTTTAATTGGTGGCCAGTGGAGAAGGGCCCCCTTTCATTGGTGGCCAGTGGAGAAGAGCCCCCTTACATACTGTAGGTAGTTGCAGAAGGACACCAATATATTGGTAGTCAGTGTGGTTGGGACCCCATACAATGTTGGTCAGTGGAGAAGGGCCCCCTTACATTACTGATATACCCCTGATATTGGTAGTTAGTGGAGAAGGTCCCCTTACATTGGTGGTTTGTGGAAAAGTGCCTCTTATATTTGTGATCAGTGAAGTACTCTCATAGAGTAGACTCCATGCAATGGTGGTAAGTGAAGAACGACTCCCTACATTAGTGACCAGATGATAAGAACCTACTTATATTGGGGGTCCGTAGGAGAGGTGCCACCTTACAGTTTTTTGGAGGTCAGTGGGAAGAATCCCCCTCTTAGATAATAAAAATAAACTAAAGCACAATTGGAATCAATTAAATCAATTCCTCCCAGTGCACATGTATCAATATCTCCAGAGCCGCTACTATAACAAATGAAATAAAAACACACGTATGCTTGAACTTCCTAAAGGCAAATACAAACATTAGCAGTGCTAATTGATCGCTATTCACCACACCTTGTGATAAAAAAAAAAAAAATGGGTAACGGACTCACCAGATCACAGCAAAAGCCGAGCCTTACACCATCATATCTCTTTATCTTGCGGTCTGTTGAAGGTCAAACTCTTCATCGATATCAACTCAAAAGAGACACTCACATAGCGTGATACTGTTATGATCATTTTAATCAATAAAACCCCCCTTAATCCATTGCATTTACAAAGATAAAAACATTCAAAAGCGTGTAATATCCTTTAATAACATCAGACTGCGAGTGCAGCTCTCACCACCTTTCCGTTGAAACAAACAAGGCAGTTCCCGGGGGTTGAGAGGCACAGCCACGTTTGTACTAGGGTGACCACGTGTCCCGGATTGCCCGGGACAGTCCTGCATTTTGCAGGTCTGTCCCGGGCACATTCATTCCAGGACAATACAGTGTCCCGGAATGAAACTGACACAGCCACACCCCGGGCAAATCTGATGCCCCCAAAAAAGGCCGCCACATTAACGCTTTACTCACTGACAGTACTTGTCCTGGCCGAGAATGCCTGGAGGAGCACAATCCCTTCCCCTGCTTGTGATTGGAGAAATCATAAATCCCGCCTCTTGTGTCCAATCACTGTGCTGTGATTCGTTACAGCACAAGCTGATTTTTGGGAAGGGAGGGTGTCCCTGAATGGTAGTTTGGAAATGTGGTCACCCTAGTCTGTACAGATCGATCGCGTGGGCATGAGCGTCTTTCTTTCTCGTACATCACGGGACACAGAGCGACATAGTCATTACTAATGGGTTATATAGATACCGTCAGGTGCTGGCACTGGCAACTTCCAAAACCGGAAGTACCCTCCCCTATATAAGCCCATCCGGGAGCACCTCAGTTTTTTGCCAGTGTCTAAGGTGTTGGCCAAGAAGAAACATGTGTTTTTCACTGAGCTTGCGTACAGGTTCTTTTGGGCCTCAGTAAGCTATTCCGGATCCGACCAAAAAAGCTTCATAGCTAAACGGTCGGTACCCGGGCCTTGCAGAGAAGAGCAAGGTTTTGCCTGTAATGCTTCTCTTAGGAGAGCTGGACCCTGGGATCCAGAGCTCTGGTCATACCCACGACCAAGATGTTTTCTGTGCAGGGTGCTATACAGGTCCAGGGGAGTGGAATCCTTGGGAACCCGGTCCCTGAAGGTTTGATTACAATGCCTGCCGTGATAGGTGAAGTTTGGGCTTTTGTGGACCAAACAAAGTCCTGCGGCGGGGAACAGGTAAGTGGGGGCCCCCAGGAACTTGGTTCTATTGGGGGACCCCCAAGCCTAATTTGTCTTTCTGTCTGTTACCTAATGGTATTCCCGCAAAATTCTGTGCATGCCTGTAACTACTAAAAAAAAATGTAATAATTTTTAATGGTGGTCAAGAAAAAAAAAATGTTTTTTATATATATTTAATATATTAGACTGCGGTACCTGTGTTTGTCCACTAGAGCCCGCTGTGGAATGTTTTCTTGTCATGTGGACTAGCTTCTTCTCAGCAGAACAAAGTCCAGGCAGATGGTGAGTTCTCTTATAGGAAACTGCTTCCTCTGCCATGTTGCAGTGCTCGTCCATCCCCCGGCCTGCGGCAAAGAGGGGCCCTGGCTCCTGTCCCTTGTTACCATATTTTGAAATTTGCGCCGAAGGCGCACGTGGCCGCGCGCGTGCGCGTGCACGCGCCTCTATATATAGAGGTGAGCCGGGAAAGGGGGCGGAGCCTGGGGGATGACGCTCTGTGCGCGCCGCAGCACTTCTGCGCATGTGCGGGCGTCCCAGCAGTTTAAAAAAACCACAATATTGTAGTGAGCTGGCTATGAAGTACAGAGACAGAGCTGGCAACATTTAAAGGCATACAACAAGCGGTTGATACAGGCATCCCCTAGAAAGGCACATTAGTAGACACCAACTGTGATATAGCAGCAATTGTGCTAGACTATTCTCAGTAAAAGTGGTGTATTACGGCTGGAATACCTCAGCTTTAGGCTTAGGAATATGCCGTCCAGAAGCTCCGGAACTGAATCTTCCAGGAAGCGAAGGGGGTCTCATCGGGCTCGGAGGATCTTGGGCATACTTCTGCTGCACCAGTCTCCCCTGAAGTTCAGAGGTAAGTGACCGTAGAGACCCCGCAGGGGTACTTGGTACTGTGGCTGTCCTCAGTTCACCTGCTCCTGTGTATGTAACAGAGGAGGTTTTTTCCTCAGCTCTGGGAGGATTAGAGAGAGATTGTCAACATTTATCGCTGCCTCCCTGTCAGGGAAAGCACGCCCGATCTCCGTCTCCTCCTTCAGAGTGCCTGTTAGCAGAGCAACAGTCCCATACAGGGATCGACCTGCCTGAAGGGGATCAGGATGAGGTTGATTCTGTTATAGAGGAATCAACAGTGGGGGAACCTTTTCTCAGCATCTCAAGCTGAAAGATTATGGGTTCAGTCTCTGACTAACATGGTCCGATCAGCATTTAAAAATGCACCTTGCGGAACCATCAACCACTACTGTATCCTCGTTGGGGTCGCTGGAAGCCCCCAGACTGTTTGTTCTTTTCCACTTCACCCTTTACTGAAAGGGCTCATTTACCAGGATTGGGAACGTCCTGAGAAAATATTTATTCCCCCAAGAGATTTCCGGTGGTCTATCCCATGGAGGATAAGTTCATCAAAAAAAAAAAAAAAATGGCCATCTCTTGTATGTATAAATCACTGACATGTCCAGTGGATAATGTCCAAATGTTCAAGAACCCAATAGATAAAAGATTGGAGTCCTTATGAAAATCTGCTTGGTGATACAACCAGCAGTAGCAGCTATTGGGGTCTGCTAAGCAGTGAAGGATCAGTTGAAACAGGTCTTGAGGGACTTGACAGATCAGCAGGCTTTGCCCTAGCTGATCTACCTAGAGCCTTAGGCTTTGCGGTTGACGCCATAGAGGATTCAGTCCATCAGGCCTCCCGCCTTACGCTGTCTATAGTACATATGCGTAGGCTCCTATGGCTCAAAAACTGGTCTGCTGAAGCTCCCTGTAAAAAATGGCTGGTTAGCGTCCCGTTTCATGGTGAACGCTTATTCAGGGAAAACCTGGACAAATATATCCAGAAAATTTCCAGCGGTAAAAATACGCTCTTGCCGTTTAAAAACAGAGTTAGAGGTCCCTCTTTGAGAGGCCTGCTTCTCCAGTCCCTGGGCCATCGGCTGTGTAACAGTTCCGACGGCCTCCTCGGTCAAATCCCGGGGGTAAAAAACAGGGACAGTAGCAGGGTAATGAGAAACCCTGGGTCAGGGGAGGTACAAAACCTCCCCCAAAGTTAAATTCATTGAAGCCCCCACTCAGTCGGGTGGGGGGAGGACTCCAGTTGTTCGCAAGAGACCTGGCGGGACACGATCAAGACAGATAGGTGCTCTCCGCAGTAGGTTTGGGATACAGTTTGGAGTTAAAAGACTCTCCTCCTTCCCATTTTTGAGGTCAAACGTGCCAAGGGATCCCCGGAAGAGAGAGTCCCTCCTGTTGGCACTAGAACAACTATTGCTCCAAGGAGTAATTATGGAGGTTCCCCTGGAAGAATGAGGGTTCGGGTTTTACTCAGACCTCTTTACGGTCCCGAAGCAAACGCGGACGGGAGGCCCATATTAATTCTAAAAGGGCTATACAAATTCCTGTATATCAGGACTTTCCGATAGAGTCGATCCGATCGGTGGCCACTGCCCTACAAGGGGAGGATTGGTTAGCCGCGATCGACATCAAAGATGCTTATTTGCACATTCCCATCTTTCCAGTCCACCAAAAATTTCTACGCTTTGCAGTAGAAGGGCGCCATTTTCAGTTCAGAGCCTTACCCTTCGGTTTGGCCACAGCACCACGAGTGTTTACAAAAATTCTGGCCCTTTATTGGCCAATCTAAGAACACAAGGTGTAATGATAATGGCATATCTGGATGACTTATTGCTGATAGACCACTCAGTGAAAAAACTAGACGTGGTCGTTCACAAGACAATCAAGTATCTGGAATCTCACGGTTGGATTATCAACCGAGACAAGTCAGCCCTAAAAACCAGTCAAAAGTCTGGAATACTTGGGGCTAAGGTTGGATTCAGGCCAGAGAAAAATATTCTTGCCTCGAGGAAAGGTGTTGTCTTTGAAAGATTTGATCCACTTAGTGGGTACAAAAAAGCCAGCCGTCCATACGCCTGTATATGAGGCTGCTGGGAAAAATGGTGGCATCATTCGAAGCAGTACCCTACGGTCAATTCCATTCAAGGAATTTGCAAGGGGCCATACTGTCAGCCTGGAACAAAAAAGTTCAGGCCCTAGACTTACAATGTCCTTGTCCCCTTCCGTTCGCAAGAGCCTCCGTTGGTGGTTGGTTCCCCAGAATCTGGAAAAAAGGAAATCCTTCAGTCCGATTTCTTGGAAGGTGGTCACTACAGATGCCAGCCTTATAGGCTGGGGAGCAGTACTGGAGCAATAGTCTCTCCAGGGCAGATGGTCGGATGCAGAAAAGGCCCTGCCCATCAATCTCTTAGAGATACGAGCAGCCCGGTATGCCCTAGTAGCATGGACATCCAAACTCCAAGGGTCCCCTGTCAGATTTCAATCAGACAATGCCACAGCAGTGGCATATATCAATCATCAGGGGGGCACCAGGAGTCGTGCAGCCCAGAGGGAAGTAAATTACATCCTGAAATGGGCAGAAAAATATGTCCCAGCCATATCTGCGGTATTCATTCCAGGAGTGGAGAATTGGAAGGCGGACTTTATAAGTCGCCAGCAATTAGGCCCAGAGGAAGGGTCCCTTCACCCCGAGGTTTTCTGGACAATATGTCAGCGGTGGGGAACATCGGATGTAGATCTTCTAGCATCCAGATTCAACACAAAGGGGGACAGGTTTGTCTCTCGGACAAGGGATCCCCTAGCTTGCGGCTCGGATGCCCTAGTGTTCCCTTGGGATCAGTTCAAGCTGATATATGCATTCACACCGCCACAATGGTTACCTCGATTACTCCGCAGAATCAGGGTAGAAAAGAAACCAGTGATTCCGGTGGCTCCAGCGTGGCCCCGAAGAGCGTGGTACGCGGAGATTGTAAAATTTCAGTGGGGAGTCCTTGGACTCTCCCACGTCGTCCGGACCTGCTTTCGCAAGGACCGATATACCACCCTTCCTTACCAGCCCTAGGTTTGACGGCCTGGCTATTGAAGCCCACATTCTAAAAAAGAGAGGGCTCTCTAATGCTGTGGTATCTACCATGATCAATGCCAGGAAGCCGGTATCCAGGCAGATCTACTATAGAATCTGGAAGGCGTACATCGCCTGGTGTGAGGCCAAGAAATGGCATCCACGTAAATACGTAATAGGAAGGATTCTGGACTTCCTACAATGGGCTGTAGATAGGAAGCTTGCCTTGAGTACTATCAAGGGTCAGATTTCGGCCTTGTCAATATTTTTTCAAAGGCCCTTGGCTTCGCATTCACTAGTCAAAGCCTTTATACAAGGAGTGATGCGTATTAGTCCTCCGGTTAATATTCCCATATGTCCATGGGATCTAAACTTGGTTCTGTCGGTTCTACAGAAACAACCATTTGAACCATTACAGCATATTTCCTTGGTGCTTCTCACCAGGAAATTGATTTTTCTAGTAGCCATTTGTTCGGCTAAAAGAGTGTCGGAATTAGCAGCTATGTCCTGTAAAGAGCCATATCTGGTTATCCATAAGGACAAAGTAGTGTTACGTCCTCATCCAGCCTTTCTTCCTAAGGTGGTATCGAGGTTTCATTTGAACCAAGATGTGGTTCTTCCTTCTTTTTTCCCCAAACCTAGTTCAGTAGAGGAAAAGTTATTGCATTCTTTGGATGTAGTAAGAGCAGTTAAAGCTTATCTAAAAGCCACTGCTCAGATTCGCAGAACGGATACTTTGTTTATACTGCCGGAAGGCCCCAGAAAGGGTCAGGCAGCGTCAAAATCTACTTTAGCCAAGTGGATTCGACAGGTCATTATGCAAGCTTATGGCTTGAGAAGGAGACCGCCTCCGTTCAAAGTTAGGGCGCACTCCACGAGAGCAGTTGGAACTTCATGGGCAGTGCATCACCAGGCCTCCCTGGCTCAAATCTGTAAGGCCGCAACATGGTCTTCAGTACACACGTTTACTAGGTTCTACCAGGTGGACGTTAGAAGTCAGGAGGATGTCGCCTTTGGGCGCAGTGTGTTGCAGGCCGCAAAAGATCCTCATGTCTGATAGCGCTCAGCTTATATATGGTGTATCCCCCCCCTCATTTGGCATTGCTTTAGGACATCCCATTAGTAATGACTATGTCGCTCTGTGTCCCGTGATGTACGAGAAAGAAAATAGGATTTTTATAACAGCTTACCTGTAAAATCCTTTTCTTGGAGTACATCACGGGACACAGAGCTCCCGCCCCTCTTTGGGGACACTTATTGCTTTGCTACAAAACTGAGGTGCTCCCGGATGGGAGGGGCTTATATAGGGGAGGGTACTTCCGGTTTTGGAAGTTGCCAGTGCCAGCACCTGACGGTATCTATATAACCCATTAGTAATGACTATGTCGCTCTGTGTCCCGTGATGTACTCCAAGAAAAGGATTTTACAGGTAAGCTGTTATAAAAATCCTATTATTTCATGGTGGCGAGTTGATATAGATGAAGAGTTTGACCTTCAACAGACCGCGAGATAAAGAGATATGATCATGTAAGACTCAGCTTTTGCTGTGATCTGGTGAGTCGTTACCCATTGGGGGCTCTATCACAAGGTGTGGTGACGGGAACTGGGATTATTACCTGTATAGAAGACACCTGGGAGCCAGAAATCTTGCTGTTTGACAGGGGATCAAATACTTATTTCACTCATTAACCACTTCCCTACCACCCATAGTCATATGACGTCCACAGATGGGATCTCCCATCCTGGGTGGACGTCATATGACGTCCTCGGCTTTGTGGGGGGATATCTGAATGATGCCTGCAGCTAGAGGCATCATTCAGATATCCTTTTCTTGTGGCGGCGATTCTGCGCACCATAAGAACGTTCATAGCGGTGGTTCCGCCGCTTGATCGTTCTTATAGGCGGCGGGAGGGGACATCCCCCCTCCCGCCGCCATCCGGTGCTTCTCCGGGCTCTCCCGTGCCATCGGGGACCTGGAGAGAATCGTCCGGCGCCGGTGGTGGGTCACGTGACGAGCATAGAGATGACTGGTGACCAGATGGTCAACAGTCATCTCTATGATCGTCGGAGGCCCGGGCACGATGTGATGACGTCACGTCCGGGTCCTCAGATGTAAACAAACCCGCCATTGCGGCTAGTGAGTATGAGATCAGTGAAAAAAAATTCACGCTCTCATGCTTTCCAGCCTGGAGGAGAGATGTGGGGTCTTATTGACCCCACATCTCTCCATAAAGAGGACCTGTCACACACCATTCCTATTACAAGGGATGTTTACATTCCTTGTAATAGGAATAAAAGTGATCAAAAAAATAAAAAAAGTAAAATAAGTGTAAAAAATAAGTAAAATAAATAATAAAAAAAATTTGTCCCCGGTAGCTCGCGATCAGTAGCGAATGCACACGTAAGTCCCGCCCACATATGTAAACGCCGTTCAAACCACATATGTGAGGTATCGCCGCGTGCATTAGAGCGCGTGCAACAATTCTAGCACTAGACTTCCTCTGTAACTCTGAACTGGTAACCTGTAAAAAAAATTAAAGCGTCGCCTATGGAGATTTTTAAGTACCGAAGTTTGGCGCCATTCCATGAGTGTGCGCAATTTTAAAGCGTGACATGTTAGGTATCTATTTACTCGGCGTAACATCATCTTTCATATTTTACCAAAAAATTGGGCTAACTTTACGGTTTTATTATTTTTTAATTCATGAAACCATTTTTTTTCCCCAAAAAAAGGCGTTTGAAAAATTATTGCGCAAATACTGTGCAAGAAAAAAAGTTGTAATGACCGTCATTTTATTTCCTAGGGTGTCTGCTAAAAAACATATGTAATGTTTGGGGGTTCTGAGTAATTTTCTAGCAAAAGAATGATGATTTGTACATGTAGGAGAGAAGTGCCAGAATAGGCCCGGTATGGAAGTGGTTAAAATGCAAATCAAGCGTTTTTTCTGGATATTTTTGTTGTTATTCTGTCTCTCACTGTTAAAATAAACCGACCATTAAAATTATAGACTGATTATTTCTTTGTCAGTGGGCAAATGTACAGAATCAGCAGGGGGTCAATACTTTTTTCCCTCACTGCATATCCTGTACAATGTTACAATGTATATCCCGTACAATGTATATCCCGTACAATGTTACAATGTATATCCCGTACAATGTATATCCCGTACAATGTTACAATGTATATCCCGTACAATGTTACAATGTATATCCCGTACAATGTATATCCTGTACAATGTTACAATGTATATCCCGTACAATGTATATCCCGTACAATGTTACAATGTATATCCCCTACAATGTATATCCCGTACAATGTTACAATGTATATCCCGTACAATGTTACAATGTATATCCCGGACAATGTATATCCCGTACAATCCGTACAATGTATATCCCGTACAATGTATATCCCGTACAATGTTACAATGTATATCCCGGACAATGTATATCCCGTACAATGTATATCCCGGACAATGTATATCCCGTACAATGTATATCCCAGACAATGTATATCCCGTACAATCCGTACAATGTATATCCCGTACAATGTATATCCCGTACAATGTTACAATGTATATCCTGTACAATCCGTACAATGTATATCCCGTACAATGTATATCCCGTACAATGTTACAATGTATATCCCGTACAATCCCTACAATGTATATCCCGTACAATGTATATCCCGTACAATGTTACAATGTATATCCCGTACAATGTATATCCCGTACAATGTTACAATGTATATCCCGGACAATGTTACAATGTATATCCTGTACAATCCGTACAATGTATATCCCGTACAATGTATATCCCGTACAATGTTACAATGTATATCCCGTACAATCCGTACAATGTATATCCCGTACAATGTATATCCCGTACAATGTTACAATGTATATCCCGTACAATGTTACAATGTATATCCCGTACAATGTATATCCCGTACAATGTATATCCCGTACAATGTATATCCCGTACAATGTTACAATGTACTGTATATCCCGTACAATGTTACAATGTATATCCCGTACAATGTTACAATGTACTGTATATCCCGTACAATGTTACAATGTATATCCCGTACAATGTTACAATGTATATCCCGTACAATGTATATCCCGTACAATGTATATCCCGTACAATGTTACAATGTACTGTATATCCCGTACAATGTTACAATGTATATCCCGTACAATCCGTACAATGTATATCCCGTACAATGTATATCCCGTACAATGTTACAATGTATATCCCGTACAATGTTACAATGTATATCCCGTACAATGTATATCCCGTACAATGTATATCCCATACAATGTTACAATGTACTGTATATCCCGTACAATGTTACAATGTATATCCCGTACAATGTATATCCCGTACAATGTATATCCCGTACAATGTTACAATGTACTGTATATCCTGTGGGCATTGCTGTGGATTCTCAGTGGCTTACAATGTATTTGACTTTTCCAGCTCCGGAGGTCCTGGAGGGGCAGGGAGCCATCCCCCCCACCGATATCTGGGCCGTCGGAATTACAGCGTTTATCATGTGAGTATTGTGTTACAATTTATAAAATTGTTTTTCATTTCATGGCTTGTCACCAAGATGTCATAGACGTTCTCTTCTACAGTCATACATGGAACATGGTTACAGGGTCATGAACTTTTCAGCATGCGATGTAAAGTATTTGGACTGCTTAATTAGTGAGGGATTAGTTAGGGGGGTCCCTGGCCGAAGTTTAGGCACATTTCAGGTAAAGTCTACATTACAATGTATACATTATATATATATATATATATATATATATATACATACAGTAATAGTTATTTATTTTTTATCAACAATACTATGTATATTTTCCTAGAATTGTTTTTTGTTTTTGTTTCTAAAGGTTTACTGCCACCTAGTGGACATATGTATTACTTACACCGGTGTCATTTAGACCAGTGTTTCTCAACTCCAGTCCTCAAGGCGCACCAACAGGTCGTGTTTTCAGGATTTCCCTCAGATGTAATGGCTGTGATAATTACGAAGGCAGTGAAAGTGATCAAATCACCTGTGCAAAATAATGGAAAGCCTGAAAACATTTCCTGTTGGGGGTACTTGAGAACTGGAGTTGAGAAACATTGGTTTAGACCGGGGGTCTTCGGTACGAGGGCCACATAATTTATTCTACAAATAAAAACAAATCAGTTTTATAAATGAATGAATACAATTTGAATGAATGAACAATCACGCACCAAGAATTATGCCGCGTACACACGATCATTATTCACGGCGGTTTAAAAACCGCCGTGAATAATGACATTTTAAACGAGGGAACAGCTTGTTCCCCCACACACAGTCATTTTGAAAAACGATCATCTATGGGCTCCGCGGCAGTGTTTCCCTATGGGGAAAACTGCCGCGGAAGAAATGTCAGGAAAAACGACGAGAAAAATTAGAACATGTTCTAATTTTTCTCATCGTGATTAACGCCGTTTTTCCCGTCGGGAAAAAAGGACAAAAAGCCCACAGACGATCGTTTTTCTCGTCCAAAGGAAAAAATGTCATTTTTCCCGACGGGAAAAATGATCGTGTGTACGCGGCATCAGGCTCATATCAGAGTCCCCATTTCACACCAGAAGCCCCCATCATATCAGAGTCCCCCTTTTTGACTCAAAAACCCCCTTATCATATCAGAAGTCCCCCTTTCACATCAGAAGCCCCCATCATATCAGAGTCCCCCTTTCACATGGGAAGACCCTCGTGATATCAGAGTCCCCCTTTCACATCAGAAGCCCCCTCACTACATCAGAGTCCCCCTTTCTCATCAGAAGCCCCCTGATCATATCAGAGTCCCCCTTTCTCATCAGAAGCCCCCCTGATCATATCAGAGTCCCCCTTTCTCATCAGAAGCCCCCCTCATCATATCAGAGTCCCCCTTTCACATGGGAAGACCCTCGTCATATCAGAGTCACCCTTTAACATTAGAAGCCCCCTCACTATATCAGAGTCCCCCTTTCACATCAGAAGCCCCCCATCATATCAGAGTCCCCCTTTCACATTAGAAGCCCCCTTATTATATCAGAGTCCCCCTTTCACATTAGAAGAAAGCCCCCTCATCATATCAGAGTCCCCCTTTCACATCAGACGCCCCCTCATCATATCAGATTCCCCCTTTCGCATGGGAAGACCCTCGTCATATCAGAGTCCCCCTTTCACATCAGACACCCCCTTCTTTTGTCATATCAGAGTCCCTCTTTCACATAAGAAGACCCTCGTCATATCAGAGTCCCCCTTTGACATCAGAAGCCCCCTCACTACATCAGAGTCCCCCTTTAACACCAGAAGCCCCCTAATCATATAAAAGCCCCCCCTTTACATCAGAAGCCCCCCCCCCTCATATCAGAGTCCCCCTTTCACATCAGAAGCCCCCCTCATCATATCAAAGTCCCCCTTTTACATGAGAAGACCCTCGTCATATCAGAGTCACCCTTTAACATTAGAAGCCCCCTTATTATATCAGAGTCCCTCTTTCACATTAGAAGCCCCCTCATCATGTCAGAGTCCCCCTTTTACATCAGAAGCCCCCCTCATATCAGAGTCCCCCTTTCACATTAGAAGCCCCCTCATCATATCAGAGTCCCCCTTTCACATCCGACACCCCCCTTTGTCATATTAGAGTCCCCCCTCATTATATCAGAGTCCCCCTTTCACATAAGAAGACCCTCATCATATCAGAGTCCCCCTTTGACATCAGAAGCCCCCTCACTACATCAGAGTCCCCCTTTAACACCAGAAGCCCCCTAATCATATAAAAGCCCCCCTTTTACATCAGAAGCCCCCTCATCATATCAGAGTCCCCCTTTAACATTAGAAGCCCCCCCATCATATCAGAGTCCCCCTTTCAAATTAGATGCCCCCCCATCATATCAGAGTTCCCCTTTCTCATCAGAAGCCCCCCTCATCATATCAGAGTCCCCCTTTCACATGAGAAGACCCTCGTCATATCAGAGTCACCCTTTAACATTAGAAGGCCCCTTATTATATCAGAGTCCCTCTTTCACATTAGAAGCTCCCTCATCATGTCAGAGTCCCCCTTTCACATCAGAAGCCCCCATCATATCAGAGTCCCCCTTTTCACATTAGAAGCCCCCTCATCATATCAGAGTCCCCCTTTCACATCAGACGCCCCCCTTTGTCATATCAGAGTCCCCCCTCATCATATCAGAGTCCCCCTTTCACATAAGAAGACCCTCATCATATCAGAGTCCCCCTTTGACATCAGAAGCCCCCTCACTACACCAGAAGCCCCCTAATCATATAAAAGCCCCCCTTGTACATCAGAAGCCCCCCTCATCATATCAGAGTCCCCCTTTAATATCAGAAGCCCCCCTTTTACATCAGAAGCCATCTCATTATGTCAGAGTCCCCCTTACATATCAAAGGACCCCCCCCCCTCCTCCATCACATCAGGGTCCCTATCAGGGGCACAGACCAATCTATTAGACTCCTCAGTCTGGGCACGGAGTCGGAGGGTACACCACTGACCCCAGATGTGTCCCGCAGGCCATAGTATGGAGACCCCTGATTTAGTCCAATATTACTAAAGCTGTACAGCTATTGAATTCTAATCTTTTCCACTAAACAATATCCGTTCCTAAAACGCCATTATATTTGAGAAATGTTGTTTTTTCCGTTAAGGCGGAGCTTTCAGCAACTTTCCAAGTCTGCACCAGTATAACATTTCAGAAAGGCTCCAGCTTTTATCACAAAAAAGCTGTCCTCCAGCTCCAGTCGGTTGACTTTGCCAAGGCTGAGATGATGTCATCAGTCTGCTGCAGGCAGAAGGAAGCATTTCCTCCAGTCTCCCCTCCCCCCAGTGATCAGACTGCAACCTTGTAACTTTGTAGCAAGTTAGTGTGAGAGCAACAGGGGCTGATCTGTGTCAGTCAGTCCAAGAATTTCCAGGCTAGAATTTACATGATTGTGTCATCACTAAGCCGGTGTCTCCGTCCAGGTAATGGTGGTGACCCTGGAATGATGTGTTTTTATTTTATTTTAATCTTAAAAATTTGTATTGGTTGACTAGTGTCTTTTTTTTTTTTTTTTTCCAACTTAACTACAGTGCCTTGAAAAAGTATTCATACCCCTTGAAATTCTCCACATTTTGTCATGTTATGCCGCGTACACACGATCATTTTTCCCATCGGGAAAAATGTAATTTTTTCCTTTGGATGAGAAAAACGATCGTCTGTGGGCTTTTTGCCGTTTTTTCCCGACGGGAAAAACGGCATTAATCACGATGAGAAAAATTAGAACATGTTCTAATTTTTCTCGTCGTTTTTCCTGACATTTCTTCCGCGGCAGTGTTTCCCATAGGGAAACACTGCCGCGGAGCCCATAGACGATCGTTTTTCTCGTCATTTTAAAAAATGACGAGAAAAATGACCGTGTGTGGGGAACAAGCTGTTCCCTCGTTTAAAATGTCATTATTCACGGCGGTTTTTTAACCGCCGTGAATAATGATCGTGTGTACACGGCATTACAACCAAAAATGAAAATATAATTTATTGGGATTTTATGTGATAGACCAACACAAAGTGTCACATAATTGGGAAGTGGAAGAAAAATAATAAATGGTTTTACAAATAAATATGTGAAAAGTGGGGGGGGGGGACGTTTGTATTCAGCCCCCTTTACTCTGATACCCCAAACTAAAATCTAGTGGAACCGATTGCCTTCAGAAGTCACCTAATTAGTAAATAGAGTCCACCTGTGTGTAATTTAATCTCAGTATAAATATAGCTGTTCTGTGAAGCCCTCAGAGGTTTGTTAGAGAACCTTAGTGAACAAACAGCATCATGAAGGCCAAGGAACACACCAGACAGGTCAGGGATAAAGTTGTGGAGAAGTATAAAGCAGGTTTAGGTTATAAAAAAATCTCCCAAGCTCTGACCATCTCACGGAGCTCTGTTCAATCCATCATCGGAAAATGGAAAGAGTATGGCACAACTGCAAACCTACCAAGACATGGCCGTCCACCTAAACTGACCGGACCGGGCAAGGAGAGCATTCATCAGAGAAGCAGCCAAGAGGCCCATGGTAACTCTGGAGGAGCTGCAGAGATCCACAGCTCAGGTGGGAGAATCTGTCCACAGGACAACTATTAGTCGTGCTTCTCCACAAATCTGCCCTTTATGGAAGAGTGACAAGAAGAAAGACATTGGTGAAAGAAAGTCATAAGAAGTCCTGTTTGCAGTTTGTGAGAAGCCATGTGGGGGACACAGCAATCATGGGGGGACACAGCAAACATGTGGGGGACACAGCAATCATGGGGGGACACAGCAGACATGTGGGGGACACAGCAAACATGTGGAAGAAGGTGCTCTGGTCAGATGAGACCAAAATTTAACTTTTTGGCCTAAAAGCAAAACGCTATGTGTGGCGGAAAACTAACACTGCACATCACCCTGAACACACCATCCCCACCGTGAAACATGGTGGTGGCAGCATCATGTGGTGGGGATGCTTTTCATCAGCAGGGACAGGGAAGCTGGTCAGAGTTGATGGGAAGATGGATGGAGCCAAATACAGGGCAATCTTAGAAGAAAAC